>JACRUU010000029.1:9262373-9389873 GCA_030449085.1 Kryptopterus vitreolus | reverse complement strand
CATGATAAATTGGTTCGCATTTTCCAAAACGCTGGCCCTAATGCCCCGCTCCAAGCCAAGCCTGCTAGCCTGGAACTTTCCGCTCGCTAATACCTCAACGCAGCCATTTGTGATGTATGAAAACCAGGCTGTGGCACTAATTGCACAATTACAAAGCGGAAGCTGAGCACTGCCGAGGAGAGGGAGGAGGGGAGTCACGCCCAAACATGTAGGCATTCTGCCCTCTTTTCCTCATTCTCTCTCTCTCTCTTTCTCATTCTCTATTCTCTCTTACCTCAATATTTCTTCGTCTGCGCTGGAGTAACAGAGTGTAAGTGTAAGTGTGAGGGGGAGGACGGAGTGCAAAATAAAAAAATTTGACTCCTGCATGGAGAAAAGGAAAATATATTACTCACTGCTGTGGGGGACTGTATTTCAATCCTGTGCTTTACAGTATATATTAACTAACTACCAACGCATGCACAAAATGCATCGTCCAGCCTCGGTCAATAATGTTTCATTTAGATCACAAATACATTCTTCGGACAAACATTGCTTACGGGTCGATACATTTGAGTCTCCTGGTCGATCCCGGATCTTTGTGCAGCACACTTCACATGAGGAAGTTATCTACTCTTAGCCCTGCTCCCATGATTGGTTCAACCTACTTCTAATGTTACTTCCTGTTTCAAGTTTCAGGACAGTGGGGAAAGGGTTTCGTATGGTCACCGGCGGAGAAATAATTAATATATTGATATATACACCTAAAACTTTCCATAGACTCTTCCTTATTGTGGCTTGAAATTAGAACTGCATAAATAATGCATGCTAAGGACAAAGGGATTGGGAAACCTGACTTTTACATGTGGTATATGTGTTTCTGGCCTGCTGACACAGAGTTGTAGGGGCACAATTGCGCTATATGTCTATGGGTTCAAGAGCCATGACAAAGTGTACAAAGAAGAACTCTTTAAAGAATAGGTTTACATGGAAGAAATTTGATTAAAGTGCTGACTTTAACTGGTTTGATGACAAGTTTGATGAAAAGTTTAACTGGTTTGATGACAAAAATGAATTGGTGGAGGGTGTAACTCCACCAATACTGATACTGATCTGCCCTTGAGCAAAGCCCTTACCCCTCTGTGCTCCAGTAGCGCCGTATCATGGTTGACCCTGCATTCTGACTATAGTCTTCTGACAATGCGAAGAAAGAATTTCACTCTACTGTAATGTGCATGTGACAAAGAAAGGCTGTTCTGTTTTTAAAATAGTGGCACTCAGTTATTGTTTCTATGTAGACATAGATGACATTATAACATTATGACTGGTGAGTTAATAATCTATTCATTTAACCACCTTATAGAGGTTGCAGTATGCAGTATCAGGAAGCTAGTGAACATTTTGTCCTCAAAGTCAATGTGTTAAAAACAGGAAAAAGATTTGACAAATTGTGATGGCTAGCTGACTGGGTCAGAACATTTCCAAAGCTGCAGCTCTTGTAGGGGGTGTGTGCCAGTCTACATTGGTCAATATGTAGTGAAAGAGCTCAAAGGAAGGACAGTGGTTAAATAGATACAGGGTCATGAGTGACTAATGCTTACTGATGCATGTGGGGAGCAAGAGCTGGCCCACTTGGTCCAACAGTTCATGTTAATGTTTGATGGGTCAGGATTTTTTGACAGCCCAAAACAATATTAGACAGGGGGTCATAATGTTATGCCTGATTGGTGAACATAAAGACTAAATAACTCAGTCATGATTTATGAATGGATGGCTTCATATTCAGAATGGCCTATGTATGTTGTATTGTGTTTGTGTGTGTATATATTCTTGAATAACCTTGAATAACCTAATATTCTTCTCAGAACTTTCTTCTGAGAAGTTTTTATAACATGATATATTAGATAGCCTGTAATCTCTGATTATGTTCCTCAAGTTTGTATCATATTATATATTGTTTATTTCTATGGCTTAAAGTGGACATTTTTATCTAAGAAAATCCCACTTTTACGTCCAGGCTGGATGTTCATTTGGAAACATAGTGCACTTGAAGACATCAATCATATTTTTCACTATAATATTTTCATTACTGCACTTAGTTTGATTAAATTAAAAAAAAAGTTATTTTACATTTTCTTGTGGGTTTAGAAATGATTCAAAGCCATTTTACTTAAATGAGATGATAGTTTACTAGTATAATATTCTTAGCTTTTTCGATTGCACATTTAATCTATTATTCCAAAGAAATTCTTTAGCATGAAAACGTTCCCGCAGGTAAATAATAACATCCTCCCTCAAACATGCTTAGAATCTCGGTATTCTGGCTAAGTATGAAACCATGTGTGAAAAACACCTTATAATCAACAAATGCAAAATATCGGCATTTGTTGTCCATATATTGTAAGGGCAGTCAAACAAGCCATCACATTATCCTTGTCTCATGTGTTCTTAAGCATTTATTAGAGTTTGTCTAGCAGCCGTAAACACCCTGACTTCTGAGATCCGAGAGGGTCTCGCAGCCAAACGGTAGCGGAAAGGCTCAAAGGTTAAGCCTGTAATTGTTTTCCCTCTTAGAGTCATTAAAGAGCTTCCCCGCACAAACAGATGGTCACAAAAAACAAGACCCCCCCCCCCCTCTTCTCCTTCCCCCCTTTACCGTTTTTCCCCTCTCGGATGAGCCCCCGAGTAACAGTTAACATCTCGGTGCATATCAGGCTAAATTCTGCGAAGCGCCATTCCTATTTATCTCACGTCCCGTTTCGGAGATAGCTACCTATACGACTGACGGTGTGACCTCCGGTGCGAGCGCATTAATTTTGCCTCAGTGTTTCTGTGGCATCAATTAATAAAAAGTGACGAGGTCTCTGGCAAATGAACACCCGCTGATAAATGAGGGCCTGGACTTAATTGCTCAGTAAATTAAGAGCTCACAATAGTGACGATGTGCGCTGGTTTTAATATTTAAAAAGTCATTAGACGACGGAACGTCTAGCTTAGTTAAGTGCGTAGTGATGTGCGCTCCGACCTGAAGAACGCTGCGATGGAAATGATTTGGACTTGGGATGAAGAAAAGCAGAACTTGGAGATCGGAGTGGAAAATTTCCAACCTGGCATGTTAAAATCATATATAACGAAATCGTGCATGGATTCAAGGGACAAGCACGCCCACACACACACACACACACACACACACACACACACACACACACACACACACACACACACACACACTCAAGTATAAGTCATAAGCCTCCAATTGTATATAATAATGTTATTGATTTTGTTGCTGTATAATATGGATGACAACATGTAGCTTGTATGCCAGCAATAATGCCTGCAATATGATCTTGATTACTACAGAGCCATAACAGCGCTCTATGGCGTGGGGCAAAAATGGAGCATGTTAATCTCTGCGAATGACTGAAAAAAAAAAAAAAAAACGACATCAAGCGTTTATAATGATGAATCACTTTCAGTAATTTCTCTGTATTATGATTGGGCAAGATCAATATTTTAGCAGTCCAGTTATGGTCTTTAGTACAGTGCTTGATATGTATTATTCATAACCTTTGTCAGCACGGGATTTCTCAGGCTGAGAGTGTGTGTGTGTGTGTGTGTGTGTGTGAGAGAGATAGAGAGAGGCGGCTGCTGTAAAGGATTTTTGCCTGTTGATTTGTGGCTTCGTGTCAAACAACGGTATATATTCATTAGGTGTTTAATAGAGAATAAGAATGCCCATTATCTATTTGCAATGATCTATATTATTGTTTATACTTTATACTCTATCTATCTATCTATCTATCTATCTATCTATCTATCTATCTATCTATCTATCTATCTATCTATCTATCTATCTATCTAGACTGTATACTGTATATTAGGTCTGTCAATCGATTGAAATATTTAATCGCGGTTAATCATTAACATTAGTTAACTCGTGATCGCACATTAATCGCAATTTTTTTAATGTACCACAAATGAATACTTTTCATGTTTCTAATACTCGAATACTATTCTAATACTCTGTTTCTAACTGTAACAGATGTTATAATTATATATATTTCTGACAAAATTTTTCTCTTTAATTAAATTATTGATTATTTGCTATTTATTCTATTCTGGAAATTATACTTTTAATATTCATTTACTGTTCATTTCAGTATTACTGAAGGAGCAGATCCCTCACATAGTAACGCTATTACTTTAACGGCACTAATTTTAATTTCAATTTTGCGCAAATTTAGCGCAACGGGCAATACTATGTGTAGGATCCGCTGAGGGATATATATATATATATATATATATATATATATATATATATATATATAATATATATATATATATATATTACCCACAACACATATATATGTACACACACACACACACACACACATCACCATTGTTTTTATGTGCACAGAAATTCAGAAATTCTTAGAACACATCAAAACTTGAGGTACCGTTACTCCCAATCCTTCAGGCAGCTAAGAACAGAAATCTAGGGCTGCCTGGACAACTGAAGAGTGAAACAATGTCAGTTTTACTTTATAAATGCCTTTTGCTGTATGAACCAGAATTTGCACTGAACATCAATTGAATCAATTGACCCAACCTACTATATCTCAGATTCTTGTTGTCCTACAGTGGCATCACTGTAGAACTAATCTAGAAATCCAGTTGTTGTAGGATAAAAGATTCTGAAATAATATAAGAACGCATTTCTTAACCTAAATCTAGACAATGCAGTAATGTGTTTACAGTGTTGATTTATTCATTCAGGAATAAATATTCATTCAGAAGGGTAGAAATAAAAAGAGTAAGCTATTGAGTGATAAAAAGAGGGTCTTGAATTCAGGTTGGAAGTACTAAGTAAGCCATGCTTGTCATGTTTTTTTTTTTAATTCATCTTATATCGGTGCAAAGATAAATATGCATTATTGGGTCACGCCCCTATACCACTGTAACCTACATTCACCAGGTATAAAACATATGCTTTTCCAGAGCTTTAAATCACCAGCCTTGTAATAACCTGACACTGGATAGCAGCCTATGGTTCCTTGACACACTTTGCCAGAGCTTGAGTAAAAAAAAAAAAAAAAAAAACCACTGGGATTAGACGCTCTAACACACTTCTATCTGGTCACACACTCCAGCGCTGTGTGGGAAGGTCTGTCACAATCAAAGCATCGTCTCCAATCTCCTCCCAGCAAAGAAAAAAGGGCAGCAAAGAGGATTTCTTAGCAAGCTCCTAACCACTGCAAAAAGAAAAAAAAAAAAAAAGAAAAGAAAAAGAAAAAAAAATCCTCCACACCCCTCCTCCCCAAACTCCTGACCTGGCCTCACCTCCACCATATTTAAAGTCCCTGGATGGATAGGAAGAAGGGAGTGAGGGCCTGGAAAGTTTGCGCAGGCCCTGATTAGATCTGCGCTGGTAATAGGCTCCTCTCCGAACCCGGGCAGCCGATGCGACTGGAATTAATCAGCTCTTCTGGGAGCTTCTTCCAGCCCTGCTCTGCAGGCAAGCCACTTTGGAGTCGTTTACCAGCCAATCCGACTGTCAGGCTTCTGTCATTTAGGCCTTTTCATTACGCACCCAGCTCTGTCTCTTTTTCACACACGCACAAAAAAAAGAAAGAGTGAGTGAGAGGAAAAAGAGAGAGAGAGAGAGAGAGAGAGAGAGAGTGGGAAAAATGAAATGGGTGACAGATTAGCCTAATGCACAGGGTACTTTTTTTTATAGATGAGTATTATTATTACTCCCCTTTTGTTGGAAACATAGAGAGTGCGGTAAAGTCGGGAATGAAGGGAAAGACAGAGAAAGAGAAGTGCAAGAGTGAAGGGCATCAGGCTGTTCCCGGTGACTATTTTTTTTCCCCAAAGTAATTAGGATATCGAGGCGCTAACGAATCCTCTTTGCTTGCCATTACTGGCACTAGTGACTGACGCTGGCAGCAGCGATGTCCTAAATGTGACAATAGGTGGGCAAGCTTTGTTCCTCGTTTATGGAACCCTCGGAGCCATAACTAGCAATTACTGCCACTTGGTGTCTCCTGGGCCTGGGGCCGGCTCACTCTGCCATGCTAAGCCCTGCTTAGGCAACCTATTTTCGGCTCTCCGGCAGGCTAGAGAACACCTCAAAGGTTAGATTAGCCTATGATGAAATATAGGGCCTTCCTGCTGCAAAAAAAAAAAATTGCCCAGGGAGAGTGAGGAGGAGACTGTGGGCACAGCTGTCCTTACCTCCAACCGCAGCCGTGGAATGAATCACACAAATATTCATGAGTAAACAAAGGAAGCGATTTTGTAAAATCGCCAGAGGAACGAACAAATTAATACACACACACACACACCACACACACACACACACACACACACACTCACACACACACACACACACACACACACACACACACACACACACACACACACACATACATATATATATATATATAAGGGTCAGTGTACGTGGGGGGTATGAATAGTGTATAATGAACCTGGTGTAGATGTTGGAGGGTGAGATCATGTCAATGGCTTCATAAAGATCACACAATGGCTTCCAAAAAAATCTAAACAATGTCAAAATGCTTCAAAATTGGCAATCTTTTAAACTAGATGTCAAAACAGGACAGAGTCCAAGACAAGCATCACACGAGTCAAGTGTTTTTTTTTCTAATTTAATTAAGTTACACATTTTATTGCAGGCACATGTTTCATGCAGGTTGTACACAATCCATTCTTGAGCCAAATCCCGATTCAGACCAAATGAAGTCCACAAACCCTACAGTATACAAACATATTACAGTAGGCAGCTGGATTGTGTCCTGGAGTCAGAATGCTGACACGAGAAACGGAGAAAGTAGTCTGCTTTCGTGATTGATTCAGGACCTACATAACGGCAAAATAAATGGCCCTCACTGCTAATTTCCTGCTCATTGTGTCTGATGAAATATGCCTGCTCGTTTTGGCTGGCTGACATGAAATATTGGTGTGTGGCGGCTGGGACGGACAAGAAGCAGAGCTCTCGCGGCCACTGTACCTCGCCGCGCAGACAATCCACAGAGAGTGGGCCAATTAAGATAAGGCTCCGTGCACAGGAAGAGGATGTTTGACATGCTGTCATGCTAATAGAGACACCCACCATTACGGCAAAGGTACGAAACGGCCATCGGTACCTGCACAATGTTGCCCTAATTGGTGGACTGTTCGCCTCGAAAGTCTGGAGGCTGTTGAAGAGCCTCTGTTTGGTCTGGGGTTCCTCTTAGCCGTCTCATTACGAACGGTACTACTTCTGCCAGGGGCCATTTCTCACGGTCAGCATCAGCACACCGGTGAAGGCTTTCAGGGACAAATTGCAGCTCTCTCGTTGTAGTGTCACATTTAGGAAGTCTGGACTCTTTACAGTGTTTGGAGAGCTGCAAGTGATGTAAAATGATCCGTTTTGCAAGTCCACTTGATGAAATTCTGAATAAGACCTGAAATACATGACAGTCGTGTTTCCAACGCCGGATTATAATGGGATCGCCTGAGGGGTAGCCGGAGAGTCAGAGTTTTATGCCGGCATGGCACACAGCCTGAAGGAGTTGGAGAATATCGCTGCTAACGAAATATGATGTGCTGCATAGCCAGTTGCTAATTAAAATGCCTTTTCATTAAGTCTTGGATTCAAACAAGCATCTAGCTAATGTAGTGTAACTTGTTTCCATCAGTTCCCATAAAGAACAGAAAGAAGCAGATCTCGTGTCCAGTTTGGTCGAGTTTGAACGAGAAATGGCAATGAGGTAGGGAGTTCACAAAAATGATGTATATATACTGTAAGCTATGTAGATATGTGGATATGTGTCTATAGGCAATGCGAATCCTTGTCTAAAGGTAGTTAATTATTGGCCATAGGCTATGCATGTGGGCTTCTAAAAAAATGTATTTGTATGTTTGAAAGTTTTTTTTTCTTTTATTCCTCATCAGCACTTTAGTAAAACATTCCTTGAAGTTTTCTAATATAGGAAAAACCTTATAAGTTTTATATATATAAAAGGTATATAAGGTTTATAAGTTATATGTATAAGTGAATTCCCTCGAGACTAAAAAGATACACTTGACTGGTTAGCAGTGTTTATAGCCCGATGTTCCACCAAATTAAAAGAATAAAAGAAAAGTATAAATTATAATTAAAAATAGTTATTAAAATAGGTAAATTGCTGTAATACGGGAACCTGCATATAATGTATGCCAACAAATCTTCATTGTATTGTTTACAATGAAGAATGTCATTATTAATCGTGTCATTATGTCGTTATTAATGCCAAAAATACCCCGATTTTTCTCTAATAATTATACTAAAGTTAAAGAGCAATCAAGCTCCTGTTTCCATAATCCTTTCGATCAATATTTATCTTGACGTGAGGTAGCGAACATGCTGTCCGAACTCGCTAAAATGCCAGGGCTTCGGATTGGACTAGACTGTTAGCTCATTGTGCTTGCGAACTGTAGTTCCTTTGCGTGCATGGAGCAGCAGTTGCTTTTGGCCTGCTTCAGCCTGGCACGAGTGGGGACACTGGAAATCCCAAAACAGCCCGTCGAGCATGTCACGGTGCAGCCAAGGTACACTGTGCAGGTGAGGCCTGGCCCACCGCAAGACGTGTTTGTTTGGACTCGGCCCGGATTTGGAGTCTGCCAGGAAATGTGCTGCTTCTGGCAGCTCTCAGAGAGAACGGCAACAAGAGACAGAGAAGAGACAGAATGTGGGAAGTGTGTGTGTGTGTGTGTGTGTGTGTGTGTGTGTGTGTGTGTGTGGAGGGGGTTCTTTCAGTGGCAGAAGGGGGCAAAATATGACTGGCAGTAAGTGTACACTGTTTGTCAGGAACTATGAAACATAGTGGCAAACCAAGGTCCAGTCGTAACCACCGTGGCAGGATCTGTTTACTTTCGTACTTACTGTACATTGTTATTCCAGTGAGGGGTGTCATTGTGTTATATTAACTTATTTTCTAAAAACACAAGGCACATTTTTGGTAAACATCCAAAAGGGAAAGTGCTAGGAAGATGATTGAGACTGTCCCCTCGACGCCTTCTCTGTCGGCTTTGTGATAACTGCGCCATCCTTTAACCCCGACACCCCCAATTAGGCGAGCGGGCCAGGAGAGGCAATGTGCAAAGTATTGCTTTGACCCACACGCATTACACAGAGCCACTTTTGAGAGAGGGGGGGAGATGGAGCAGTAAGAATATCGCAGTGAGAAACACTCCGTGGAATGGCCAGGGGCACTCCCTGGCTCTCTATCAATGCAAACCAGACTACTACCTTGGGCTAGGAGGACATTTCACTTTTTATACACCACCCCCCACCCCCTCTTTTTTTTAAAGCTACATTTATTTTGAAAGCAGCACAAGAGGAAAGGCGGGGAGGGGGAAAGACTTAGGGAGGAAGAGAGAAAAAAAAAGAAGAAGATGAAAAGCATCTTTAGCATGCCGGAAACATCTGGTTTCATATTTCGAAGGCTGGGGAAAGAGGAAAAATAAGGAAATTGCAAGAAGACAAAACTCTTATGTTTTGATTTATTTTATTATTTGTGAGAGGCTGTAGCGTGCAGTGGCGCAGTTCAGAATTTGTGGCAGTAAAACACGAGGAAGCAAAGACATTAGCCTCTTTATGTACCTGGCCCTGACTGATAACAGCACGATAACATTCGCTACTGCTGTGTTCTGTCCTAAATTACTGTACACTCAGAGGACTGTTGTTAATTGGATGAATAAGTTCAGAGAGAGAGAGAGAGAAAGAGAAAGAAAGAGGTATGTATTTGTTTTGCGTGTTAAAAAGAATTCTCCTCCATCTCCACAGCCCAGCTTCGCTGTTCCTTCCATCGGATCGTTCATTTCCTCTTTGTGACGTGAAGGAGCGGATGCCGAGGGACCTGTGCGCACAGTGAACATTAAGGCTTGAGCGCCTTTGGATCTCTCAGTCGACCATGTATAAGCTTATATGAGCTGCCATGGAACAACAACCACCACCGCCGTTTCAAATTATACACGTACACATACAGAAACACAAACACACAGCGTAGGACATGCAGGGAAACGCTCTTTTATTTTTTTTAACAACCGAACAACATGTAAACATGAAAAATAAAAGGAGACATGAAAAACATGAAAGTAAAAAAAATAGACAAATAGACAAATAGATGGAAATGGCAGCTGTATAGCAGATATGGCAGTGTTAAAGTGGCAATGTATGTAAATGTGCAATAAATGTCGATTGTTATGTGTCAGTTTGTGCAGGGGAGAAAAAGAAATTCCCAGAATTTCCACTTGCCATAGTCTCAGACACACACACACATGCTCACATATATATATATATATATATATATATATATATATCTATATATATATATATATATATATATATGGGGCACGGTGGCTTAGTGGTTAGCACGTTCGCCTCACACCGCCAGGGTCGGGGTTCGATTCCCGTCTCAGCCAAGTGTGTGTGGAGTTTGCATGTTCTCCCCGTGCCTAAGGGTTTTTTTCTCCAAGTTCTCCGGTTTCCTCCCCCGGTCCAAAAACATGCACGGTAGGTTGATTGGCACCTTGGAAAATTGTCCCTAGTGTATGAATGTGTATGTGTGTGCCCTGCGATGGGTTGGCATTCCATCCAGGGTGTATCCTACCTTAATGCCCATAGACGCCTGAGATATGCACAGGCTCCCCGTGACCCGAGGGAAGATCGGATAAAAGAGGTAGAACCACAAAGTTAGAAGCAAACAATGTCTCTGGATGTGACTTGAACCTGGAGAACCAAACCTGTTCTGGCATGATGATACACCTATTACAGTGTAAGATCTTTATTAAAGAGCTACAGAGCTCTGACTTGAACACCTTTGAGAGGAATTGTTGTGTTGTCGGAACCCAAAAGCTCTTCATCCTCACCTCGAGGGTACTTCACTTTACTTTATACTTTGTAGCTGAATGAACACAAATGTTCACAAATACACTCCAAAATCTATTGGAACGTCTTCCCAGAAGAATGCAGATTATTATTAAAGCAAATACAGTCGCACCTCAGAGTTCGTCGGTTATTTTGTTACAAATATGTCGGAGTTTGTCGCTTCAGAGGTCCGAATGGCCGAATGAATCCAGTTTGTGCCTTTCTTGGCTTCATTCTGTGCATCTGTGGCATGGTGTGTCTGCGAATTTGCAGCCAGGCAGAGCTTTTCAGGTGACTCTTTAGACAAGCAGAATGTGAGGTCGGCGTTTTTCTGCAGCATTTTTCCTTACACATGGCGATCGTGGTCAGGGGAACCTTTATCTACTATTTAAGATAATGGTCGATCACGAAGTCGTGGAACGGATTAATTCGTTTTCCATTAATTCTTATGGGATAATTCCGTTCGGAGTTTGAAGGTTTCCAAGGAACAGATTACAGAGGAACTCCGAGGCACCACTGTATAAACAAAATATGCTATGAAATGAGCAAAAAGAACATGTCTGTAGCCAGGCGTCCACTAATTTAGACTGAATAACGTTTATAAAGTAATATTATTTTATACACTATCACACCACTGCTGGCATATGAATATATTCATTTAAACATTTTGTATTTTGCAATTACTCCGTTTTTTTTTCTTTTTTTATGCTCAAAGTCTCCATTCACTCCCGTCAAAGGAATGTTCTGATTTTGATAAGAATATAGCAGTAAAATGGATGCATTTTATTACTTTTGTATGTTTGTTGGGCCTAGGCAAACTACAATCACTAACTAAGCTAGTGGTGTAAAGCATGAAACCAATATGTAATTAAATATGTTCATTTATTTTTAATCCTGGGATGCATGTATTAATTCAATTCATTTCAATTCAATTTATTTGTATAGTGCTTTTTAAAAAGCACTGTCTAAAAACAGAATTAATAAAGTTGTATCAAAGTAATCGCACAAACTTGTAAAACCAAATGCAAATCCAAACAAATCCCAAAACACCACGGATAGTCATGCTTCATGGGTTTTAAACGGCTATTTTTGCTTTTTGAGTTTTTGTTTACCACATTATTTTATTTACTGAGTAGTTGTAGTGTTTACTATTGTTGCTTTTTTTTTGGACTCACTAATGTGTTTTGCACTTACCAACCTACACTAACCAGAATAATGATGATAATATTTATTTTAAAAAGAAAATGAGTCCTTTAGCAGCATGTAATTTATTACAAATGAAGTTCACAGGGTGCTTTTTTTAGGAAGTAAAAAAAAAAAAAAAAGACAGGAGTAATTTTGTGTGATTTCATGCAAATGAAGTTGTTCACCAAAAAAAAAAAAAAAAAGGACCAGAAAGATCATCGCTAGCCCTAACATTATTTTACAGCATATATTCTCCTAAAACTTTGAAATCTTGTTACCGTACAAATGTCAAAACATTAAAAACCACATTGAAAATTCATGACTTTGTTTTATTAATAAGTAGATAATTATCCATCCATTATTGTGCTCTTGTTGCTGGTTTGATACAATTAAACGAGCGAAAATAAATAAATAAATAAATAATTGCAGTGGTTTATTATTGCAGTATTAATACAGTTCCTGGGTCACTGGTTTGATTATGTGTGGTTACGCATGTTCTCCCCATGTCTCCAAATTGAATGTGTGTGTGTGTGTGTGTGTGTGTGTAAGAGTGTGTGTGTATACTTGTTTGCCCTGTGATGCCCTAACAATCCATAGAGCGTGTATTGTAATATCGGAATCTTGTGTCTCCATCTTTACCAAAAGTCTGACTGAGAAAGCAAATGATAATTTCAACATCGAATTTGTATACAGAGTTTTCCAATAAAGATGTTACCACTTACAAGGGATTGACTTTTATTTTAATAACATAATAACACACACTATGTACACATACTGTACTCCATGGTTCTCAACGCATGTGCAACGTCTTTTTTTGTAAAATTGAGAATCAACAACCCTGTATATGTATATATATATATATATTACATATATGTAAAGTATGTGTATTAAAGTATGTGTATTTTCAAACCAGATTCCAACAAATACAGACACTGAGTACAATTTTTTTTGGAATCAAAGATCCATAATGTTGACAATGATGTTGATGCTGCCACCATGACCTGTGGAAGTTCATTTTCTGTGCTTCCTGGGGTTTCATATTTAAAAGTAACAAAAAAAACTAAAAATATCGGTCTGACATCTTTACATTTTCTCCTTTAAACTAGAAAAACCCACACCTGTTCCAACATAATACAATACGAAGGTAGGAAGGTGTGCTTTACAAGAGTGGAGAGGAAGATCTTGAGTGGCTTTCTATAGTGTTCGTCCCTCAGCCCTACTGAACTATCTATGGGAGGATTAGGAACAGTGACTGCACCCCGAGACTACGCCGCCCACATTACTACCTGACATTACTAACAACCTTTAGGCTGAAGGAGCACAAATCTAAATCAAATATTTTTGAGCATCTTCCCAGAAGTGTGGATACTATTATCCACCAAGAATGCAATTCTCAAAACATACACGTGTCAACAAACTTTGATCCATATAGTGTATAGTTTATTCATTCATTCATCTTCTACCGCTTTATCCGATCTTCACTCGGGTCACGGGGAGTCTGTGCCTATCTCAGGCGTCTATGGGCATTAAGGCAGGATACACCCTGGATCCCATCCCATCGCAGGGCACACACACACACACACACACACACACACACACACACACACACACACAATCGCACACATTCATACACTAGGGACAATTTTCCAAGGTGCCAATCAACCTACCGTGCATGTTTTGGACCGGGGGGAAACCGGAGAACCCGGAGAAAAACCCCCTGAGGCACGGGGAGAACATGCACAAACTCCACACACACATGGCCGAGACGGGAATCGAACCCGGACCCTGGCGGTGTGAGGCGAACGTGCTAACCACTAAGCCACCGTGCCCCTGTATGGATTATTATTATTAATAATTATTGTATAGAACCAAATTTATGTGTGAAACCTGGACAACATTTCTAAGAGGAGCAGTTAGTTTTTGACTAACAATGGGTACTGCCATGAAATATCTTGCCTAGCCTGGGGGCACGATCCTGAAGAAGCCTACTACTATTTGTGTCAGTGCTCAAAGTTGTTGCTGAGATACGGCCTCACATGCTGTTTGTCAGCTTTGCTGTGAGATTCGTTTGGCCCATTTGTTTGGCAAAAGGTTTGGGGTAACAAGTGCCAAATTTTGATGACCGTTAGATACAATTTGTAGGGGGAGGGAGAAAAAAAATAAAACGGCAAGATATTATTAACAATTCTGAAAAAATCATGGCAAAAAGGAAAATTTGAGTCGTTTGTTGAAGTTTTGACCTAGAGTGTTTATGACTTTGAAGCACATTTAGAGACACATTTTGAATGTAATTCAGAATTCCAAAATAGGTCCGAATTTGACCTGATGGTGGCATTGGACTGTTGCCAGCACTTGGTCCAAATTGTGTTCCATAGGCTCTTCCCAATCAGCATGCCAAAATTTACTACACTTTACCAGGGTGTTCTATGGGATACTACAGATAGCCCTACCAGATAAGAAGATATATATATATATATATATATATATATATATATATATATATATATATATATATATATGTCATGTGTGTGATATGTGTGTGTGTGTGTGTGTGTGTGTGTGTGTGTGTGTGTGTGTGTGTGTAGGTGTGTTTGTGTGTGTGTGTGTGTGTGTGTGTGTGCCAAAATTTGGGGGGATGTTCATTAAGACCTTGCAAGAAGAATAACAAAAACGTAGACGTCTTTGGTGCTTGACCGCCCCAAATTTAATGAATACAAAATATCAGAAACAATGATTTAACCTGCCATTTTTTTCTTGCTCAAGTTCCCACCTGTGGCATGTGATGAAGTTAGAACCATTAAACCACGTTGAAATTTTATTATAACTCCCAAGCCTTAAGAATATCTAGGAAAGGCATTAATGTCAGTGTGACCATGTTGTTGGCTTGATTAATACGAGTGAGTGAAGCGCTGGCAGGGTGCAGAAGGCTCTGGAGAAAGAGACAGACTAAAGCAGTAAATTTCGCTCGACATGCACAGGCCGCCTGCTCCTAACAGATGGAGGAAAGTTAGACACTTTCCTTCTATATAAGCCTTGATGGACGACTGTCAGGATTTACTGGCAGGACGGGTGGTGTACAGGGGGATGTGTGGGGCAGGGGTTGGCTGGTGAACAGCTGAGCATGTGTGTCTGGTGTATATTTCCCTGACAGCAGTTCATTTAAAGTGGTTTCATGTGCATGCACAGCTCTCCTCTGTCCAGCCTTCTTCCGTTTCTCCCAGCCCATTCACTCTTTCTAACTACACTATAAAATTTTTTCTGTGCATTTTATAGTAATAGTAACAGCATCATTCATTCATTCATTCATTCATTCATTCATTCATTCATCTTCTTCTACCGCTATATCCGATCTTCCCTCTGGTCACGGGGAGCCTGTGCCTATCTCAGGCGTCTATGGGCATTAAGGCAGGATACCAAACTGCTGTAAAATTTAAGTCCATTTATTTATTTATTATTATTATTTTTTATAAGTTGTAAGTGTTAAAAGAATATTTATTTATTGTTTTATTTCCATTGATTATTTATTGAAGAAATACGAAATTAAATTCAAATGAAACATAATCTAAAGAAAAACATCACAAATGAATCTATTTGTAGTTACAGAACACATAGAAAGCCTAACATTAGTTATTTTTAATATTACCGTAAATTCTGGACTATAAGCCGCTACTTTTTTCATAGGTTTTGAACCATGCGGCTAATAATAAGGTGCGGCTATTCTGCAGATTTTTTCCAGACCGCTAGGGGCTCTAACCAGAATTAGAATCAAAACTAACACAAAATAAATGCAAAGAAGAAGAATGCGCTAGTTCCTCTTTAGCAGATATAAGTGGGTAGAAGCGGATAGAAGGAGGACAAACTCTATCTTTACAAGGTTAAGGTGACGTGATTTCACACACAGGAGAAATGAAGATAAATACTGTAAATAGCGCTTATTTTCTCTTGGTTCTGTCCCGTTTTAATCAGCAAAGTTGCTGCTCGGTGCTCTCTCTCTCTCTCTCTCTCTCTCTCTCTCTCCCTGCTCTCCGCCCCCTTCCCCCCCCACCCCCCCCCCCCCCCCCACACACACACACACATACAGCACAGCCTCAGCGGTTCTTGATTTTCCCTCTCCAGATATAAGCCCGGTTCTCCCTACAATCCCCGTCTGGGCTCGTAGCACATACCTAGTGTCGCGGACACGGACGCTCGATATATGTTTATGCCTAACCTTTGTCTGTTCCCGATTCCCGGACTTCCAAGTCCGCCACCACTCCTGCTCTCGGGTACTCCCAGTACCACGGCGCAAGGCTCCCTAACCTGTATGGCCGCTCCGTATGAGCGGCGTCTCCTGAGTTCTTTATTCTAATAAATGCTGTTTTGTATGAATTCCGGATCTCCGCGTCTCTGTGCAGCGTCCACCGTTACACCGTGTTAAAATACAGGTTAGGAAAGGATCTATTTAGGTACATACATGTACATTTACAATTCAAAAGCGGATGCGGCTTGTATGCAGGTGCGGCTTATTTATTATTTTTTTTTGTTTTTTTTTTAAATAGAGCGGATGCGGCTTATATGCAGGTGCGCTTTATAGTCCAGAATTTACGGTATATTATTATTATATTAGATTTACATTATTTTACATTATGTTACGTTACAATATAATATAATATAATATAATGTTGTATAATGTACTATTTTATGTTATACTATATTTTATATATAGTATATTATATCATTTTATGTTCTATTAAATTAACCCCTGCATGTATAGCATCTACACTACATATATAGATTTACATTATTTTACATTATGTTACGTTACAATATAATATAATATAATATAATGTTGTATAATGTACTATTTTATGTTATACTATATTTTATATATAGTATATTATATAATTTTATGTTCTATTAAATTAACCCCTGCATGTATAGCATCTACACTACATATACATTATTTTACATTATGTTACGTTACAATATAATATAATATAATATAATGTTGTATAATGTACTATTTTATGTTATACTATATTTTATATATAGTATATTATATAATTTTATGTTCTATTAAATTAACCCCTGCATGTATAGCATCTACACTACATATACATTATTTTACATTATGTTACGTTACAATATAATATAATATAATATAATGTTGTATAATGTACTATTTTATGTTATACTATATTTTATATATAGTATATTATATCATTTTATGTTCTATTATTAACCTCCCCCCCCCCCCCCCCCTGCACCCCCCCCCCCCCCACCCCCTCTTAACCCCTGCATGTATAGCATCTACACTACATATACCGTAAATTCTGGACTATAAAGCGCACCTGGCATATAAGCCGCATCCGCTCTATTTTAAAAAAAAAAAACCCAAAAAAATAATAAATAAGCCGCACCTGCATACAAGCCGCATCCGCTTTTGAATTGTAAATGTACATGTATGTACCTAAATAGATCCTTTCCTAACCTGTATTTTAACAGGGTGTAACGGTGGACGCTGCACAGAGACGCGGAGATCCGGAATTCATACAAAACAGGATTTATTAGAATAAAGAACTCAGGAGACGCCGCTCATACGGAGCGGCCAGACAGGCTAGGGAGCCTTGCGCTCTGCGCGCCGTGGTACCGGGAGTACCGGAGAGCAGGAGCGGTGGCGGACTTGGAAGTCCGGGAATCGGGAACAGACAAAGGTTAGGCATAAACATATATCGAGCGTCCGTGTCCGCGACACTTGGTATGTGCTACGAGCCCGGACGGGGATTGTAGGGAGAACCGGGCTTATATCGGGAGAGGGAAAATCAAGAACCGCTAAGGCTGTATTGTGTGTGTGTGTGTGTGTGCGTGTGTGTGTGTGTGTGTGTGTGTGTGTGTGTGTGGGGAAAAGAGCAGGGAGGAGAGAGAGAGCACCGAGCAGCAACTTTGCTGATTAAAACGGGACAGAACCAAGAGAAAATAAGCGCTATTTACAGTATTTATCTTCATTTCTCCTGTGTGTGAAATCACGTCACCTTAACCTTGTAAAGATAGAGTTTGTCCTCCTTCTATCCGCTTCTACCCACTTATATCTGCTAAAGAGGAACTAGCGCATTCTTCTTATTTGCATTTATTTTGTGTTAGTTTTGATTCTAATTCCGGTTAGAGCCCCTAGCGGTCGGGAAAAAATCTGCAGAATAGCCGCACCTTATTATTAGCCGCATGGTTCAAAACCTATGAAAAAAGTAGCGGCTTATAGTCCAGAATTTACGGTATATGCTTACACACATACAGTTCTGTATTTTGCAATTACATTTCAAAATGAAATCCAAAATATATGCATCTAAATGTCTACATTTATTAAGCGAAAATTTAAGATTCTCTTTAGCTTTTTTTGTCTACATTTTTTTTTTTTTTTTTTTTAAATAGTTAAATAATTTTAAATATTTTTATGTATTTTAAATAGTTAATTAGTTTGTTTTAAACAGACAACCTATTAAATAAATATTTTACCAAAGAAACAATACATCGATGAATGAATGAATAGATAAATACCTAAATAAAAAAAATACTATTTAAAAAGTAGGAAATTTATTTAAAAAAAAAACTGAAAAGAATCTGAATATAAATAACATTATATATCAAAGGGTAAATGATAATAAAAGAGCATATAAAATGTTAATCGCAAAATATATAATATATAACAGATATAATATAACAGGTTCTAATATAGTGAATAGGCTCCAGTATAACATGGCAAGCAATAATCTTAAATGAGCCAATGTCTAAACAAAGTCTAACATTGAATTAAAAGTGCATTAAAACCAGGATTAAACAGTAATAAATGGTTATATTATCATATTAGCTTTTACCTTTCTGCAGTCCCACTCAAATAAAAATAATAATAAAATCATTGTACTGTAGATACACACATACCACATACATAATATGTACAAAAGTGTGAAAACTCCTGACATTCGCTGGTACATTAACCGACACTGTTTTTGCAAGAGGTAGATTTTTTTGCGTATTTCGCTATGAGGGTGATTCTTAAATTCATGAAGTGATGTAAGGTGAAGAGGCCTCGGACGCAGTCAGCTTTTTAGTGTATCCCAAATGTCCTCTTAATGTCATGTGAGAGGCTATCAGATTCCATTGGGGACATATGGCATTGTATCCTTTTAATATTGAAAGATCAGATTTGAAGAACGCGTAGCTTATAAATATTGCTAGCATTATGCAGTCTGTTTGTTTCTGGGTCAGTCTAGGTGTGATTAAATATATATACCTAGGTATCTACTGTACTGCTGCTTATAGCCAAGTACTTTACTTCAAGCAATTCTCAAGCTACAACAATGTAATCACATGCCACAGGTTTCAGTTTCCAACTTTAAAACTAACATACTTGAAGAGGCATTTTCAAGGTTGGGGATCTTCAGCAGGTCTCTCACAGGTTCAGGGTGCTGTTTAGTCTTTTATGGAATTTATGAAAGAGTATTAACTCTAATATTATTCCATGGTTTTTGTGAAAGTGCTGGTATGTTATGGACTGCCATCTTTGTCTGGAACTCCTACTGTCTCTGAACACTCGGTCCTGTCATGTAATTCTGCAAATTTTTAGATAACCTGCAACTTGCTGTTCGTTACAGTAGGTTCCAAATGAGAACCTGCAAATTTTCCGAACTAAGAGTTCCGAACCACGAATTATCAGGGGTTTACTGTACAATCTACCACTCCTAACATAGACACTTGGGTTCAGTGTAACCCTGACAAAGATAAATGACTAGGAATAAATTCATTATGTCATATCAGAACTACTTATATGTTTTAAACAGTACGTAGCTATCTACCTGTAGTGCTTAGCCAGACTGGCAGGAGTGTTACGGTTAAGATGATGGTCTCTTGTATTAGTGCTAACTCTAACACTCTGTCTAAGCTTGCTGATTAATATTTACACAGAATTTGGCGATTTCCCCTCAGACGACCCCCTCCTCCACTTTCAACCTCCCAGTGTAAGCTCCAGGAATGCCAAGACGCCTTGCCCTTGGAGGAGGCGAAAGCTCGATTTTTCTGTTTGCTGCCATTTGTCATCAGCGGCTAAGAGAGATCAACAGTCGTCTGCACACAAATCAATATTCTCTTAACCCAGAACTAATCTAGAGAGAGTTTCCTGCAATTTCACCTCTCCTCGACTCCCCTTCCCCCTTTTAGCCTTCTACACAATCTCTCCATCCAAACAAAGTTTTTTTTTTCCCTTACTAGTCATTTTGAGCTGCCCTTACCCAGAGCGTTCGTGATCAAGCAAGGTGAAGAGGATGATAAGTGCTAATGGGGAGCACGAGGTGTCGAGAGTTTTGTAGTCTTCGTTGACCTTTGTACAGAGGAATAAAGGCTGGCATCCTAATTGCGACACAGGAGAATCCTGTAACGGTTTCAAATACACTTTTTCCTACAATATCATTGAAAGCACGAAAAAGATGTCTTGAAGTTGCTTGGAATACTTTCTTTATGAACCTTTTTTCTTGACCAGCTGCATTTGTGATACATATCCATTTTGCAGATCACCTGGCCAGAATGATCACTTTACATTTACATCTTTACATCTGAGATAATGTAACTGTTAGTTTTAAACTCTGAGCTTAGCGCTCAAGAATTCCTCGCATTCTTGTTCCACATAATCAGTAACTAATGTTCAAAATATCTTCAAAACCGCATTTTCTTTCAGGCTGAAGATAATGGTAGTGATTTTCCAATAGTGCATTTCTAATGGCAATTATATGCATAATTTGTGATGACCAAAATTAGTATGTTTATTATTTATAAATCAGTCAGGTGTGTCATATGACAAAGTTTTCCATGCTCATGTTTTCCATTGTGTTTAAGCATTTACATTACATTTACACTATTTATCAAACACATACATTCAGAGCAAATGTTCTTAGATATATCTATTTCATGGAATATATCATTACTGGTGTGCTAGATTACAGAACTAAGATGCCATCAGCCTGAGAATATATTTATTTATTTATTTATTTATTCATTCATTTTTTTACAAAAGACAAAGCAAACCAGGAAAAATGCTAGTTTAATTGTTGTGTTTAAATTCACGAAGATAAGGGAAGAGATAGGTAAATCTGTGCATATGCTATGAGGCTAAATCTTTGTAACTCTGTCTAGCTTGTACTAAACAATTTGGATTAGTTAGCTTCATTTGCTAACTTGGATTGGGTTTGAAAAAAGAGCATTGTTTTCCCAAAATTGTGCATTTCTGGGTTAGAATCCATTTGGACTCTCATTCAGTGGACATACGGAGGGGCGAAGGGGACATCATGCAGCCCTTGGAGTCTTTACCCCATCCAATTAACACTGATGCAAACAATAAAATACAGATTTTCTTATTTGTTGAGCAATCACTGCTAGCCCTGCACGAATTTCAGCTCATTTGTTATCACCTGGAAAACAACGTATGTGGAAAATGGTTCCATTTGCAATAATAATTATCTTAAATAATTAAATAATTAATTATAGTCGGAAAAGTACGCATTTAATTTGGTAGTTTTTATAATTTAATATAATTTATTATTATTTATATAGTCTTTAAACGATTGTCTGAAAGCAGCTATACACAGATGAAGTTTGTAAAAACTGTATCATTTTAGTGCTTCGATTTGTTTGTTCCTCAGAATGAGTAGCAGTTGTGGCAAGAAAAAACTCCCTGTATAAAGAAGAAACCTTAACAGGAACCCTGACTCATTAGAGAACTTGCCCTCTCCTGGATGGCCCGGGATGCCCATTCATTAAAGATCCATCATTGTTGAGATCTGCTGTTCAAAGATATGAGCTTGTGTTCATATAAACTGTGAAACTCAGCCTTTGTAGTAGAGTGTAATATCAATTACAACCCAAATCCATCCACAATGTTATTGAGTTGCTGAGTAATTTCATGGCTCTTTAGGCTGTTCATGTGGAACCATTGCTTGACAATTCAAGCGAATCCATCCAGAGTTAGGGTTTCAGGATGAATCGGGCAGATATGAAGAGAAGAATTCATATTCATAATTCAATTGTATTATTCATTTTAAAAGATAAATACTGTACAAATACTATACACAATTACGTTTAGAATGTGATGTAATGCGGGAGTGCATCCCAAATTCATGGATTTTCGGAATTTGCGTGCATTAGGGTGGTTCTGTGGGACCACTGTACAGTAAATTAGTGTTTGTATTTCATCGCTCATGATCTCTGACCTAAATCTTAATATTGTCATTTATGTTTCCTAGTAATTATTAAGCTTATACATTTGTGATTTAGAATGTAAACCCTACACTCCCAGTGTTAAAGTGGCTAAAGCTGTGAGAATAATATTGCTAGGATATTAGAAAATTTGAATACCAATCTTAACCCTAAAAGTAATGGCAGGTTAATGACCACCAGTAAGGATCCTAGCTGTTACATCTAACCATGTTTTATTCATACATTTATTTTTTTAATAATGTGATTATTGTATGTGTGTGTTACGACTCAGACCCTCCGACGGATATAAAAGTTCAACATTTTAATTAAAGCACACAGGGAGCATGAGCGGGAATTGTGCGGGATGATTGGAGGAACTCTGAGCATTGCTGGGAACAGGATTTGGAACACAGGAAAACAGAGAATACAGGTTACGATTAATGAGTCAGTATGCTATGTTGGACAGTTCGTATCGCCAGTAAGAGACAGGACATTGGAATGACAGAAAGGGAGTGCTTATATACGAACTATTTGAGTGTGTTGGAGATACAGTAGGGATCAGGTGGGGATGAGTGGAGGCGGGACCCCGCAGACTCGTAACAGTATGCCATTATTTGAATACTAATCATCTGAATAATTTATATCACATGAAATGAATGTGGGTTTGAAGGATATTAATAAACTACAATAATTGTGTTAATGGAAGCGTATCAGAAGAAAACTTTGTATGTAAGAGAGTAAGAGAGAAAAAGAACAAACAAACAAACCGAAAATGTTTCAAGAGTGTGTTTAATACTGTGTAATAATTATTCAGTACTGTTTTGCTTCTCTTTATCCTTTTGTAGCAGTTTGTATGGTTTGCACGAATTTCACTTTCCAGTTCTAATATGTTTGATCAGATATATTTTAGGACATATTTTTTTGTATATAAACATCTTTGTATGCTTTGTTCCTTGTTGCGCCTCTTTTCTCAATTCCATCATATGAGATCCATAGCACTTTGTGCTTTCTTGAGGTGATGCTTGGAGTAAAGATGATCTTCACATCAACTCTGACATTGACTCAGGACTAGTCAGTGGATTTGAGCATGAGCTCCTGATGGAGATGTGTGATTGATGGACGGATGGAGATCTGTTGTTCTGAAAGCGAATGAAAATGGTCAAAGTAGACTGAGTCAATCCAGGTGAGATACATTGAGATACAGGTTTGGGGTGGGGGGGGTTTATGGATACAAAGAAGAAGAAGAAGAAAAGGTAGTTACCAAAAACATATAATAGATAAAGATTTTACAGAACTTATGTTATACACTTTCTGCTCTGTGTGTATATTACATCAAAATGAATCCAAAGACACTTTTTTTTCCCACACACCATTTATAGAGAACATGTGATCAAACAGCCAGAAGCAGGTGATATTGTTTTAAGGGCAACACACAAAGTCATTTTGATGGATTGGTGGAAGGCTCGTTGCTTCTCTCAGGAGTTTCCAGGGAAAACGCTTCATAAAATATAGATATAAATCATGAAGAAACAGAAGGTGATTCAGCCAGCCAGACAGACAGACAGCGATAGAAAGGGAGTGAACAAGAGAGAAGCATCTGCTAAGCATTTGAATGGAGCTCAGGAGCTTTGGGCTTGATTGCTTAAGAATTCATATGAAGCTACATCCACCCAGACTGTGTGCATGCCTGTTTACACGCAACACCAGCTGCCTGGCCCTGTGTGTGTGTGTGTGTGTGTGTGTGTGTGTGTGTGTGTGTGTGTGTGTGTGTGTGTGTGTGTGTATGCATTTAGTGGTCTGTAAGGCTCAAAATGATGTAACCTTGATGATAAATGTCCTTGGAACAGTACGTCCCCACAAACTGTCATCTTATCATTTGCTTTATTTATTGTCATTATTTTTTAAATTAATTGTATATCTCTATATACACAATTCCTTTTACTACAGACATTACATGTAAAATAACTCATTAATTAGCTGCATCAATAATTATACCATTGGACTCTCATTGCATCCTCACAAGGATAGTAATAACTAACAGTTTCCAATTTGTGGGGACATTTGTTTCTGTCTTTTTTTGACAGAAACAAACAAACAAACATGTGCTTTCTTTCTTTTTCACTTTCAATGTATTTTCGCATGCAGTCTATTTCATCAGATATGAATAAAAAAAATTACTACAAATTAATTTATATTTCATTGTTCTAATGCAAGAGCAAGGAGACCTAATGTGACTGATCTTTGCAAAAGTTGTCTTTGTGAAACTATGTGGAAAAACCACATGTAAAACTTATGACACCATTAAACATGTACTTGGGTTTAATAGGTATTAATAAGCCACAATAACAATTATGTCAAATGAAGGGCATTGTGTTTGTGTGAGAAAGAGAGAGAGAGAGAGAAATGAGAGGAGCGAAGGGCTGTTGAGAGCTTTTTTATAGAGAGACGTGTGACTGTGAGAGGGGAGAGAGAGAGAGAGAGAGAGAGTGGAGAGAGAGAGGAGAGAGAGAGAGAGAGAGAGAGAGAGAGAGAGAGAGAGAGAGCGGGGCAGGAAAGCATGAAAAAAAGAGAAAAAAGGGTTTTACAAGCATTTAGATTTTTTTGAGGACCAAACTGTTCTCTCATCTCATAATGCATTACTTTTGTGCTTAAAGTCCATGTTGCCTCTCAAACACAAAATAAGCTATGCTTTTCAAAAATAATAATAAAAAAATAATGTTATGCTGTACACTGCTATATTTTGTTTAATGTAAAAAAAAGCATTTTGTTCAGATAGTAAGGTTGGATGTAGGAATAGGATTTACTACTAATTTTGTCCTTGTATTATTATAATTATAAGGTACTTACAAAAATAGCAAAACTACTCTGTGTGCGAGCATGCGTATGTGTGTGTGTGTGTGTGTGTGTATGTTTCCGCTTTCTTTTCTGAAACGCATCCAGCTTTTGGATTACACTCACACACACACACACACACACACACACACACACACACACACACACACACACACACACACACACACACACACACACACACACACACACACACACACACACGAGCATAGTCAAGACAATGATACTGAATGTGCCAAATGAGTCTGATTAATACTAGAGAATGCCACTGTTGGCAGCCGTGTCTCTCTTTCTTTAGTCTATAGATGCTCTCTCTCTCTCTCTCTCTCTCTCTCTCTCTCTCTATCTCTCTCTCTTCTCTTTTGCTCTCTCCCTCCCTTTGTCCCTCCCTCCCTCCCTCTCTCTCTAGTGGCATGCAGCTTTACGGCTCGTGGGTGGTAATGAAGGGATGGTATGCAGGACCATAAACCGCGAGGCGTGATGTCAGTGTGCATAAAGGATGAGACTGGTGTATGTCGGAGGGGGTCACGCAGTCAGCACGAAGCGGGAGGAAACCGAGAGCGAGCCGATCTTCACAGACGTGACCGTTTCCGTGGACGCTGGCTGCCTTTTCTTCTCCACCAGCACTGTTATTATTATTATTGAAAGGAGAAAAGGAGTGTGCGAAGCGCCCCCTACAGACACAACACGGTCACGACCAAAGAGCCTTCTGAGACAACACATTAGTGAGATCATTAATTACAGTCGTGAGGGAACTAACAGCCAGACGTGCGCACACACACATACACACGCACACACACACACACACACACACACACACACACACACACACACACACACACACACACACACACACACACACACACACACAAAGAAATGCAGTAGCATTATGATTATCTCAGGCTGTTTCTTGAATTTATCTCTATCATACATAGTCTCTAATATATCTATTTCTAAACAAACATAGGGGATTTTGTCAAGGATGGGTGTGAATGGAGGTGTGTGTGTGTGTGTGTGTCTGTGTGTGTGTGTGTGTGTGTGTGTGTTTGTGTGTGCATATATGTGACTAACATTCCTCTTCCCAATTGGCCCCTCCCTCGTGCAGCAGCCATGCTTGATGTGATTACCTGTCATGTTTCACGCTTGCTAACGTTGCTAGCTCTGTTGTGAGTGTGATACATTTTTCCTCAGTCCAGAGGCAGTGCGTGTGTGTATGTGGGTTTGTGTGTGTGTGTGTGTGTGTGTGTGTGTGTGTGTGTGTGTGTGTGCGCGTGAGTTTTGTCAGAACGTCAATATGTACAGCAAGAGTGTGAGGGGATTACTCTCATGTATGTGTAAGCGCAGCTCCAACACAGCTTTCTAATGGGATTTTTCTCGCCGGTTCGCTCTGACACACATGAACATACACACAGGGGTGAACTTTATATATAAAAAAAAATACAATGTTTTCAGTTTTTTTTCTATTAAAAAAAAACCAAGTTGTGAATGGAAATTACATTTTTATAATTATTATTTTTTCTTCCGAAAGCAGCCCATGTTATATATCTAGTGACATGTGCGGTCTCTATCCAAACAGCTAACTAGAAGACGCATGAATCTCAGCATTGTACTACAGTACTTTTCGTTAAGTAAATAAATAAATAAATAAATAAAATCATTTTCTGTGACTGCCAACTTGAAAATATCTCCGAATTGCATCCTTGTTCACATCTCCCAAAATACATACATAAAAAAGAAAGAATATAAACAAACAGCAAAGCGACGCAAAGTCGATTCAAGTCTAGCTGCTTTCCTGGAACCAGGCAAAGGCGTCTTTCGGCTCAGGTTGGCTCTGTGTTCTAGCGTTTGGAAGCTGGAGTGACAGAGGTGTCATGGAATCCTTGACTTATGACAGCAAACAACAGCGAGCAGATCGGAGCTGTACTGCACAGTGGATTGACACTAAGAATTCATGTGGATGTGTGTGTGTGTGTGTGTGTGTGTGTGTTTGACTGTATGTGTGTTGGAGATAGACAGAGAGGAGAGAGAAGGGTGTCTGTAGACTGACATGGACCTGACTCTTGCCCTTGAACTTTTCAACACTGTGGATGTGTTAGGATTCACTCTTTTGCAAGGTGAAAAGACTCAACAAAAATTTAGTTCAGCTTGTCTGCAGTACAAATATGCAATAAAACTGCACACATGATGGACGTGTGTATTTCTTCAGGAGCATGAGTCCTAGAAGGTTCTCGAACTGGGGGAAGTTTAGGTCGAGCTATATTTGGGAAGTGTTTTGTGAATGTTAACACTATAGGAAAATCCAAAGGTACCTCTGTCAGGATTATGGTTTTGACACCTGACCTGAAGTGGTAGCTCAGTGGTTAAGGCTTTGGCATCTGGATCAGAGGATTGTATCCCACCACCACCAAGCTGCCACTAGTGGGCCCTTGAGCGAAGCCCTTAACCTTCAATTGCTCAGTTTTAAGTCGCTCTGAATGAGGGCATCTGGCAAATGCCGTAAATGTCACCTAAATTAAATGACCATAAGATTCTTATGTGAATTTTAAACATCCCATTCCATGTTTAGCACCCTATTATAATAACCTTCACTCTTCTCAGATGTTCCACTAGATGTTCCACTAGATTTTGGAGTGAGATTTTTTCTCCTTAACACAACAATGGTGTTAGTAATGCCAGATATTCATATAAGAGGTCTGAGAGGTAATATGCATTCCATTTAATCCCATATTAGTTGTCTATAGCAGGCCACTCAAGATCTTCCACTCCAAGCCATGCAAACCTTCACACCTCTGTGCAGCAGCAAAACAAAAGAAATTCTCATGCTACCCTATTCAAAGACACCATCTTTTGGGCAACAGTTTGGGGAAGAACCACATATGGTTGTCAAGTGTCCCAATAATTTTGCTCACACAGTGTATTTTATTAAAATGAGCCAAAGGTGAAACATGTGCATGATCGTTGTGTTTTAGAACCGTAAAGCAGGAAGCAGGTTTGTGTGTGTGTGTGTGTGTGTGTGTGTGTGTGTGTGTGTGTGTGTGATCATTGACATGTGATTAAGGAATGGAAATGCTTTGGGAAACAGTGTTGGGTACCTACTGTATATCTGAAAGCTTTTTGATGGACATTTTTCTCCATGTCCTCTTAATGACATATACTGTATGATTACTTTAAACCTTTATTCTATTCTTCTCAAATACTTATTTGTATACTCTTTCGGACACATTTGTGCTAATAGCACAATTGACACTATTGTGTTTGTTACATACCAGCTTACCAACTACTCACATTGCATTGTACATTTGATTTTATCAATAAGAAGACACTGAACGTCACTGGAAAAGGAAAAACAAAATAGGTTATATAAATATTCCAGCGTTTTAGAGATCAGTATTATTCTAATACAAAATGCAACATATTGGTGATTAGCATAGCCCAGTTTAGGTTTTTTAAATTTGTTTCTTTTCTGTTCCTCTGCACTAATGTGTTTAAATGCAGTGAGATGTTCTTTTGTTGTTCTTATATAATAATGGATTTACAATTTATCATTCATAATAATGCTTAAATTTAATGAATGCAGTGAGCTGCTCTTGTGCTGTTCTTTCTTGTACTACATTTAAATGTAAATAGCAAAATGAACTATCTCTATGCTGTTGTTATGCAGTGATGGGTTTACATTTTATGAATACAGTGAGCTGTTTTTATTTGTTGTTCATACAGCAAAGAAATGGCATTTTATATGTCAGTAAATATGTTGTATTACACAAGAAGTATATAAACAGCTTATGCTGGTTTATCTATACATACATAGTAATTCAGGTATAGTTAAACAAACATAATAACTATACAAACATAGTAATTAATGCATAATCAAACAAACATAATAACTATACATAAATAGTAATTAATGCATAATCAAACAAACATAATAACTATACATACATAGTAATTAATGCATAATCAAACAAACATAATAACTATACATAAATAGTAATTAATGCATAATCAAACAAACATAATAACTATACATAAATAGTAATTAATGCATAATCAAACAAGCATAATAACTATACACACATAGTAATTTGTGTATAGTTAAACAAACATAATAAGCTGTTTATATATTTTTTGTGCAATACAGAATATGTAATGTCTTTAAAATGCCATTCCTTTGCTGTTCTTATGCCATAATAGTTTACAATTGAATGTATTTATCTGTTCTTGTGTTACCATAAATGTCTTCACATTTCAAAATACATATAATGAACTGTTCTCACGCTGTTTATATGTAGTTTTATATTTACATTTGTACATATGACCTATTTACAAATATTTACATTTTTTACATTTATACACATGAGCTTAATAAGCTCTTCTTGTGCTGTTTTTTTGCAGTATAATTAAAATATTATGAAATCATTTGATATCATTTGGATTTATGTACAGTAGCACAACTGAAATTGTCCATAAGCCAAATTAAATAAATATAACTTTACTGTTGTAAATTAGTCCAACTATTTATTCCTAATGATTAATCCAAAAGTGACAGTCACATAGATAAGAACCATGGAGAAGAGCCAGTCTCAAAATGGAACATATCTTCATTTGGCTAAATTTAATAAAAGGTTATTTTGTTCATTAACATAATTAGCTGTCTTTATACAGCTCTTAAATTATTTACAAAAAGTGATGAGGTGCCCTTGTGCTGTTCTTACATTATATTTACTTTTTTAAAGTGATTAGCTGTACTTGTGCTGTTCTTACATTATGTTTCCAGTTATAGTAACCAGCTGTTCATATGCTGTCTCTTATATACATTTTACAGTTAAAGTGATGAGCTGTTCTTATGTATTTTATTTACATTTGATGAAAGAAATAAACAATTTAGGCTGTTCCTGTGCTGTTCTTATGTTCATTGATGTAATCCAAATCACACAATAAAGAAAATGCTGAGGAATGATGAGCAACATAATAGACCAAGAGAAGAAGAAACAAGAAACAACACACCCCAACATCTAACTTGAGATATACTGTACAGTATTTATAGTAAGAGCAACTCCAAATGAGATACAGATGACAGTCAAGATGCATGAACCCAATCAACAAGTGAAAACAAAATCGAAACAATAAAAAACAATGAAATGATAAGAGGTGCAGTTTCATGACAGATAGTTTGCCAAAATACTTGTCACATAACATATGCCCTACAGATACATTAGATATAGGCTAGGTTTAAGAAAGTGACAGGGATTTCCTGTAAGGAACTCTACAGATTATATTCGCTGGGTGAATAAAGTGACAGGGTGATACATGTGATTTGTAGAAATTGGATTTAAAGTGCCAGTGCAGTCGAGTAACAGAATTTCAGTGCAGTAATGATAAGTCAGCAAGTCATGCTTCACTGCTCGGATCACTTGTAGAAACCTCCAGACTACAGAACAGTGATAGTGTAACTCTGGTTTTACCAGAGTAGCTTACCATAAAGGGTTTTTTTATTATTATTGCAAATTCTGACATTTTGGAGAAATATGCAATGTATAATATCAGTGTTAAATTCTCTGTTCGATATGAAGATGCACTCAGTCAAGGGACATGGTTCATCAAAGAAACAGAGGTCATATCAATTAGGATGCTATTTACAGAATAAAAGACAGCAGTGTCTTGTTATAAAGTAGGAAAATAATCAGGAGTAGTACTTTCTGATATTCATATTTTCAATAACATCAAAACTGAAAGCTTTTAATACCTCATATGGATCATCTCTGGTTATATACAGCTGGTTCTCTGAGGGAATGAGACACTGCATCGGTAATGATTTGGGAATGCCTCTGTGTGAACGGCCCTTGCCCAACGGGCGGAAGTGATGTTGCCTGCAGTTGACGTCATGACCATAAAGCACAAAAGCACATGTGATGGCAGCGTCAGTGACTGAAAGTGGAAGTAAGTGCTACTGGGATGCAGACAGTGTGGCATAATGACGCGGTATCTAGTTTCCTCAAACGTAACCAGACGTTATCTTTTATGAACTCGAGCTGCGTCAGTAATGCTTTGGGAATGAGAGTCAACACTGCCATACTGACAAATCCCTGCCTAGTGTGAATTGGCACAGCTAAATCAGAGTACAGATGAGCCAGGAGTGGCATCGTCGAGGCTATAGAGCATGACAAATGTCAGAGGGCTGGACCAGCCCGCAGGACTCTAAAGGATTCTCCAGAGGAGAATGCCCTAGAGACCGCTACACTTTGGGTTGAGTAAACTCTGACCCCCAAAGGTCTGGGAAGGCCAGATAACTCATTTGAGGAGGAAGTTGCATCCACGATCCACCTACTAAAACCTTAGCATATAAAAATCTGGTTAAACTTCCTCCACCAGGCCATTCTATGGACATAACGATTCAATGCTTGCACTGGATTTACCCTGTTGACATTTTCTTGGTGAGATGTTTACAAGGGGGATAGAATGCCTGTAACATGGTCTGGCATGAAGGAAGGCATGGGCCATGCTATGGTGATCTCCACGTAGGGGGCCACGGAGAGCACTTGAAGGCCCCCAACCTTTTGAGGGATTAAATGGCCAGCAGGAAGTTATTCTTAACTGTCAGGTACCTCACGGTTGCTTCATGTAATGGCTTGAAGGGATGCTTATTTAGGTCCTCTAACACTATGGCCAAGTCCTAAACAGGCACTCTGGGTCGCACTAGGGACCTCAGCCTATGGTTGTCAGTAAGAAAATATGTCAATAAGGGGTTCTTCCCCAAGGATTTGAGCATGACAAGTCACAATGGTGGACACTTTAACTCGCAGAGCAGCAGCCCTAGCCCCTTGCCAAAATGTTCCTACTGAAAGTCTAAAGGCATTGGGGATTGATCTGACACTGGTTTCAAAGTGGAAATAAGCACCACATGGATGCAGGCAGTGTGGCATAGTGATACACACTTTCATTTCCTCAGGGAATGTCTGCCTGTTTGAACACTTCCGGCATTTCAGAGGATTGCCCCCTTGTAACTCACTACACGGAAGTGGCGATCATCTCGCTTAGCCTCATAAGGGCGCCAAAAACTAAGAAGCTCTGCCAGATTGTCTTCAAGGATCGACCTGAACACTCTACAGCAATTCTCTACACACGTTATCCTAAACACCATTTCTGACAGGGAATCAGAGTTACATGCGTAACCTGGAGCTGTTCCCTTTCATGAACTCGAGCTACATCTATGCTTTTCTAATGCTTTGGGAATAAGAGTCAGACACCACCATACTTATCAGTCCCTGCCTAGTGTGGGTTGGCACAGCTAGGTAGAAGGACATATGTGCTAGGAGTAGCAATGTCAAGGCTAGAAAACATGATGGTCAGAGGAGTGGACCAGCCCTCAGTGTCACAAATGTCCTAAACTTTCGAATAGCCTTCCAGGTAGTTTTCGGGGCTCAGACATACTCTCTCAGTTTAGGTGTAGATTGAAGACTTATCTTTTTAACAAGGCCTACATGTAATACATCATAAAACATATCATATCCTAGTGCTACAGTACATCTGATCTTGTGAATACTATAACCAGCAGCAACTGCTTCTCTCTACTGATCCCGAGGTCCATAAGGCCAGCTCCAGTTGTGTTTCACCCTATAAGACTGAGTAGACACCTATAAAATCAAGCCTCTTTGGATCCCACTTCAGTATTATATTGGACTTCTTTAGATTCCATAACAACAACTGACTGTGTATAAAAGACATTACTTACAAGTGCTCTCTGACTCTGATAGGTGCATGGACCCATAGGCATTACAAATTGCACCCCCAAACCATCTGAAGACAGACTGCTTGTTATTAGGGAACCAGACAGCACAAAGAGCTGGTCTGATTTCCTCCACCGGGCCGCAGCCGCAGTCTTTATAGCTTCGGCGCAGAGTGGAGGAGAGAGCCTTCGATTGAGCAGTGCCACCAAGTCTGCAAACAATGGTTGGCTTTGCCATCAAGGGGCTACCAATAGGAGACTCATTCACAGTGAACTCTGTCCAGTACTCCACTGGAGCAGCACCATGTGAAGTCTTCTGAGTTCCAAACAGGAACTGTATGGGCTCTGAAATATCTCTCCCAAATCTGCTCCACCACATCCAGGAGGAGTCTCCATTTCCATTTTCTACCCAGCCCATGAGGAAAGCATCCATCATAAGCATTACATGACAACAAGGAGCTCCCAAAGTGCTACCTTGGATAGGAATGCAGGATCTTAACAAATGACTAAGACACAAAGGGCTCGCAACATGACCTTGATTGTACGGCACAGCTTCCTCCAATCAATGTAATTTCATATGTATATAAATATGTATATGTATGTGCCAGAGTCTGAGAGAACCAGAGCAGCAGACATACACATGGTGAAAGTTCAGGATTAGAGAGCGTTACTGAACAGAAGAACCTGATATTGGTAAGCTTCGACCCCAAATGTGAAACTGAATGAACTTCCTGTGAGAAGGATGAATGGGGATGTAAAAGTAAGGGTCCATCAGGTTGATGGTCACAAACTTTGATATGAGCCACTACCTGCCTCAGCATAAGCATCTTGAAGTGTTTCAGCAAATGGAGAGTAGGGTGCCAACCCCCATCCTTCATGGGTATAAGGATGTACTGGCTGTAGAAGCTGTATTCTCTGGCGAGACAAGAGACCATCTTGATGATCCCCTTTACTCATGAGGCTTTGGACTTCCTGTCCCATGACCAGAGCCTCCTGTGGGCCCACCAGGGTGGGGTATACCGCATTGCAGCAGGGTGTTTGGAGAGTATACACAGGTTCTATAATCCAAAGGACCTACTGGGCTGCTCTGGGTTTCCCTGTGTCCAGAGATGGTGCCTGGTTGGGAAACTGAATCACTGAACTGGCCAGACATGGTGCAAGGAGGGTTCAGAAAGAAGGCCCTGTCTCTGTTCCCTGAAACAAGTTTCCTAGCTGAAGAGTTCCAAAATTATTCTATTCCCAGACTGTTCAATTCTCATTCTCACTTACCTATTATAGGCCTTGTACAGGGGTCAGCAAAAAACATTCTAACAGGTCTCTTGCAATTCACAGCATTCTCGGATGCACTGTAAGTTCTTCAACATTTCTATCATACTGTCTTGGAAATTTGTGCTCAGTAGCTCTTTTGTAGGATCAGATTAGATGGGTGAGTATCACCAAGCTGCGGGTGCCTATCCATCACAATTTGGTCCTTATCAAAGTTGTTCAGTGCCGTATGTATTGCTATGTTTCCTTGCCTCAAGCATATTCGTTTTAAGAACTGTCTTTTCACTTACAATTCCTTGACCAGTTTCACCAATTCCTTGACAGATTCCACTGCACTGAGAATGTTATCTATGTGACCTGAAAGCAGATATGGGAAGTAATGAAATATAAATACTTTTTACTGTACTTAAGTAGATTATTTTAGTATCAGTACATCATTATTTATTTTTTGAACTCATTAATAGTTTTTACATTTTTAAATATCTGTACTGAGGGGCACGGTGGCTTAGTGGTTAGCACGTTCGCCTCACACCGCCAGGATCCGGGTTCGATTCCCGTCTCGGGAATGTGTGTGTGGAGTTTGCATGTTCTCCCCGTGCCTCAGGGGGTTTTTCCCCGGGTTCTCCGGTTTCCCCCGGTCCAAAAACATGCACGGTAGGTTGATTGGCACCTTGGAAAATTGTCCCTAGTGTATGAATGTGTACGTGAATGTGTGTGTGGGCCCTGCGATGGGTTGGCATTCCATCCAGGGTGTATCCTGCCTTAATGCCCATAGACGCCTGAGATAGGCACAGGCTCCCCGTGACCCGAGGAAGATCGGATAAAGCGGTAGAAGATGAATGAATGAATGAATATCTGTACTTTCTTCTTCTTACATTTTCAAACCACCCTGGTGACTTTAGTTTGAATCTGTTTGATATAGTCAATATTTTTCTCTTCCTATTCTTGAATATTCTTGTCAATTCTGCAGCTTTCCAATCTACCACTGGTTTATCATTTCCTTTCACCACAGGTGTAGGGTAGCCTACAAAGCTAATAGTGATCAAGGCAGAAGGCAACTGGTTAATGTGGATGAAAAAAGAGGCATTCGTGATCACCTGATCATCATCATAATCTTTTCTCTACTTGTGGTATATATGATTGTTGTTCAGCCTGAATACATTCATTATGTAACAAAAATTGAAACATGTTTTGTATCAATGTGATGTTAGCAATCAGCAGTGTGAAACTAAATCTGGTAGTAGTAATGGCTACTTTTTACACAAATACATGTCAGAGTTCAAAATTCTTAGCTTGAGTAAAACAGCCGTCGGTACATTTAAAACATGAGTATCTGTATTTCTACTTAAGTGAAGAATGTGTGAACTTTTGCCAAACTACATTCATTTATACATTTATAAATGAATCAATCTGACCAATCAGATTATTCAGAGCATTTTCAAATGTTATATTCAGCCATCAGTAGGTTCTGATCCCCTGTTTCTCTGATCAATGTTTCATTAACATATATGTGAACAGCTGTGATGGTTTGCAGATGCATTCCAGTTCTCCTAATGAGTATAGTGTTCTTTGAGAAACAGTGGTTTGGCAAGCTCAAGTCATGTTCTGTGGCGGCAGAAGGTGAGAAATTGCTGTACACAGGAAAAAGTGGGGGTAAAAAAATAAACAACTCAATGTGAGTTTTTTTTTAATGGTCTCCTCTGCTCCACTTTCCTTCTATCCTCTCCTTCCCTCTCTCCACTTCAGCTCAGCCCCCTTGATATATCCATAACTCCAGGTATGGGAATGTTTTTTCTTCATATTTTTTTTTTCATATTAAAAATGCCAGTGAAAAGCAAGCAAGGAAAGTTTGGGTGCCCTGTGAACTCAGGAGGACAACTGTCCCCCTATCCTTATGTCTGACGCGAGCCAAATAAAACAGCCACATTCCACGAAGGAAATGACTAGCCAAACAGAGGAGGCCATGAAACTGAGCGCCATGAATGTAAGGGTTTCTCCATGCATTCCCCAAAGGCCCAGATGATTATAGAGGCTTTTTGTAGTTAAGGACATTTCCCAAAATTGTTTTAGCAGTGCTTGGAATCAAATATTTAGTCAGGAGCTGAAAAACCAAGAGAAGTCATCCTTAGCTGTGATATGAGCTATAAGTCATTTCTAATGGGGACATCTGACAGTATTTCATCATGTGGTCATTTTCTGATTTGCATAACACAAACATTTCTATTATACTTTTTGTATATGATCTGATTATCAGTCAAATTCATTGATAAAAGTTCTGCATTTTGACTTTACATATGCCTCAGCTATATCTATATATTCTATCTATCTATCTATCTATCTATCTATCTATCTATCTATCTATCTATCTATCTAGCAATCTATCTATATATCTATATATATATATATATATATATATATATATATATATATATATATATATATATATATATAGATATATATAGATATAGAGAGAGAGAGAGAGAGAGAGAGAGAGAGAGAGAGATTTGTCTTTAGATTTATCTTTATTTGAGTCATTATATTTTAAGGAAAATTTTTATCTTGGCATTTAAATCTAAGAAAAAAACAATGGTAAAACATTATTTCTATAATAATTTATTAAAAAATATAAATTTGGGATAACTTGGGACATATTTCTGACACTGAGAGTAATAAATAATATATAAATAATTAATAAACATCTATAATGCAGTTTGCATACTTTAACAATTAAAACACAATTTCCAGTAATAGCTTGTATGCATGCCATTTTTTCTTGTGACTCACTTATCTTTGCCATCACATTCAACAAAAGAGAGAATCGTGTTCAGCTTCAGGACTTTCTCTGTGGTCCTCCCACAAATATGTTTTTATCCAATATTTACAAACATAAAATTTTCTTTTCTTGTTTTTTCTCACGGTTTTTATACTGTACCAAATCTGACTAGGGTTATATAACTATATTGTTAGGAAAGATATTACTGGTGTAAACCAAAGATTTACCAGGACTGCTTTTTTCCAGTTAAAGGTTAAGGTTAAAAAAAAATGATTATATAAACAATCCATTGCTAATGTCCTATTGTTTAGGAATGTTTATTTCCAATCCAAATGCTGGACAAAGGACAAAAAAAACATTTGGCCAACTCACTGGAGGACCTAGGATATGTCCACCTTCCAGCACCAGGGAAGCCTGTGGGACCAGTATAAATATTGATCCCATGTATTGCTTATCAAGGGAACACTAATGTAAGGCTAATGGGAATTACTGGAAATACACTATAATTGCAATACCAGGGTTTTCCAGAGCTCCAAAGCAGATTCACGTATTACCATGTAATGTATTCTTTGAGGTGAATAGAAATTAAAGTTGAAGAGCTGATGGGGCAACAATATACAAAACTTCACACAGAAAGAAAGCCCCATGTTGGATAATCTCTAATTCATATTTTACAAAGCTTGCATATAAAAACTTTCTACATTTTAATTTGGTGTATTGCTGTTTCTCCTCAGGATATAAAGTTTGAGGCTATGCAGAAAGGTTTAAATGCTTGAATTAAAAGTCAAGTATCTTATATAGAGTGCAGCAGTTTTCATCAGTAATGTAGGTACTGCCTCAGAGATGTTTTATTCACAACGAATCCAAATGTTCATTTGGACAAGCGGACATTACTAACAACACTGCTGTTACCTCGGCTAATCATACTACAAAGCTCCTTGTGAGTATCTAAATATGATGTCATTTTCACGATAATTTGATTGGATGGTTAGAGAGTGCGCTAGCCACAGTTTGCAAACTGCATCTATAGCAAACTGCACAAGCTCAAATATATTTTTGTGCATTTAAGATAAGTATTTCAAGAAAAACTGGGCATCACGAGGAAAGGTTAGTGTTTTCTTTTCTATTGAATTTGCATATAAGCACACAATTTGCTTTCATTTCTATTCCCAAGAAAAAACTGTAATGCACGGGGAAAAATGCACGTTTCTGAAAATTACCATTGATGCTTCTACTATAGGTGACTCATGACATATTTACCTTTTCTACTTCTTGCATTTTTAAACAGGCTTGTTACTTTAGTTTTAATCTGTTTGATCTGTAATGTCAATATATTTTCTTTAATTTTCAACCAATCAAGCAATTTCCAGTAAACACGAGTAATGCACTATTCCAGTAATGCACGATTCCAGTAATGCACGATTCCAGTAATGCACGATTAATGCAGCATTCATTTCTACTTGACAATTAGAATTTTTTTTTTATTAAATATACAAATATATAGATATAGGCAAAATTATAACCTTCAGCACACACATAAGAGATATAAACAAAACATTCTTAATCTCAGCGAATTCTTGCTTCACGGATAAAAATGGCGTTATTCATTCTGTCAAGATCATTTAAATCACCATAACACATATTATTTATAATATTTTTGTTTTCATGCTTTGGTTTCATGTTTGGTGTCACTAATAATAAACATAAATGTATTAATTTATTTGTCCAGGTTTATGTTGATTAGACAATTAGAATACTTGAAACATTAATTTAAGGTAGATTTAGAACAGGTAAAAGTGTTTGATTTAGTTGATAAATGTCAGAGCCCATACTTCTTTACAATAACTTAAAAAATAAAAAAGTCATACTATTACCAGAGTATTAAAACTAAAGTAGAATTTTACTAATTCTACTTTAGTAAAGGATTTGTGTAATCTGGCAAAGTTTCCACTTTCCACATGCTACATTTTGGCTATGAGTGAAGCATTGGCATACATTTCTTTGGCCCACATCATTCCCCAAAAAGATTTTTTGTCCAAAAAATTATGAATGTCCCCCATTTGTTCTCAGTTGTCAGGTGAAAAGGTGCTATTTGTAGGCCGTGCTAGCATTTATTGAGGCGATGTATTCCTTTTTTGTGGAGTATTTGGCGTTCTACATTTGAAGGATTAGTCTTTTTCAGCCCTAGAAAGCCTGAATCTCAGTGAATACTTGCCTCACGGGCATAATATCCCCACGCCAACTATTGAACACTTTTGAATTATTCAGTTGAGAAATAAAATCAAGGTGCGACAAACTTTGTTCTGCTGTGCACTTGAATTGGAGCAATTAAAGTCGCACACTAAATCAGAAGTGACACTTTAGATTTTGTGTGTGTATTGGAGTTTGTGTGTAATACAAAACCACAACAGGAGCGGTGTCGAGTTTAGAACACGGATCGTCTGGCCGCATTAGTTAGCTGTATTATTAGGATCGCTCCTGCAGAAAGGTGCGTGTGCACAGTGGTGGGATTAGATAATGCCATTATCAGCCTTAATTGTAGCATTAGAAAGAAGCATTAACACGGATCATTCCCACTATTCAGTGCTAAGAATTGCCATAAAATTGCAGCATTAGGCACTGAGATGGGCGCTGCATATAACGCAAGTGAAAGACCCGGGAACGTAAAGCTTCGAATTAGCAGTCATTTTGATCTTTTGGGTGCCCGTGCTGATTCGACAGCTATTACGGCATTTTAGACACAAATAACAGACATTGGTGTGACATTAGTGGTTATGTAGGTTTTACTATATAGAATTCGTTTTTTTTCCCCCTCTAGCTAATGGTAGAGGTCAATGCTTGTAGTGGTGTCCATATGTAATAGCATAGGTAGATAATCAGAATTGGTATCTGGCTGGTAGCTGTGGTGTGAAGATACTTTAGAGAAACAGCAGGGACGTTCGGAGAACTTCATGTTAACGCAGCGATGCGTGCCAGAGTGCCAGATTTACTCATTTCCGACTCAATCCACGCAAGTAGCCGTAATGTTTTCGTCTATTTTCAGCCAATGTATTCTGGGTAAACCGTCTGTAGGCAACAAACACCAAACTCCTGCCAATTGATAATAATCATTATCATCAAATCATTATACTTTTGCAATTGTTATGGAATTCAGCCAGCACAGAGGTATGTATTTGAGAGCTGAGCTATTTAGGTTATTAAAGGTGATACACTACAGTTTAACGAAAACAGGAGATTATGGCACAGTAGGTTGAGATACTTTGGATGTGCATCTCTGTAACTGATGCAGTTATCTTGATTAATAATGACACAATGCATTAAAAATACATACAAAGCAGTACAATTCACCAGTATTACGGTGCCATGCAATCCGAATATGCAGTTTGAATATACAGCATGTGCTTTAATGCTATGTGATGCAATGAACAATTTATAATGCTGAGCAATTCCATATGATACAAATAGTTCACTTTTACTTATTTATTTATTTTTTCTTTTCAGACAGATAGAATATCAACATGCCTTCTGTTTTCTAACACATGGCCCTTTCACAAACTTTGTAGCTGAAAGAAAAATGATTAATTATAACCAAAGATCCTTTTCCTATTCTGGAGCTCTACCTCTGCTATGTTAAACTATATTCTATGTGACTCTCAGGACAAGTCTCAGTCTCTGTAATATTGTGGTGCATCTTATTTGTGTAGCAGCAGTGTTGGTGAGAAAGCATGCTTAAGATACTGTTTAGCGATGGGAAATCAATCTACATCTAAAATAGTAGCCTCACATGTCCATTTTCAAAATGGTTAACTGAGGGCACATCTACTGATAATTATGTGTAGATAAATCTTTCATTTTTACCAATACAAATATGTTACAAATGACAATTGACTCCAGTGCACAATGTTTTAAAAATCGTTGAAACGCATTGCTAACGTTTATGCCGATGCACTGATGCAATTGTGTGAATCTAGCATCCACAGAGCAGGTGCAGATATCATTTGCAATTGGCAAACAAACAGAAGCCGATATGAAATTACAGATATTTGCAGAAAAATTGTATGTGTTTACTTATTGAGTGAAGTAATTTAGCAGCTGACACAAAGCATTTGACCATTTGACTATAGGACTAAAGGATTTTTGAGTGGATACCATTCATCCTGCATTCATCCTGCATTAGCAATTACTATGATTCATTTTGGTAAATTGTAACTGTCTTTCAGTAATGTCTTTCTCACTTTTCACCTTCCACTGTCATGAATTCTGGTTGTGCAGTATCCTATTATTGTACCAAACTCTATTGCAGTTCATAAGGATGCTTTCTGTTCCACAGTAGCATAGGGTCCAGTTTGGTATTTTATGCCTGGAGGGATATGATGGTTATTGAGCTTCCAGAGATGGATGCTTGAATGCTTCTGTGTAGACGGAGGTTGTGTGTCCTTTCGGTGATTTAAGGGTTTCCTTATTCTAGGTATTCTGATTTTACTATTTGTCGGACAAACATTTCCAAATAGTCTGTAGTGTGTTCTGTGTGTGTGTGTGTGTGTGTCTGTGTGTGCAACTGTACCCTGGCTATGCCATGCCTTATGGGCTCCAGCTAACCCCAGTGACATTTTGCAGTATAAATGACATAAATAAACAAATAGCTGTATTTTATTGTATCGCAACTATATTTCATAAATTCATAGCATACACTCATAACAGTTTAAGTGCTATTTCATTCATGTATGCACGGCAAGTTGGCTAAACTAACCCGTGATATCCTGAATAGGATTTATTTACAAGGGTATTGTAAGTGATTTACCTGTTTTTTTTTTATCATTTACGTGTAGATATATCAACGGATATGACGGTTACACTGACCTATGTTTTAAGTATTTGGCCATAGAAAAACAATAGAATGTAAAGAATCGCAAATAGTGCAGGATATGATATATATATATATAATACTGTTAGGTTAGTTGAATACAATGCAGGTACTTTGTTTTTTTTTATTTTGATGTAGAAACATCCTGCCAACAAAATTGGTCTTTTCTACAAAGCTGCTTTGTATTGCAGGATTTCTCCTGAAATCTACTCAACCCTTGTCACTAAGAATTAGTGTACGGAATGAATCGTAATCAATTGTGGTTAGAAAGGAATCACACAGCTTCATTCCCATCTGCCATTGCATAAAAGACTGAATAGTTAGGTAAGCAAATTTAATTGTTGATGCAGAATTACTTAGAATTCACACTGACGTTCTAATGCATTGGGTTTTGCCGGCATATATTGTCCGGCTTGCACTGTCCAAAAATATGTTTTTGCAATGCTGCTACTGATTGAAAAAGACGAATACATTATTTAATTATTCATAATTCACTCATGTCATTGCTGCACAACAAATATTTGCAGCACAATACAAGTGTTTAGTTATTATTTGGAAGCTGGAAGTTTGTGCTTCATGGCTGGGCTCAGCATTGGAATGGCTGAAGGGAAAAAGCTGTTCTTGAGCAGGAGTACGCAGACTTCTGTAGCATTATCCTGATAGAAAACATGCAATCAGACAAACTTTCGCATGAATATACAGTACAGCATCTGTTGAACAGCAAGCAGAACATTTGGAGAGGAATAAATGATGGGAGAAACTCCTGACTCTAACTTGCCACAACACCCGTGCCCTTATTTGTGAAAAGAAGGATTTGGGCTTACGATAATTTGAATATATAATATATATATATCAATCAGTGTTTGACTTAATAATATCATTTTATTAATAGATTGGTTTTCTAGGAGTAACATTAGAGTCTTTTCACAAAGCAATCTGAGTAGATTAAGCATGAATCTTGTGACAAAAATTATGATAGGATTATTATAGCTGTAATAAAACATAGTTCCCTTACTTATACTTAAGTACATTTGAAGGCAAATACTTTAGTACTTTTACTCAAGAGAAAGTTTAAAGGGAGAACTTTTACTTAGATTTATCGAGTGTAAAATATCTCCACTTTTACTCAAGTACATGGTTTGTGTAATTCATCCACCACTGCTCTTAAGCCAGGTATCCACAATTACATCTCATTCATTCACCATGCTCAGGTATCTTTGGGCATCAAGGCATGATGCACCCTGTATGAAATGCCAACCCATCGCAGGGCACACACACTCACATTCACACACTAGGGACAATTTTCCAAGGTGCCAATCAACCTACCATGCATGTTTTTGGACTGTGGAGGAAACCGGAGAACCAGGAAAAAAAAACCCTGAGGCATGGGGAGAGCATGCAAACTCCACACACACATGGCGGAGGAGGGAATCAAACCCCCAACCCTGAAGGTGTGAGGTTGAGGGGAATGTGCTAAGCACTAAGCCACCGTGCCCCTCAATTATATCTCATGGGAGCATTTTTTCGGCGACTAAAAGTCTTTGATCGCTGGACCGAAATGTAAAATGTTTTGCGGTCATTTATTTTTGGAATTCTCGCAACGTCAGATTTCAGATTCTTTGCACGATGACCATCAATCTGATGACGCAATTAGCATCAGTACAGCAAGGAGAGAAACGTACTAATTTATGGAGGGAAAATGAGTGTTTGTTTGATGTTTTTATTATCAAGGCATGAAATGAACAAAAGCTATGGCGCGGATTGTTTTTGTTTGCTGCCATTAGCTGGCGGATCTATTCACGTATCGATGATGTAGAATTTTGGACGAGTTTTTTATCTTGTTTATCTTACCTATTGCCAAATTTTTATTCCCCAACACATTTATAAATAACAGCCACTAATTGTCTGATGGGAAAATTCTACAAAATAAGAGAAATATTTTTAGGGAGGCGTCGTTCCAAAAAACGCTATATAGAAAATCTGGACATATTTTTGGGCCCGCCTTGAAAACTCATTCACGCAAACATTTCTAGCTATCAACTATTTTACCAGGATGGTGGCTTTAATTTGTTGTTTGATTGAAACTAGTTATTACTATTCCCTTTGTTCATGACAGCTGGGCTGAAGTTAATGTAAAGCTGCAGAAGTGTTTCAAACGAACAATATGATTATCAAGTGTGAGTACTGACTTGAGACCTGCGTATGTTTGATTTTCCTCCCACCTCCACACATAACCTGACTTTAACCTCATTAGAATAAATGAGTAGCTCTCTATGCTACACACACACACACACACACACACACACACACACACACACACACAGACACACGTCTCTGTCTGCATGAGTCGTCTTTTCCAATTCTGGAGCTGTGTTTTTGTTCGAACCGCTCTCTCGTACTCTTGGATTCTGAATGAGATAAAAATACATAGTGTCACTGCTGCCCAGGAACCCTGCTCCTGCAAAAAATAGCACGAAGATTTCCGCGTGTTATATTTAGCTCATGGCTTAAGATCTGCAAATGCTAATGCAACACACACACACACACACACACACACATAATTACACAAAAAAAGAACAGCATGCAAAGGCAGCCCTTTTTTGGTCGAGGGGAATTAGTGTTGAGAAGCCTCATTTTTTTTTCCTTCCTTGGTTCATTCCTCGTCTTTTTCTCTTTACAGTCCAAATTACTGCCATTAAGGGGAAAAGGACGGACGCGAGCCAAATGTGGCGCTTCACTTAACGTGATTTCCTCCGAGAGAAGAACGAAACAAAGAAAAAGGGTGATGATTCCATGGTGGAGGAGAGAGAGAGAGAGAGAGAGAGAGAGAGAGAGAGAGAGAGAGGCAAAGAGACGAGTGCAGAAAGATGTCCAGTTTGGAAACCTGCTCAATGCACTGTTTTTGTGTGTGTGTGTGTGTGTGTGTGTGTGTATGTGTGTATGTGTGTTCTATATTGGCTCGACTTGATTTAGCACCATAAGACTGTAAAACAAGGACCCATTCAGTGCTTAAAGAGGATTATATTACAGGATATTTCCATGAAATTGGAGGGAATGTTTAGACCCGTGTGCACGCCGTCCTAATCTGTATCCAACACTGAATATATTCTTTTGGTAATAAAAGCATTGTGCTGAAACAGGCCTAGGCGTCCAGTCCAGACTGAGCGATCGAAAGAACATGGAAAGTGAGGGAGAGAGAAAGATAGAGAGAGCATTTGAGGCGGTGGTTTCTCTGCCTGAGACTCCTGTCATGGCAGCTTTCAGCAGCCGTATCTGCACAATTGAGTTTGACAGCCTTGTTGAGTGTCGATGATTGGCCCTGCTCCAGGGACATGGTACAGGAAAAGCTGTGTACAACACCAAAGGCTGAGGAAAAGGAGAGGCATAGGAGAGAGAGAGAGAGAGAGAGAAAAAGAGAGAGAAAAGGCAGAGGAGGGGAGAGAGCGGAAGACAGAGAAAAAGAAAAAGAGACGCCTGGCCAGATTGGGCTTCCTCATGCTGACTAACAGCAGTGTCGAGAACAGCAGATAAGATGGGGAGGAGGCAAATGGCCGAAACAGAGGTGTGAGACCAGGCAGCCATCTGAGGAGGTGATGAAAGCGAGGGGTGCGAGTGTTGGTAACACACACGCACACACATGCGCGCGCACACACAAACACTCCCATAACGCAAAATAGCACACATGTTCACACACAGCCAGTCTTAAGGACTTCGACAATAACAAGAGTTGCGAGAAGAAAGGAAAAAAAGCCCTACAGAAACGTATCCGTTGCCGGCTGATGCTGCGTCCTGCTCAATTTCTCGATGTCCACACATCGGATGTGTGCAAATAGATCTGATGACTGTCTTGGCTGTAAACGGAAACATGTTTTCCACTGCACTGTGCAAAACTTTTCGCCCAATCATAGAACTGCGGAAGAATGTCCTAAAAACGAAAGATTTGGAGCCGAAAGAAATCCAGCGTATAGATTGTTGAATTCCGATCATTTTTGATAAAAAAATAATAATAAAATCCCTGGGTACCATGTATACACATACTACAGTTAAATAACATGATAAAAATCAAATAACAATAAAACATGAGTGTACATTTGTACAGTTGTTTTGCTCATGAATTGTACATCAATATCCATGAAATACATAAAATTAAATGGTAAATAACATTTCCTCACCGTAACAAAATCAAGTTTTCTGCATATCTGAATAGCATCACATGGATGCCTTTATTTAAGAAAAAAAACACAAATAAAGTATTAATTTCATCCTTCAAATGAAATTATATTCATCTTTGGGGAAACATTGTCTTTTTCACTTGCCAGATTTTGTTTGTTTGTGTGCTATCTGACATATATTTAATTGTACATATAGTCACATTTTAGTGCAGTTATTTTTTCTTTATTCTTTCATTTTCTTACATCACTGCTGGTCTCTGAGAGCAACCAAAAAAAATATTTTGTCTCACCTTAATGATAATAAAGTGTCTAAGCTTATGAAGAAAGGTAAAAAAAGAGTCATGAATGTGTGCGTGTGTATCTCTGAGCGCTGTAATTATAGGCGTGTGAGCAAACCGGTGCTTTTTCATTCTTAGTATGAAGGGCACAAGGGAGGACCGAGGTGATGCCTCGCTCATAGATCAGGGTTTAATGGAGCCAAGAGCGCTGATGGTCAAAGACAAACGACTATGTCCAGGGCAGGATCCCGGTGAGGTACAGTCCTCCTAATGCAATGTTCGGATACTTACTACAGCTGGTCCGGAGGTCCTGAGAACTCAGGAGTTGGTTTAATGGCTCCTTGGACTCCTGCTGCTGACCCCTTCAGCCCTGATCATCCATTAGATCTGAGTGAGAGAGGATCAGCTGTCCACGCTGCTTAAATGTCCTCTCTTTGTCTCGTCTCTTTATTCAGAAGCTCTCTGTACTATCATTGGCCTGCCAGGACATCGGCCCCATGGGGCTGCCTGTAGAGCCTGTAATGTCCATCCATGAACAGTCCATTATCAAGATACTATATGTGTGTGTGTGTGTGTATGTGTGTGTGTGTGTGTGTGTGTTTTTTTCCTTAAGTGTCCAGCAGGATCCCACAACCATTTATCCACACACATATCCACACACACACACACACACACACACACACACACACACACACACACCACACACCTGCGGGGCTACAGCATCCACAAAACACATGTTTATCTAAGCGCTGCATCAGATACTGGATTAAAAGAGGAATGGAAGCTGACCAAACAAGCACACACACACATGCACACACACACACACACACACACACACACACACACACACACAAACTCACACATAGTTGGAAAGTCAAAAAAAGAAGCAATGATATCATGTCTTTTTTCCGTTTTTGGATTACACAGACTTTGTGTGTGTGTGTGTGTGTGTGTGTGTGTATATGTGTGTGTATGTGTTTGTGTGTTTGACACACAAGGAGCTCATGCGGTCTAGACCGGCACGCTCCAATTTATCGCAGGGACCTTAATGCGGCTAAAGACTGCAGCTCCATGTAAACGGCTTTTCGCCAGGGACGCGCAAAATCTCCCATCACATGTTGTCCCTTTGTTGAATTTTGTATGACAACACACAAGAGCCGCTTATCTCACTGACAAACCCGGACCACAGAGAGTTTCCCTAAGACCTCCGATCCAAGTTACAATGCGCCTGTGCCTCGCATTCACACGCACAAAGGAAAAAGTAGGGATGCGCATCTTATTAGCCATGAGCAGATCATTAGGCCAGCAACCACTATGTATAATAATGACGTATGGCAACAAAGGGTCGGATTGTTCGGGGAGGTTTCAGGCAGCAGGGACAAGCGGATTTCAGGCATATTAGTAAATAAAATGTAAACGTTAATAGACATTTATGAAACACAATCTATATACAGACAGATGAGGTAGGTTGGATTGACATGTTTTTAGGATGAAATTTTTTTTAAGTAATGAAAGTTTTGTGTGACCAGCAAACGTAGTAGTTTATGCTCCACCAACCAATCACAAGACGACATCGGAATGCATCACCACCCAGGAACAACCTGACTTACAGATATTTGAGTCGCTAAAGTTCATATATGGAGAACAACCCTTTGTGTTGCAAACGTCATATGTGCGGAAAAAAATGTAAAAAAGAAAAAAGAATCTCACATACTTGCACCCTTTTCTCCATTGCTATCTAGTGGACTGCTAAGAAGCGCAAAGCAAAAACCTCAGCAATATAAGTGAAAAGATTGGACAGGAGGTGAAAAGATATAAAAGGTAGACCATTCTTATAACAAACAATTGGCACAAATCTAAGGAAAAAGGAAAAGATTGAGGAACATGTGAAGTCTGCTGTGCTGATACATTTTAACATTACGTACTTTTTGTTTGCCTCAATAACAGTTTTAAAGCCATCCTCCACATATGTGTGACTGGTGTTCATTTAATGTCCCTCTGCTGCACCACACACAACAGCATGCAAAAAAAGCTAAATCATAAACAATATGCTTTACGTGTACCAAACACAAACACAAGCATGCTTCTTTTTTTTTTTTTTTTTACTTTTTGCCCCGGATATTTGCTACATAAGACACCACAGAAATGTTGCTCCAGGACACTTTTTACTTGGTATTGGATTTGAGATCATCAAAAATCCTAACGTCTAGACATAAATTAGATCCAGGTCCTTGAATGAACCAAAGATCATGCACAGAAAAAAAAACGCATTGTTGATACCAGGTAGTCATAAAAAGCAGGAATATGTTTTTTCTAAAACAGATGTCTGTGGAAAGAAAAAAGTTCCTGAGGGCTGTGAGTCGAGAGTGAATCGTAGTGTGCCTGGTTGTGGCTGCTCTGCTGGTTCCCTGATAACATCGCCCACTCTCTCCAACTGCCTCCTCAGAACAGGAGAGGCCTCCAGCTCTTAACTGGCCGCTTATGCTTTCGCCTCTGTTTACTTTACCGTTACTCTTCTAGCAATGATTATCGCAATATGCAACCATATGTCTGACCTGCATACTTTGTCCAGGCCGGTAGCAAGGACATGCCGTATTTCTTCACTTTTCTGCTCTGTAGCGACAAAGTCAACTTCTCTTTCCTTCTCTATCTGTCTAAATGCTGATTTCTCATCACCACTCATTTTCCTCTCCAGCTGCCTGAATACTTGTTGTGGTGTTTCAAACAGTTCCTGAAATGTCACCAGGATTTACGCTGACTGCCAATACGTTATAAATCCATCGATGTGTCAGGTCCAAGCACTTCTTAGTGTGAGGATAGCACAGGCTGCAAATATATGAGTTGTACGAAACAGGCAGAAGCTCGTACAGGCCTCATCAGCGCTAAAGCAAGCAGCGAAATTCTGCTTCCTCGTTTTTTTCTGCTTCGTCTTTTTTTTTTGCTCGGCTGGCAAAAAGCCACAGGTTTCTTCCAAGCACTAATGAGTCCGGAGAAAATGCAGAGGAAAATTGTGCACTCACCAGCCCTGATACAAGCAACGCACTGTTTTGTGTGGTTTTTTTTTTAAGCCCATTAGGACGTATTGAGTTTTCTCATGTTGTGACTGAAAAAAGTGCATCACAAAAATGACACTGTTAAAACTGTGATTCAGGTCGATTGCCAAGGGAAGCATTTTTAAGCATTTTTACAGAACCAAACAAATAGTATGTTTTAGATAAAAATATGGGACGATGTAATCATTTAAAGGAGAATATGTGGGATTTTAATTAGCCTCCTTATTTTACCTCATTTAATCGTCATTGAAGCAATGATTAAAGACGATTTGACGTAAACCCTATAGGATTTTGTAGACAACCTGATGTTTTAGTCCCAAATTAGTTTTTACCAATAATTCTCTGGGATGAAGTAAAGAAAACCAGATTTTGGAGTGTGCTTTGGAGATTTATACTTTTAGAATAACAGTCTTAGGCACAAACAAATATAGCTTAAGAAGTCAAAATACTTTTGTCCATATAATGTATTAGTAACATCCCATAATATTATATAGCAAAAAGGAAGTTAGTCATTATTTTCATTCATTATTAAGGTAGTCCAGGAAGAAATAATTTCCTGCTGTACTTTCCTGTTGTATTTATACAGTCAAGTATCTAAATAATAATCACCTACTGTGGTGTGTTCATATGTCATATGGATCCCTGACCATAAGATTAACTAAGCTTTTTCGAACATCCTATTCCACTTTAAGTCTGTATTTGATATTATTATAATAACCTCCACACTTCTGGGCAGATTCTCCACTAGGTTTTAGAGTGTGCTTGTGGAGATTTGTGCTCATTCAGTCACAAGGGTTTTTGTCAAGTCAGGTAATGATGTGGAGGCCTGGGGTGCAGTCAGTGTTCCAGTTCATTCCAAATGTGTTCACTAGTATAGTCACTCAAGATCATCTTCTCGAAAACATGTAACCCATACAGTATATTCCTTGAGCGTTGTTATGGTGGAACAGATGTACTAAAAATGAGAGTGATTTGAGTGAAGTAAGATTTAGTATCTTGTAGAAATCGAAAATAATACATTATAAAATGTAAAATCAGGTTTCAAATTTCTTGGTATTTGGGATGCTTCTCTTCAATGGTAGCTAACAATTGAGTTGACAAGAACTCCCCAAGTTTTATTAAAGCTGATTCAGCAATGTTGGCTCAAATGTATATGACATACATGAAATATACAGGATAAAATTCATACACACACACACAGATATATATATATATATATATATATATATATATATATATATATATGAATTTTATCCTGTACATTTCATGCATATCATGTATATTGATGATTGCTGAATCAGCTTTAATAAAACTTGGGGAGTCCGTTGAAGGGAAGCATCCCAAAAAAAAGAATTTTGACAACTGATTTTACATTTTATAATTGATCTGTTATATATATATATATATTATATATATATATATATATATATATATATAATAGTATATATATATATATATATATATATATATAATGTACCCATGACAGCTTGATCATTGATCAAACATGGATTATGAATGTCCTCAATGTGCTTAAACTGTCTGTCTGAATATTCAATTCCAACTTTCTGGAATGAATTATTTAATAGTACTATATATTAAAGTTCGAAGTTTTGTTGACACCTGGTCCAAAAGCATGGTATGTGCTTTTTGAGTAATGCATTCCATATTCGGTGTCAATTTGCCCTTACAATTCCTTTCACTCCTCTATAAAAAGGTTGTGCTAGCTTATAAACGGTGGAGATGTTAGTGAAGTCAGGTACTGATGTAATGTGAGGAGTCCTGGAGTGCAGTCAGCCTTCAAAGTCATACTTAACAACAATTGTTACCAGAATATCATATATATATACACACACAAGTATACAGTGTACAGGGGAGTAACGAGTTATATGTAATGGAATGTAATTATATGTAATTTAATTGCAAAATAAATTTAACAGTAATTCAGTAATTAGTAATTACAGTTACTGAAAGAAAAACATACAATTAAATTACACTTATGAAAATGTTAAAGATCACAAATAGGGTTATATCTGAATCATTTCATGTAAAATCAGTGACTTAGACTACCTTAGAGGTTCTTAAATAGTGGGTTGTGGAGCGATACTAGGGGGTGGTGCATGTAACACCGGGGAATATGTTTTTTTGCAGTATTAGAATAAGGTATAATTACACATCCACTACAGTGGGTGGCAGTGGGGCTCTCAGTCTCTCAGAGTATGCACAGGGAGTTATATGACGAAAAAAAAGCGAAGCATAACAGGCATGTACCACAATACCCCCCCATATGTATATATTTTTTTGCTTTAGCTTTGTTAATCAATATGGTCACAGACTTCAGGAAAATATTGTATAGTGGAAAACATATCCTACCTGAATGCTACTTTAAGTCATGCGGACATGCTTTCTGAGGTTTTTCTTTTGTAAAAAAATTGCTTGAAACTGTCCATCGCATTGTAACAACAACATCAATAGTTAAACGGGCCAAGGCCAATTCTTGTAGGAGGGGGGGGGGGTAGCTCAGTGGTTAAGCTACTGATCAGAAGGTCAGGGGATCTAACCCTTGTATTGCCAATCTGCCACTCTTGGGTACTTGAAAAAGTCCCTTAAATGTACACCGGTGCTGTATCATGGCCGACCCTGCGCTCCGACCCCACCTCCCAAACAACCCGGGATATGCAAAGAAAGAATTTCACTTTGCTGTAATGTATATGTGACAAATATAGTCACTTTTCTATTCTATTCTTCTTATACCGGAGCTAACAAAAGGAAAATACATTACTTTTATTTCCTCCAGTGCCTTTATATAATACAACATTGGAGAACAGGGCCAGTAAAGCAATAGCAATTTATGGAAGGTTCTACGACTGTTCTCTTTGACTCCTGAAGTTCTGGATTAAGCATTCAGCTCTGTTTCCTTGGTAATGACATGCCTGTCTGTGCTGTTTCTCACCCCGGCTTTATTTCAATAAGAAATCATCCATTATTTAGCTGCAAGTCCTTCTGGCCCCCGCTCTCCCCATTCCTACATCAGGGCACCCTGCTGCTTGTCTCTTTAAGGACAAACATGGAGCAGAGAAGGAAGAAGAAGGAACCGACCCAGCTGGCAGACGAGCTCTGTGAAGAATGTGCAAAAAGAAAGGGATGAAAAAGAAAGAAAAGAAAATCATGCACTTCTAGAAGAGGGGGGAGTAGTGTGACCCAAATATATATTGCTTTGTACTCCAGTTCAAAGTATCCTGTCCTTTAGCATGGAAAAGCGAAAAAACAACAATGAATAAATCATACATCAAGAAAAAGCCAGCCTTTTCTTGTTTAAATGCTTCTTTCCTCCTCCACTTTTCAACCATCGCTCTACTTATGTGTATGCTATTTTTATGGATATAAGGTTTAGTCCGGCTTTCCAAAATAGTTTTTTTTTAGGACAAACTTTTTGCTCCCTGTCCTGATCTGTTGCTTCTTAAATTTCTATAAGATTTAGAGATTATGCCACAGCAAAGAAAGCGCACTCCTCCTGCTGATTTTACGTTTTAATATAGAAGCTTGGTCACGCTATCATTCCACTCTAGGTTATCCCGATGCCATGAAACACCTTACTTTCATCTCTGTAGGAAAAACAACAACTACAACCAGACAACAACAACAACAGTGCCAATATAGCTCTATATAGCCACAGCTTGGGAGCCGGCGAGCGCACTAATGATGAGATTTATTTATTCCTCGACGGTTCCACGAGCGTAGGGCTGGGTGACACAGAGTAACAAAGTATTTACAGGCTGTGAGAGAATCATTTCACTCAAACGTCAAGCTGGAGAGTGCCATCTTAATGACAGAACCTTTGCTGTTTAAATTAGGATATCACAGGCATGGAGCTAGCCTCATGGGGACATGAACATCCTTGTGACAAGATTAGCAGCAAAACAAAACATGGTGCGATGTTTTTTCATCTGATAAAATTAGCACATCAGGGGCTAGTCTTTGAAAAAGGGGGTGAGATAGCGAGTCCATAGACCAGAAAGGGGAATTCTGTCTGACGTCACTTGATGTGGATGAACAATTTCATAATAGTACAGTGAAAGTATTGTTGGCTTATTAGTTATCTTCTTACAAACTTACCTTCAGGAATATTCAGATTCAGGTCACTCCATTTTACCCCTTTATTTATTCAATCGTGGCTACAATGGACTCCCAGAACACGCACACTTTCTCACTCTGACTCAAGCCCTTACTGATTAAGGACACATAATGTAAAGGGCATTCTTTCAGGAATAACAAAAACTATATACCCAGTGTGACTACTGACAAATGCCAATCCCAGAAATGTTACAAAATGTTTTCCTCCATGTTCTTTTTCTTGTTTGCTAAAATGTCTCTAATCTATGTCTTGGATTTGTCGTCTTGCACTTAAATGAACTTTCAGTGGTGGACAGTAAGTAAAGAAAGTAAATGTAATTTGTGTAATGTAATACTGCACTGAATTAAATTACAATACTTAAGTAGAATTTTTTTGTGTGTATTTTTTGGTTTAAAAATGAATTCAAACTGGTCAAGCATGCGATCAGGTTGTTTCAAACTTGTTTTGATTGAAGCACAAACACATAAAAGTATTAATGCTCGGTGGTAGCTCTGGACTGGCAGATAGTAAGTTAAAATGAAGCCACTAATGGGCCCTTGAGCAAGGCCCTTAACCCTCAACCTTTCACTTTTAACTTGGTATGATAAAGATAATCAAAACATTATAGCCATAAGACATATTATTTTGACCAATAGGCATTTTGACCATTTAGTACTTTTACAGACGTGAAAGTTTAAGTACTTGTACTTTTACCGGAAGTAATATTTTACCTGTACACAACGGCAATTTAACACGTGAAGAGTAAGTGTCTGAGATGGCTTTGCACATTAGAATATAGAATAGAATAGAATAACCTTTATTTGTCACATATACATTACATTACAGCACAATGAAATTTTTTATTTCTACGCATAACCTAGCTTGTTTGGAAGTTGGGGTCAGATGGCAAGGGTCAGCCATGATACGGCACCCCTGGAGAACAGAGGGTTAAGGGTCTTGCTCAAGGACCCAATGGTGGCAAGTTGGCAATACCGGGGGGTCGAACCCTGACCTTCAGATCAGCAGCCCAGCACCTGAAACCACTGAGCTACCCCTCCCCCATAGGAGCAGTACATCTGGTAGAATCCAACCAAACAGCAACACCCCCAAGCCCCCAAACCATTCCTTTAATATTGGTCACATGCGGCCCATTAACGCTTAACGCTTCCTGCCCGGCCCGGCGTGCGGTCACTCACAAATAAGAAATGTAAATGAAAAATAGTAGTGATGCTTTCCAAACGCCACTAACTGGTTTACACTATACGCGCTGTGCTGATTTTATTTTCAAAGTACTTTATTTCTGTACGGATGCATGTGCAGGTGTGCAAATATTTACATACCCTTAAAACCCTTGGTAACAAAATTAAAGTTTGTTACCAAATGTCACATTTTAACAGCGTACGGAAAATCTTTAAGCAAAAAGCTGTGCGCTTAGTTTGTGATGCACGAGGTTTCTATGTTGAAGGCGTACAATGTAAAGCATTTTGCATTGTTAATTTTTATACATTTATTAGCGCAATCATTTCAACTAGATGGCTAGCTCCTAAAGAAGTACTGTATCAATACCTTTGACCAAACCTTTTGTAGAATGGCTTAAAGTGGAAAAAGAAAAAAAGGTTGCTTATTACAGTATTAAATAAGCTCTTTTGTAGACTAGCCCAAATTAGACTAAGCATAATATTTAATAAGGTAATAAAAAAATGATATAACTTATGACTTTATGTTACACCGTATTTTAGCGGTGAAATGTGTTTTTTTAAAGAATCTTACCAAATCATGACAGTAGGCAGTTGGATATCAGGGCTGGTCAACACGTCAATTGCAAGATGTCCCGGTATTATGCCTACTAGCTGCGCATTCACAACAGGTATGAGCTCCTCACTATATTACCATATACTACCTTATGGAACCTTACAGAAATGCATTGAATTCCCAAATCCATATTACAGAAGAGCATTTTTCTTTTGTGAATGCAATGCGCTTCCATATAACCTAATCGTATCACAGTTTATACTGGAGATACTGGAGATACGGAACGTCATTCTTAACTTTGCTACGTCCTATATTTTACCAGTGAAACATCAACAAAATACAAGAAATTAATGAATTAACAAGAAATGAATATTAAAATGATAATTTCCTGAGGAGTAAAACTAAATATGCACAGTACATACATGCGATATATATGACATATAATCATATATATATATATATATATATATATATCCCTCATATATATCTATATATATATATATATATATATCTCTCATATATATATATCCAATGATTATATACTGCATATACACATACATGTACAGTCTATTGAATATATTTGTTCGAATACCACACATTCCCAAATATTTGTCCATTTGCCATTTGCAGACATAGGATGTTATTGCTGAAAAGCTAAAAAAATCTTTTAAATAATAATAAAAAAAAGAAAGATTCAATATTTTTGGCATTAGCTTCCAGTCGAACAAAATCTGGTGACTTCTATCTGTCCAAGGTGCTTTTGATAGTTTTCAGAAAAGTGGCAGCCATGCTATGAATGGTAGCTTTAATGCATTGCTGTTGAGAGCATGAGTAGAGAGTGGAGAGTTCAGGCCTGACAGTGCTAAAGAGCCACTTCATCAGTAATACAACTCAATTCTTCTCTCTCTCTCTCTCTCTCTCTCTCTCTCTCTCTCTCTCTCTCTCTCTCTCTCTCTCTCTTTTACTATCACCTGCATTAGAGGAGCAGAGAACAGACCAGCTCCCTTGAACTGCCTTTAAAGGCTCTCAGGAGTGCATTCCTATTCCCGAGTATCTTCCAGTACAAGTGGACACTGGCTTGAATGCAGCTACTCTTTAAAAGTGCGACTCTGGCTTTTTAACCATCCGCGCTGGGAGCTATTAGCCTCGCTAATCCTTAGCCAGCCGTCAGTCAAGCCATGACTCTCTGCAGGTGGACACAGCTGGGGAAGTCAAGAGGGGGTGCTGAGATCAAGCTGCCGTCGGACCTTGGGTTCAGTGATGGATTTGCCACAGGAGCTGTTTTATAGGGATTTCTACTAGTCAGGATTAGCAAGCATGTTAGCCCTTTGAGCTTCGTTTTTAAAGCAGGCACTATCTCCTCAGCATCATACGAAAGACAGACCGAGGTCTGGGTGTTTAATGTTTAAAGTTCTTAAATCTTTCATGACTTCCACTATAGACTGCTTCTTCAGCATTGCCAAAAGAGCTGGAATACTGATAGATAGCATGACTGGCTTCAAGTCTTTCATCTATTTTTATAACATTTTTCAAAGTCTGTTTGTGTGATAATCACCTCATAAAGTATTTCTTGTGTGTGTGTACATATATATATATATATATATATATATATATATCTATATCTATATCTCTATCTAGCTATCTATCTATATATATATATATATATCTATATATATATATATATATATATATATATCTATATATATATATAGGTATATATATAGTCATTAGTTAAATCGTGATTAATCACCACTTAATTTCATAATTGAATCTGCTGTAGTAAGTGCACCTTAAATTAATACTTTTCAAGTTTTTAATAGGTTTATTATTACTGAAATCAAACTCATACAGAAATTAGGGTGATGTATGGAAAAATGTTTAAGATTATCTTAAATAAATTCAGGAATATATATTAATACAAAATTGTTGGTAAAAAAATACCCTTTAGTCAATATATATATATATATATATATTCTATATATATATTGTTTTTATATATATATATCATGGACAAAAATATACCGTAAACAGAAAATAATTCCCCGACCTTGTAATTTCGGACTATAAGGTGTGCCGCTACAGGTGTTTTTTCCTATTGGGTTTTGAACCATGCGGCTAATAATAAGGTGCAAAGGCTATTCTCAAGAGATCAGAAAGAAAATTAGACAAGCATTTAAAGGTAAAGGCCCGACCGCAACTAGTTCCTGGGTACTGCACTAACAGAAGTTTAAGATCCAATTAGATCCCTGGATGGCCGCAAAACTAACTAAGAGACAAAATGGTAACAAAAATGCTAAAGAGAAAGAAGAAGAATGCGCTAGTTCCTCGTTGTTTAGCAAAAGTGGATACATGGGAGACGACCATAAGTGGAAAACGAATAATAAAAAAGAAGCGGAATAGCCAAACTACAGGAGGACAAACTCTGGGAGAATCTTTGAGACAAACAAGGTTAAGGTGACGTGATTTCACACACAGGAGAAATGAAGATAAACTGTCCCTACTGTGAAAATAGCGCTTATTTTGGGGCTCTTTGCTGCGTTCTGTCCCGTTTTAATCAGCAAAAGTTTCTGCTCAGTGCTCTCTCTCTCCTCCCCTGAATTCTAGAGAGAAATTCCCCCCAGTGTCAGAACAGCACACAGTCACAGGTCACACAACACACACACACACACACACACACACACAACACACACACACACCACACAACGCATGGCAAGCACAAATCAGCCAAAGTTGTTCTTGATTTTCCCTCTCCCGATATAAGCCCGGTTCACTCTACAATCCCCGTCCGGGCTCGTAGCACATACCTAGTGTCGCGGACACGGACGCTCGATATATGTTTATGCCTAACCTTTGTCTGTTCCCGATTCCCGGACTCCTGCTCTCCGGTACTCCCGGTACCACGGCGCGCAGAGCGCAAGGCTCCCAAAATAGCCTGTCTGTCCGCTCCGTATGAGCGGCGTCTCCTGAGTTCTTTATTCTAATAAATCCTGTTTTGTATGAATTCCGGATCTCCGCGTCTCTTTGCAGCGTCCACCGTTACACCGTGTTAAAATACAGGTTAGGAAAGGATCTATTTTGGTACATACATGTACATTTACAATTCAAAAGCGGATGCGGATCTTGTATGCAGGTGCGGCTTATTTATGAATTTTTTTTTTTTTTTTTTTTAAATAGAGCAGATGCGGACTTTTTTTACGGCTTATATCCAGGTGCGCTTTATAGTCCGGAATTTACGGTATATACACAAACCGGATTCCAAAAAAGTTGGGACACTATACAAATCGTGAATAAAAACTGAATGCAATGATGTGTAGGTGCCAACTTCTAATATTTTATTCAGAATAGAACATAACACACGAAACAAAAGTTTAAACTGAGAAAATGTACCATTTTAAGGGAAAAATATGTTGATTCAGAATTTCATGGTGTCAACAAATCCCAAAAAAGTTGGGACAAGGACATTTTCACCACTGTGTGGCATCTCCCCTTCTTTTTACAACACTCAACAGACGTCTGGGGACAGAGGAGACCAGTTTCTCCAGTTTAGAAATAGGAATGCTCTCCCATTCTTGTCTAATACAGGCCTCTAACTGTTCAATCGTCTTGGGCCTTCTTTGTCGCACCTTCCTCTTTATGATGCGCCAAATGTTCTCTATAGGTGAAAGATCTGGACTGCAGACTGGCCATTTCAGTACCCGGATCCTTCTCCTACGCAGCCATGATGCTGTGATTGATGCAGAATGTGGTCTGGCATTATCTTGTTGGAAAATGCAGGGTCTTCCCTGAAAAAGATGACGACATCTGGATGGGAGCATATGTTGTTCTAGAACCTGAATATATTTTTCTGCATTGATGGTGCCTTTCCAGACATGCAAGCTGCCCATGCCACACGCACTCATGCAACCCCATACCATCAGAGATGCAGGCTTCTGAACCGAGCGTTGATAACAACTTGGGTTGTCCTTGTCCTCTTTGGTCCGGATGACATGGCGTCCCAGATTTCCAAAAAGAACTTCGAATCGTGACTCGTCTGACCACAGAACAGTCTTCCATTTCGCCACACTCCATTTTAAATGATCCCTGGCCCAGTGTAAACGCCTGAGCTTGTGGATCTTGCTTAGAAATGGCTTCTTCTTTGCACTGTAGAGTTTCAGCTGGCAACGGCGGATGGCACGGTGGATTGTGTTCACTGACAATGGTTTCTGGAAGTATTCCTGAGCCCATTCTGTGATTTCCTTTACAGTAGCATTCCTGTTTGTGGTGCAGTGTCGTTTAAGGGCCCGGAGATCACGGGCATCCAGTATGGTTTTACGGCCTTGACCCTTTCTCACAGAGATTGTTCCAGATTCTCTGAATCTTTGGATGATGTTATGCACAGTTGATGATGATAGATGCAAAGTCTTTGCAATTTTTCGCTGGGTAACACCTTTCTGATATTGCTCCACTATCTTTCTGCGCAACATTGTGGGAATTGGTGATCCTCTACCCATCTTGGCTTCTGAGAGACACTGCCACTCTGAGAAGCTCTTTTTATACCCAATCATGTTGCCAATTGACCTAATTTGTGTTAATTGGTCTTCCAGCTCCTCGTTATGCTTAAATTTTACTTTTTCCAGCCTCTTACTGCTACTTGTCCCAACTTTTTTGGGATTTGTTGACACCATGAAATTCTGAATCAACATATTTTTCCCTTAAAATGGTACATTTTCTCAGTTTAAACTTTTGTTTCGTGTGTTATGTTCTATTCTGAATAAAATATTAGAAGTTGGCACCTACACATCATTGCATTCAGTTTTTATTCACGATTTGTATAGTGTCCCAACTTTTTTGGAATCCGGTTTGTATATACACACATATTTATTAGGGCTGTCAATAGATAAAAATATTTTATCACGATTAATCACATAATTGCCATGATTTTACTCGTGAGTTAACACATTTTATCACATAATCACCTTTTATTCTCTTCTCAATGTACTATAAATGAATACTATTTGTGTTTTTAATATTATAAATAATTATGACAGATTCTATAAATATATAATGTTCATTCAAAATCTCACTTCAAAACAAAATGATTAATTATTTGATATTTAAAATCATTTATATTTCATTACTGGAAATTATTAATTTATTGTTAATTAAAGAATTTCTTATTAATTTCTGCCTCATTTTTTTAGTGGTTGTTTTTGGTTTGACATGGTTCCATATTTATACAGTATAGAATTATGTCTTGGTTTTGGTTGCTTTCCATGTAAACTGGTTATATGTTTAGATTACATACAGTAATACACAGTAATCTAGTGAGTAGCTCATACGTGTTGTGAATGCGCAGCTAGCAGGCGCAATTTGAGTACTTTGCTAAGTGTTAATGAAATACATCTATCGTCTCCTTTATATTCCATCCTAACATAGTAAGTGGGAAGTGCGGCTGGGGAAACGAAAAGTGAAGTTTCTTTATTCATTAGGGGATTTTATTTTCAGATGCAGTTTCTGGTACCTTGGTGTTCACATCACACAGGATCACACTGTCTTGGTCCTGTCACACCAACAGAAGACCTGGTGTGTCTATACACCACCTGACACTCTTAAGAGACTTTAAACTTCCATCTCAGGTGCTCAGGACCTTTTACACCTGCACCATTGAGAGTGTCCTGATGGGCAACATCACTTCCTGTTTGGGAACAGAACATCTATAGCAAGCGGTCACTTTAAAATAAGGACATACCACTGCACATTGGCACACACTTATCAATTCTTTCTTATTCATTCTTATGAACACACTCTTTTGTACACACTTATTTTTAATTTTTCCATTTATTTATTATTCTCTTGTTATTCTCATAGAAATGTTTTAACCTCATTTTTTTTTAATCATTTTTCAATGTCTACTCTATTTTTTTTTCATGTTGGATGGTGGTAAAAAGCATTTCACTGCATGTCATACACTGTCTGTATGTGTCAAATAAGTATGTATGTGACAAATAAAATTAAAATGAGATTTTTCTTTTTTTATTTGTCTAGAATGAAAAGTGTCCAGAGAAACCTTTTTCATACACCAACACAACGCAAGAGGAGCAGATCACTTCAAACAGTAATGCACACTGTATTATTTGCACTTTAATAAAATTTGTTCCGTTATTTTATTATTATACAGTGCATTTTATATTATATATGGGACTAAATGGGATATTGGATGTTTGAAAGAACACTTTTGTCCATACTTTGTTGTCAAGTCTTTGCAATGTTGCATTGCCTTATAAATAGCATTAGCATTGATGTCTGCACAGCACTCGCCACTTTTTGTAATTGTTTTCCGTGCATCATATTTAATAAAGCAGTTAATGTTCCTTATTTATTTTTTTCTGGGAAAATGTATAGGGTTTTTTGGGTTATATCTGATTAGACTATCAACTAAATATATTTAGACGTGCATTTAAATATACCTAATACATGACAACTTGCGTTTATTTGTTTCGTAACTACATATTGCCATTGGTTTTCTTGCTTTGTAATACAGTGTTGTCAGTACAACAACAATATATTCATTGAAATAAACATCATTTAAATGCACCAGACCAGTGTTTAATGTCCATATTACTATAAAGAATTCAATGCATTACCCAATTTATTCAAATTCAATGATCAATTCCTTTGGTGTTAAACAGTTTACATGATTGTTGAGCGATCAGCCAGATTACTAATGTGTTTGTATACAATTTATAAGATGCAAATAAACGACAACCGATGACTCAAGCCAAGATTAAGGCTCTTAATGAAATTTTGGACACTAGATCTTATTTTGTAGATAAAGAAGGGCGTTGATCAGAATTTATTCCAGCAGCCGTTATTTTGCTTTGAAAGCCCATTTGCTGCTGATTTTCCCAAGACCCGAGCTTTATCAAGGAATCGCTGACAGCCTCCTCAACTCTATCAGCATCTGTCTCTTTCGTTCCGTCACTCCTTCACCATTTGTCTTCTCGTACCATCGTTCAGACTCTCCATTGTGGCATATACTTGTTCAGACATGATCTGAAACAGCATCATACCACACACCAATGAATCTCACTGCTAGATTAAATTGCACTCGTCTTCCAGAAATGTGTAAATCCATTCTGAACCATCACTTCATCTGCCTTGAGTGTCTATAGCACGCTTCTATGATACATATGCTCATTGAAATAATATGTTTTAATCTGCTGGCTTAAACACTATCAGAATTACTTAGTGATATTTTTAAGTCCATTTATATGAATTCAATTATTCCGAATAGGCTGTTCTCTTCATTTCATAGCGTTTCTCTTGGGTTTTTTAGATTGCAGCCATCACATGACGGGAGGCCAGGGTTCAAATCTGCCATGAAGCTTTCAAAATTGAACACTGTGGGCACTGCATTTCATGCTGTGAAGTATGATTTTCTTACCAATCAAATTTCGACGAGGCTACTCCAAGGCCATCTAACAGGTATCCAATAAGGTCAGAATTTTGACCTCATTTGATAGTCAGAGAGCACACTTGTCAGAGCTAGCAACTCACAACTGTAGCAAACTGCACAAGATCAAATATATTCATATTGATTTAATAGCTTTTTTTATGTTAATAAAAAGGGGCACGGTGGTTTAGTGGTTAGCATGTTCGTTCACACCACCAGGGTCCGGGTTCGATTCCCGCCTCGGCCATGTGTGTGTGGTGTTTCCATGTTTTCCCCGTGCCTCAGTGGGTTTTTCTGTCGGTCCAAAAACATGCACGGTAGGTTGATTGGCACCTTGGAAAATTGTCCCTAGTGTATGAATGTGTGTATGAATGTGAGTGTGTGTGTGTGTGTCCTGCGATGGGTTTGCATTCCATACAGGGTGTATCCTGCATTAATGCCCATAGACGCCTGGGGTAGGCACAGGCTCCCTGTGACCCAAGGGAAGATCGGATATAGTGGTAGAAGATGAATGAACGAATGAATGTTAATAAAAACTAACAGATGAAAGGAAAGTGATTTGGTCGAACATATCCTTACAAGAACATTTACTATACAACATTTTTCTAAGATCTGAGAGACAAAATGAAAGGTAACGAATAAGCAGTATATTTAGGATCAACATTTTTTCCTTGTGCCAAATCATCCCCCCCCTCCCGTTTCACTGTATATTCCCATGGATCCATGATTTCTGTGGAATGTTACTTAAAATACATAAAAATTAACTCCTCATTTGTAGCGCCCTGACAGTTCTTCATGGTTCCCCTCCTTTCTCAAAACAAAATGATCTCATTTCCATGATGTAACTGTCACAGATCACATTGTAATAAAAGCATAATCAAGCTGCCAATCACACATTGTATGTGGTCAATCATCAGCAATGCCTAGCATTGAAGAGCTCCTTATAAAGCAGCAGAGACAGCTGAGCTCTGTGTTGTCTCTAGTGCGGGTGGTTATGTTTGGAATAATTACTCATGTAATGCACAGGTGGGTGGCACATTGGTGCAACAGGTAGCACTGCTGCTTCACAGCTCTGGGGTCCGTGTTTCTAACCTGAGCTCGGGTTACTCTCTATGCGGAGTACCACATGCTCTATCTCTGTCTACGTGGGTGTTCTCTGGTTTCCTGCTACCTCCTGAAAACATGCTATAGGTGGCTAGGCTGTGCTAAATTGACCCTTATTGTGAATGTGTGTATGTATGAATAGGGCCCTGTCATACTCTAGTACCCCATTCAAGGTGTATTTCTTCCTTGACCCATTGTTCTGGGAGAGATTTTTTTGTGAGGTCTAGGTCTGAGATCTCGATCCTCTTTGACCACAGCACTGCATTCAACACACCTGCTTCATTTGTTTCAGGCAGTACCAAGTTGTTGTGCCCTTGTTCCAACATCCTCCCTGGCCTCCATTGGTCCATCAATCACTATATTATAAGTGAATCAACTCTGAAATAAGTTGGCATTCAAAATGATAGTGCATTTAGATGGTGTACCAAGAATTCATTTGAAACTAAACTGAAGGTAGAAGAAATTGTGATTGATATTGAATGAAATAGAGGTGGGTCAAAAAGGTCTTGGCTTTTCCTGCACACGATTTCATTTGTATGCTTCGAACACAATCCTGTATCGGAACTTGACAACAGTGTTGGGAAGGTTAGTTTGGAAATGTAATAGATTACAGCTTACAAATGACCCTATTCAAAATGTAATAAGTAGTGAAGCTTTTCTATTACTTTATAAAAGTAAAGTAACTGATTACATTTGATTGCTTTCATTTGTCCACTAGGTGGCATTTAATGAAAGGAACATTCTAATGGTAAAAAAAATGTTCAAAAAAGGTTATATTTTGCAAAATTGGGCAATCAAACTGTGGAGGGGGGGGTGGTGACATTTTTGTCGAGAGGGGAAGGGGGTGTGTGGGATTTGTAATCTTTAACATTTTCGTAAGTAACTGTAACTTAATTACACGTTTCTTTACTCAGTAACTGTATTGAATTACTGTTACTTTTATTTTGTAATTAAATTACATAATACCGTTACATGTAACTAGTTACTCCCCAACACTGCCTTGACAAAAGCAAAATAAGAGAATGCAAAAATATGTACGTAAAGAATAGTGTTTGTTTCTGGTGTTTTCTTATAATCATTGGGGTAAACATGGCAAAGAGAGTACAGGTAGCCCCTACTATGGGGCTATCCCTTACTATGGATCCCTTACTATCCCTTACTATGGAGCATTCTGATAACCCCGTTCTTCATTAATTGAGACATGAACCAGACTACTTAGGAATCTAACAGAATGGTGATCAGCATGGGGTATGTGAATAGGTTTAGTCATGTTCATCGTGGTACCTGTTAGTCGGTGGGATATATTAAGCAGCAAGTGAACATTTTGTCCTCAAAGTGGTAGAAGCAGGAGAAATGGCAAGTATAAATATTTGAGCAAGTTTAACCAGGGCCAAATTGTGATTTGACGATTTGGTCATAGCATCACCACTGCTGCTGCTCTTGTTTGGTGTTCCTGTTCTGCAGCGGTCAGTACCTATCAAAAGTGGTCCAAGGAAGCTACAATGGTGAATAGGGTCATTGGCAGCCAAGGCTCTTTGATGCACATGGGAAACCTATTTTGGCCGAACCAACATAGCTGAAAAACTGTTAATACTCGATGGGTCAGGACTGTTTTGGTGACACTATATTAAGCAGGCACACAATATTATTCCTTATCGGTATAATTAAACAAAACAGAGCAACTTATAGTATATATTACAGTATATATGCACATAACAGCAGGCGCAGTGCTGCTTCACTCAAACAAACACATACAGTCGCACACTTAACTTATCTGATAAAAACTTTAAGCACTGTGATGACGTTTGCTAGATTCCCTGTCGTGTTTCAGATGAGATAATGAAAGACAATGCCGATAAACGACAACAAACAAGGACGGAGGCCCTCTGAGAGAGATCGCTTGCATCCAAACTTGCGACGGGGTTTGATGATAGGAGGGTGAACGAAGGGGGATGGGGGTGTCATCTGCTCTTTGTTAATAAAAATCTAATTAATCACACTTTCAAAGGAGAGTGGACTGTCCTCTACACTTCTTTATTAATTTAACTAGTGAGCCGCTCTGATTTGAATAACAATGACAACAAACAAGCGCGCGCTTAGTTCGGGTTTGCTCGCCTTCCCGCTATTGTCCTAGCAAACAGGTAAGGACAGTGTTCAGGGATCCACATCTGTGTGAATGTGTGTGTGTGTGTCAGTGTGTGTGTGTGTGTGTGTGTCCGTGTGTTTAGAGATGACAGCCAGGCTTCTTTTCCTTTAGAACCGGGCTTTAATCATGTCCAGCACCACCCCCTCATTAACACCAAATTACATGCAAATTTTGACAAATAAATGAGTTTTAAGTGCTTGACAACCTGTCAGCCTTGGAATATAGAGCCATCTTGACGGCTAGATAAACAATCAACAATAATCACTCTATGCAAATTTGATATTTCCTACACAATTATCAACCCCCCCCAAAAAAGAAAAAAAAAAACTAAAAATAACTGGACAAAGGCAGCTGGCATTTGTTGAGCTTCTAAGCAGATAAGAATGCAAATGGAAATTTCTTTAGGATGTAATTGATTCAAATGCTGTTCGCCCTGCCATCTTTTTTTAGTGTTCCCCTTTTCCTTTTCACTCATTCTTTTCTTTTTCCCACCACCTTCTCTCTCGCTTACTCTCTTTATCTCAACACCTTCAATACATGCAAATAATGGGCAGCACAGGCGAGTGAATAAGTGAGCAAAGCGGAAAAAAAGAGGAAGAGACAAAAACGAACAGAGAGACTAGTTCTCGTTTTATCTTTTTTGGGGCTGCAGAGGAGAGAAAACAATATGAGCTTGTTAACTGAAGCTGTGAGGCGGACGGATCAGAGAAGCTAGTTGACATTGCATGTGATCTCGTTGAACTCTTCAGAACAACGGTCAAACACGTGAAATGCACACTATCCTTTTTTTGTGGTTAAAAAAAAAGATCTGGCAAAAAGACCCACTTTGGTGATTTGGAGAAATAAATGGAGGGAGTGTGAGGAGAACTTTGACTTCTATTCACAACTGGATCATTTCCTCTGTCTCCTATGAATTTGTTGACCCGCTTTTTAAAGTTTTTCATTCTTTTTTATAAAGTCTGTGCATTTAAATGATTGTGGATAATTTGGTTGAATTTTAATTTGAATTAAGTGAAGAAAAAGGATGAGCAACTAACCCTGCTCCTAAACTCAGCCTTGACCTCTGTTACTTTCCTGTAAATTACTTTACTTGATGTTGAAAAAGAACTAAAAGAAAAAAAAACAATAAGAGAGGAAAATTGCAAATGTTAAAATAAGAATAATTTTTACTCCATTTCATCATATCATTTAATTTAGGACCATTTAGCTCTTCCTAATATCATCATCATCATCATCATCATCATCATCACCGTTATCACAATCACGAGAAAAATCATATTAACCTTCATTATTACCTCATCATCATGATTACCACCATCGTCATCATCACTGCCATTCCCATTTTTATCATTACCACCATAATTGTATTCACCATTATCATCACATTCACCATCACCATGATAACCACCATCATCATCTTCATCATCATTGCCACCACCGTAATCATGTTCAGCATCATCATTACCATCACCACCAATGAGCTTCGTTATTATCATCTGTATCTTTATCACCACAATCACTTGTATCATGATTACCATTAATATATGTAATGCTACTATCACTATAATCATCATAACCCTAACTCACACCACCACCACCATAATCATATTCACCATCACCACCAGCAGTATCATCATCATCATCATCAATATCAACCCTATCTTCATCCCCACAATCACTTTTATCATTATCCCCATTAATATCTTTAGTCCCACTATCAACTATAATCACCATAACCATCACGATCAACACCAACACCATTATCATACTCTAAATCATCATAACCATTTCGATCTTCACCACCACCATAAACATATACACCATCCTCATAACCATCATGATCAACACCAAGCCCATTATCATATTCTCCATCATCATTATATCACCATATTTACCATCACCATCTCCACCGTCACTAACTTCAGCATCACCACCATCATTATCACTATCCTCAGCAATCACAATTATCACAATCATCAGCACATCCCCATTTTGATAATCACCACCATATATGTATTCACCATCATCATTACCATAATCACCTCCATAATTTTATCATCATTAAATCATCATCATCATCATCACGTCACTCATCAGAACCCTCACTTTTCTTTCATAATCATCACCATCATGAACAGCACCATTGTCTTTATAACATCTCCATTTTTATCACCACCGCCTTAATCATATTCACTAGTAATCATTACTATGACCATTATCATCACCATCATTATTAGTGTCATTATTAGTGCCATCATTATCATCGTCATTATCAAACTTATTTTCACCTTCCCATACGTTAACTTAACTTCTCTAGACACAAACTATTGCAGTATTAGTTTTTCTCAATTGCTTTGGAACGTCACTCAGATCAGAAATGGAAGTTTGCTGCCATTTGCTTGTGCGTATTCATTCATTCATTCATCTTCTACCGCTTTATCCGATTTTCCCTCGGGTCACGGGGAGCCTGTGCATATCTCAGGCGTCTATGGGCATTAAGGCAGGATACACCCTGGATGGAATGCCAACCCATCACAGGGCACACACACACACATTCATATACACATTCATACACTAGGGACAAATTTCCAAGGTGCCAATCAACCTACCGTGCATGTTTTTGGACCGGGGGAAACTGGAGAACCCGGAGAAAAACCCCCTGAGGCACGGGGAGAAAATGTAAACTCCACACACACATGGCCGAGAGGGGAATTGAACCCGGACTCTGGCGGTGTGAGGCGAACGTGCTAATCACTAAGCCACCGTGCCCCTCCGTATTCAATTCAATTTTATTTGTAGAGCACTTTTTTACAATTGTCATTGTGTCAAATCAGCTTCACATAATACTTAATTAAATGTGGGAATGAAAATCAGTTTGTCCCTGATTATTTTTTGTTAAGCAAGCCGAGGCGACCGTGGCAAGGAAAAACTTGAGAAGGAAACTTTGAGAGGAAACAGACTCAACAGAGAACCCATCCTCATTTGGGTGATTTGTTTTTGTTTGTGATTTGTGAATATGTTTAGTGTTGGAGTGTATCCATGGTGTATCATAAAACATTTCTCATTGCTTTGATCAAATTGAAAGTTCTTATGTATAAAAGTATTCAAGTTCATTCCTCAGGTAGAAGTATAGATATTAGAGTTTAAAAAGACTTCTGTAGAAGTTGAAGTATCAACTTCAACTTTTTACTCAAATAGAAGTGTAAAAGTACCTGTTTTCAAAACTACTTAAAGTATAAAAGTAAAAGTAATAGAAGGTGGAAAAATGCTATTAAGGACAAAAGTTTAGGCTGCGCCAATCACAATCACTAATTTATTCACTTTAACTCCCTACTGTAGTTTAAAAAGTGGAGGAGGAAGAGAAAGAATTGATAAATGAGCCAATAGTGGAGAAATAATCACTTTTCGGAAATAATCTTTTTTGTTTAACGACCCCAACACTGGTTATGTCCTTACTGGAGTGATGTGATTTGTGTCGTGTGCAGGTGCGACGGTTTCGTGTACAAACCAATAGGGTTTTGGAATGGTATATGTTTATATCTCATCCAACCACAATCACATTCATTCTATCCGGATAGAGCGATTTTTTTTAATAGGTTTTTTTTTTTTTTTGAACAATGATAAGCCGGAATGAAAAAAAGCCGAAATGAGATCGAATGAACGAGGCTATTTTTAAAATGTAAGGAGTAAAGTACAGTTAATTGCGTGAAAATGTAAGTAAAAAAAATATTACTCCAGTAAAGTACAGATACCCAAATGTCTACTTGAGTAAGGTTACAAAGTATTTGTACTTTTCTTGACACCTCTGACATTCATTTATTTGATTGTCTACAATTGTTTCCTACATTATCAGTTGTTTTTGGCATGTTGACCACAATATATTTCACTTGTTCTCTAAAATATGTCGAAGGTGAATTTCTCAAAACGGATAAACTGCTAGGAAATTAAAAAAAAAATATTATAGTACGGTAAACATGTGATTCTGGTTCATTCTCTTGTAATCAATATAAATAAATTAGTGCAGTTGAAATTCATTGATGTCAAACATAAGTAATTAATTCTCTGAAATGCTCTAAATCACCAAAGAAAAAACTGTCAAATATAGAAAAAAAGCACATCTGTGTTTTTTTCCAGACAATGTACATTTTTAATGGATAAACTGGAATGTAAGTTTGAGAGATTATTTGTATCAAAGCAGGTTTTCTTTATTAATCAAAAAACAAACCTGATTAGATGTTGCTGCTTTTCCATCAGCAAGGTTTCTGTGGGGGTTCATGGCGTGTATCAGTTATCTTCCAACACAGAGAAACGAATAAATAGCTCAGCAGATGAAATGGAGGAATTATCAGTGTTGTTCTTCAAAAGAAAACAAGGTGTACAATGGCACAAGACATCAAGATAAAGGTAAAAAAAAAAAAAAAAAAAACCTGTTTTGACAAACATGGAATACATAATTATGAATTAATTGTAATTGTAAATGTAAAAATGTTTTTAGTTGTAATTAACTTAAAATGACCATGGATTCAATTTATATTAATTGCAATTAGTAGCACTTTTGAGTGATTTTTAAAAATACGTAAGTGTGACTTTATTGCATCTTTATATGTACTTTCATTAATTATTATAGTGAAAAGAAATTATTCATTCATTTATCACAGGGAGCCTGTGCATCTCTCAGATGTCTTATGACAGCAAGGCAGGATACACGCTGTATGGAATGCCAACCCATCGCAGGGCACACACACACACACACTCACATTCACACACAAACATTTATACACTAGGGACAATTTTCTAAGGTGCCATTCAACCTACCGTGCATGTTTTTGAAAACGGAGAACCCGGAGAAAAAAACCCTGAGTCACGGGGAGAACATGCAAACTCCACACACACATGGCATAGGCGGGAATCGAACCCCAACCCTGGAGATGTGAGGCAAATGGACTAACCACTAAGCCACCAAGCCACCGTGACCTCGACATGCAATTAATGGGGACTAAAATATACTTTACTGTCAGTTAACAAAGCACTTAAGTGTGACTAAACACATTTTGCAAGAATTTTGGACATCATATTTAAGCTGGGCGTCATACTTTAATTCAAATTAGTTATTGTACGTGTGCTTTAGTGTATTAGTCAATACAAAGAAATAAGTGCACTTCTTTAAAGCACTTTAAAAACATAATGGTTTAAAAAGTATGTTTAAGTAAAACAATTAAGCATTGTCATTAAAGTGTACACTACTTAAGTTCACTTAACTGGTCTTTGATTCTAATAATAATATAGTGTTACAAGTGCACTTTATAAAAAAGAATACTTTACCGATTTTAAGTACACAAAAAGTAGACTTGGAATACAATTAAGCACAATTTCTTTTTCACAAGGGCCTGAATGTCACATTCCACATTGAGTCCTCATTGGCTCTTATAATAGCCTCCAGTCTTCTGGAAAGAAGTTCTGCTAGAGTGTGCGCATAGATATTTGTGCACATTCTGCCACAAGGGAATTAGTAAAGGCAGGTGATGGTATGTAAGTTTATATCTCATAATTTTGGGGGGAAAAATTCAGAATTGTGAGATTGAACATTTCAGTAACATTTTTTAAAAATATTTTATTCAGTGGGAGAATCTGGCTTCCTTATTATTTAGAGTGGCCAATTATCCTTGCATTTTTAAATAACTGTAGTAAAAGTGTCCTTTCCAAAAAATCTAATGTTGCGCAGAAATGAATAATCCTAAAAGTTCCTCAAAGACCAATGTAAAACACGACTTGCAATACACAGCCGGCAAAATGAGCACTGAGTGAAGTTTAAAGCTCCTTCTGCTTCATGCCTGCTGTTGTGCATCCACCCATGCACCCCCTATCTCCACTGAGCTCTCTCAATCACACCATGCTGGGCCCGGAATCGTTTCTAAAAACACAGGGGACTTAAAGAGCAAGCCTGGTGCACCTAAAGGCCCATGCATAAACATGCAAGACCTTCGCAGAACGGCTGAGCATTCAAAACAGGCCACTCAGGGTGAACACAGGTGAAGAGCGCATGGCAGATGAGGGGTATTATCAATCATAGGCCGCTCTATTAATTTCATCAAGGCCCAGACGCCTGCTGACACTCGTGTGACATGCCTCGAGCTGGCCGGCGTCCCTGAACTCCGAGACGTCGACGGCTCGCTTTTGAAATGCAAATGCCGCCGTTACCTTAAACAGAGCGTCGGAATGATCTCCCCTTGCTTTAAGTCTCTTGGCTGCTCTCCCCTTTCCTTCCTTGCTTCCTTCATTCCTTTCTATCTATTTCTCCTCACCATCAACCTTGCTACTTAAGGAGAGCACCATAAGAAGCTAAAGATGAAGACAAGTAAAGGTGGGAAGCGGTGAAGTACAATAGAGGAGGAGGAGTGAGGAGAGAAGTGAAGTCTTCCCCTCAAGCAGTGCCGACTCTGGTGATGAGCTGATGAGTGTGTGTGTGGTGTGTGTGTGTGTGTGTGTGTGTGTGTGTGTGTGTGTGTGTGTGTGTGTGTGTGTGTGTGTGTGCGAGATGACACCTGTAATAAAGACACCTCAAGGACATGTCCACGCACTTTCGCTGTGCTACTACTCCTGCCATTGTTAATTATTTTAGACTTACAAAGGTGACTCTGAGGGATACGCACAACCACTTGCGTGCGCACACACACACACACACACACACACACAACTACACACACTTGTGCAAGTAAAAAATTTTGTAGCACATCAGCAAATTATGCTAAGGACAGGTTTGGAAAATTGTTTTGCAACTTAAATTTATACACAATTTGACTCCAAATAGATAAAGATATATGGATAGATAGATATTGTGTTTATCTCATTCATAGAACTGAACTGAGCAGCTATGGGCCACATATGCAATCGCTCAGGGGCCCAGAAGATTATTGTGGGTGGGATATAAACTCATGACCTTTGTATGCATAAATACAAACATACATACATACAAAAGGTATATGGACAAAAGTATTGGGACACCTGACCTTTCCTGCCATATGTGCTTCTACTCCAAACTGTTGCCATAAGGCTAAAAGTACACAATTATATCGGATGTTGGATACAGTATAATACACTTTTACTTGAGCTTCAAAATACAAACCTGTTCTAGTAGGGATCTAAGATATTAATGACCTGTTTTAGAGCTCAACCCTACTCAACTCCCTTGAGACGACATTCTTGAGGAAGATCTTGAGATCTGATCTCAAAACCCTCCTCAACTGCACTGGGATTAAAGTCACTACCTGACTTTCGCCGATGAACACAAATGTCCACAAGCACACTGTAAAATCTAATGCAACATCTTCCTAGAAGAATTCAGGGAATTAGAAGAGGAATTGAGACTAAACCAAGACTCAAAATACACATTGTATATTCATGAGCAGGTGTCTGAGAACTTTTAGCAATATAGTGTATTTTACGTATTATTTGGTTTGAGTTTAACCCGAACCCATACATTCCAGCCAATAAGAATTTCATATTCATACACAGCATGGTATAATTCCATATAAGCAACAATTGAGAATAAATGATAGATAGATAGATGACTTGATAGATGACTCGACCAGGAAAAGCTGTTGCTATTTAACATTGTTTACTTAATCAACTGATTCAGTGTAATGGAGAAGGGAAGATCAAAAGAACAATTTATGGAAGGGTTGTGAAGACATATAAAGCTTCACTTTTTAGTATTTTTAAAATACTATTTTTGGTATATAGATTTTTTAAAACAAAAACACAGTAGTTTATATTAATACATGGTGCAGCTGCTTTATTCTGTAGTTTGCTATAAACAAACTACAAAAAATATAGTACGCTTTAATATTTGCATGATTAAAGTTAAGATATTTGGTCCTTTATTTTATAATACATTTTAATGTATTTGTGACCAAATCTGCTGCAAAGTATGCTAATTACTTGAAAAACACTGAAAGTAAATGCATATATTCAGCCCTCGAATATCTACAAGTTGATAGTGATTTTACAGTAAAAAGAAAAATTGTCCCTGATTGTTTCTTGTTAAGCAAGCCGAGGCGACGGTGGCAAGGAAAAACTTGAGAAAGTAAAATTGTATTTTCACTTCACTAATGGTGTGCATAATTTTGCATACAACTTCAAGCTTATATTCAATATACAAAGCACATATTAGTGCATTTTCTGAAATTCTTTATTACACAATTCCTGAACACGGCCAATTTAATGTATGTATTCCTCAAATGCCAGTTTATGAATAGTTGTACCATAGATCATACTGGATGCACTAATTGTGCAATTATAGTATCAGCATGAAAGCAAAAACACAATTGTTTATATGATTATAAATAAATTCAAACAACAAGGGGTTAAAGCAATATTTGCACATTTCTTTGAATTACCATCATTTTCCTTACATCTGAACTTAAGTGAGGGGCACGGTGGCGTAGTGGTTAGCACATTCGCCTCACACCGCCAGGATCCGGGTTCAATTCCCGTCTCGGTCATGTGTGTGTGGAGTTTGCATGTTCTCTCCGTGCCTCAGGGGGTTTTTCTCCGGGTTCTCCGGTTTCCCCCCGGTCCAAAAACATGCACGGTAGGTTGATTGGCACCTTGGAAAATTGTCCCTAGTGTATGAATGTGTGTGTGTGAATGTGAGTGTGTGTGCCCTGCGATGGGTTGGGATTCCATCCAGGGTGTATCCTGCCTTAATGCCCATAGACGCCTGAGATAGGCAAAGGGTCCCCGTGACCCGTGGGAAGATCGGATAAAGCGGTAGAAAATGAATGAATGAATGAATGAACTTAAGTGCATGTATTGTTATGTGTACTGGGAAATATGGAGTAAATATAAGGAGATATGAAGGAGATAAAACACAGTTAGACGATGCAACAAAGGCATTTTATTTATCTATTCACAGTTAATTGAATAACTTTTAAAGCAACCTTTAAGAAAGTCTATCTATATACACATATGAAAGTAAGTATATTACAATATTTTCTTATTCCCTAAACTAAAGAAGTGCATCCTTTAAAAGGTCGGTGTGAATAGATTCATACTCCATACAATTTTGCACATATTAAAAAATTGTGGCCTCATATTGAATTGTGTATTCGTCTAAAGAAACACATATAAGTTCTGTATGCTTGGACTCTTCCAAAAAGCTGCTCTTAGATGTTTTTTTAATCCCGTCAATTTTTATTTATCAGCCAGCACTGCCCTTTCACACTAGCGAACAGGGAACGGATGTTTCTTTTGAGACATGTACAGGAGGCAAACGTGCACCCAAAAGTCATGTAACAGTACAAGTCATCAATACAAATATGCTCTCTTCCTCATGAATACATTTGTATTTGTGACTAGTGTCACTGTGATTGAGAGAGGAGAATGGAATTGTGGGTGGTTTTGTTCAATGAATGTTGTGTTTTTCATTTTTTGGCACTAAATCATGCTCTTGAGCTTTCAGTGATCCTGTTTCCTTCTGCTCTCTAGACCTGCTTGGTTCATCCTGATGCCCTGATGGAGTAATTAATTGGGCAACATTCTGCTTCTGCTTCTAACTGTGTTTTATCTCCTTCATATCTCCTTATATTTACTCCATATTTCACATAACAATACATGCACTTAAGTATGAAAATGACTTTGAACTGCACATGAAAATGACTTTGGACTGCAATGTACAGAAACAGTTCACATACAGTGATGTAAGACTTGCCACATGACAAAAACACTTACCACAAACAGTCTCCAACCTCAACAATGATGAAACTGTAATGAATGGATGAATTCACCATCACCCATAATCCATTCTGGGTCTATTAAGGTGTCTTTCTCATATTCTCTGTGGAAATTCTTACGCAAATATCATTTACCTCTCGCTTCCTTACAGCTTTTTTGCTTTTTTTTCAGATCGTGGTCTCAGATCATGAATGTAATTCTCAAAACCACTTGTTCATCCTCCGAATCATTTCGTCACTTGGGCACATCATAAGAACATTTCTCGTTGCTTTGATCAAACTGCAAACGCTTTTGTACATTCATATAATATATTGTTTGAGTTTTCAACATTATCAGTTCATTATATGTTTTTGTCATTTTGATCAGTTTCATCGAAATAATCGTAACACCCAAAACATTTAGGCATCGGTTTATTGCACAAGTAATTGAATGCAAAATGGTTAAACCAGTGTATCATGAATAGATAAACTGCAGATTAATCTACAATTTTCCTTACTGATGGATGTGTATGGCATCAAATCAATTAATCAAAATTCAGAAAGAGCTTTATTGCCAAGTAGGTTTGCACTTACAAGCGATTTGCTTTGGTGACAGAAGCTGCTGGTTGCACATTACTAACTGACAGGAAATAAAAATAGGAAATAAATAAGAATAAAAATAAAACATTTACACAAGAAATAGATATAGTTATTTTGCACAGGAGATGGATTGCAGAATGATATTGCACTGAAATATATACATATGTTGCTGAATAGAGCATTTAAGTGTTCATGAGGTAGATGGCTTCAGGAAAGAAACTTTTCTTGTGTCTGGCTGTCCTGGTGCTCGTTGCTCTGTAGCGTCGTCCAGATGACAAAAGTTCAAAAAGTTTATTGCTCGGATGTGAGGGATCCAGAGTAATTTTCTGAGCCCTTTTTATCACTCTGGATGTGTACAGTTCTTGGAGAGTGGGCAAAGGTGTACCAATAATCCTTTCAGCCGTCCGAACAGTCTTCTGTTCTCTGATTTCTTCTGTAGTCTTCTGATGTCTGATTTTGCAGCTGAGCCAAACCAGACAGTAATGGAAGTAATTAATTCTCTAACTAATTAAAACTAATTCTCTGAAATAGGACAAAGGTTTAGAACAATTGGTACACAAAATTACAATATCTGAGTAAAGAAAAAACAAATAAATACTAATACAGTATCCATAATTCTATCCTTTCTCTAATTGATGTAAATCAATCTTGTTAAAAGTCATAGAAGCCATAAATAAGAAATTCAGACTTGTGCATCATTAGCCGCTTTTACATGTACAGTTTTTTTGTCATTCAGACTGAAAGCTTCGATGGCCTGTTTAGATGAGGTGTTATCTAATCCGATGTGGTATGTGTGTGTGTGTGTTTGTGTGCCAGCACTTTGAATGGTGTTGTGGCACATGCACATTAGCCTTTGTCCTGTTTGCCATCTTTTATTCTGGTCAACATATACTATTTTATATATTTTAGACAAACATGATACGGATGGCAGGTGAAGAGGAGGCATCTGTAATTCTAATTCTGAGATAGGCACAGGCTCCCCGTGACCCGAGGGAAGATTGGATATAGCGCTAGAAGATGAATGAATGAATGAATGAATATATATATATATATATATATATATATATATATATATATATATATATATATATATATATATAAATTTTTTTTTTTTTTTTTTTTTTTCCTATAGCACTTCAGGACACAGGATGAGTGACTAAATCAGTCATTTGGGAGACTCTGGAAACATTAAATTCCTAATTTCAGCAAATTATGCGACCAAATAGTGACAAATGATCAACTTTCTATGTTTAAACATGCTTAGTAATGATTAGTTTATGGTTATAAAATAAAAGACATTCTTGTAAAATGGGGTTGTTTTGCATGAAGGCTAACCAGAACCACATACTCTAAACCACAGACAAGTTTTGTGTTGAGAATTGAACTGTCTATCAATGGCCTAATCACGTTTAAAAGTTCCATTCTTGTCAGGGGAAACATTTACCTGCACTCATTTTCAGATCATTTCCAGTAGTTAATGAATCAAATAGAAGAAATCAATATATAGATCTGTTTAAATAGCAAGAAATGTTACTCTATCTATAATCATTTTTGATTACAGATTATTAGTTCACAATAAACTGTGCAACCCCTCCCACCCCATACCAATCTACCTGTTTCTTATGTAAGTAGCAACCCAAGTAAATCCACGGTGGCTGCAATCACTGATGATATACAGTATTGATTGATTCTTAAACATCACTATTCATACCCCATCCCCCTGATTACGCCTCCTTCCCTTAAGCCTTTAATTTGGCCCTGTCTATCATATTCAACCCTTAAATCTAAAAACACAGTCGCAGAACAATCAGAGGAGCCATCGCCGAAGCCCAGAATGTCTGCTGAGCGCGTTCATCTTCTGCTCTCGCTCAAGTCCAAATCTCTGTTTTGATTGCCGCCAGTGACAACAAATACTTCTACTTAAGAGATCCCCGTCTCCTTTTTCGCTTTTCTCTCCTTTCTCTCGCCTCCCCTCTCTGTTTGCCACCACTCGGAGGAATGGCTGTTATTACCGTCATCAGGCAAAGATGCAAAGTCGTGTAGTGACAAGCAATCTGTCTCCCAAGCGGGCCCCCCTCTAACGAAGCCTACAGCGGTGCCCACTACAGGCATAATAGCATTTCAAGTGCTTCTCCGTCTCCAGATGAAGCCGCTCGAAGGAGAACATCAACGTCAACAGCCGGCAGCTGTGCGACTGCGTGAAAAGAAAAAAAAAAGAAAAATAAGCACAGAGCAAACATAGCGATGGCCTTGCCGTCGTGTGACTTAAGTGTTTAGTTTGGTGTTGGCTGTTGACAAGATGGCCACACTGATGAGCAGCTAAGGTGTGTTTTTCTTGTGTCTAGATTGCACTTGCAGGAAAAGAAACGTATTTATTTATTTATTCGTCTGGTAATTTTAAATTGTTTATATTTGTTCTCATTTTAATTAGACTCACACACTAAAAATAAGTGTGGATAAACAATAATAATAATAATAATAATAATAATAATAATAATAATAATTAATACGTAGTATTATAATGCTAAAAGTAATGGAAACAATTATTATTATTATTATTATTATTATTATTGTTAATAATAATAATAGCACTAATAATAAGAAGAGACTAATAACAATAAGAAGCATATTTTCTTGTTAATGACATTATGTAGTTTATATTAGCATATGTCATATTGTGTATTGTATCCACAAATAAACTCATAAACAACAAAGGCAAAGTCATATCTTTCTTATGCAGTGTAATCACTCATTCAGTATAGCAGTGAATAATGAACTATTTATTTTGTAAAATCATGTGCGTTTTGGTTGTGAGAGTAAGGTTAACATTGGGAAAGCATTGTTCTCATCTCTGTAAAAGAAGGCCTTTTTTTTTTTTTTTTTTTTTTTGGAGGAGATCCCAGGCCTGCATAATTAGCTGTTGCGAGGGTTCGGCATGGCATGGAATCCAGCTCCTTTTGATCCGCGCCTCTCCTGCAGTATCTCCATAGCCCTTGTTAGGGCTTAGAGCTGCTAATCCTGCCCTGCAATCCTCTGCCATCCTGATCCTAGAGCCAGGATGAAAAATTTACACACTCTCACCGTGTGTTCTGAGCCTTCTGTTCTCCATCACCCTCTCTCCACAGCCACTCTCTTTGTCTCTCCTCTCTTTCACACACACTCTCTCTCTCTCTCTCTTTCTCTCTCTCTCTCTCTTTCTTGTGATGATTATTTTAAAGGTGCTCCGACTGAGATGGTTTGTGTTTCCCTCTCCTGCTTAGCCAGAACAACGTGTCTGGAGAGCAGGAAGAGAAGATCAGAGCGCCACTTCAAAGTTTCCCCATTCTGCCACATAAGAACCTGCAGAGACGCTAGCGTACCTTGTATACCATCGATGTCCTATTACAGCTGATGTTAACATTTTTCTTTATTGTTCCAGCCAAGGAAAGGATCAGTCAGAGTTACAGCTGACATCGATACACCACCACATCACAAAGTACTTCTTTAAAGCATGACATTATGCAATCTGTCTATAGTAGGTATTGATATAAGTACTGATATTGTAATATACTATTAATGTTACCAAGAAAGGAAATAATCACTGACTGTTACAAAGCACTGACACTGGAGATTTATTCCACTGACTAAATTAATGTAACCCCACATGCGAGTCCTTGTGAGTAACTTCAGCTGTAATGTATTAAAATTAGACTATTATTAAAGTGTCCACGTGCATAAGTACAGTATAAATCTGCAATTTCAATAAAAATGCACCTTTTTTGCTATTATTGAAATCTAATTGACAGCTTTGTGCAACTCAGATTCAGGATTTTGTTAATAATGTATTATTATTTATATTGAGTGCTGTATGAATTCTGATTGGCTGGAAGGTGCCAAGTCGTTTTAATGGCCAGTCTAAATTATGCTCTTTAACCATATTACCACAGTTACAAGCACATACAGAGTAAGATGGCACAAATATTTTTGGGTTAGTTTAACAGAAATTGTTTGCTTTATTACACATATTCCTATAAAAGCAATGTTATCATTACACAAAAGTCATTCGATTCAAAACAAACTTGAATGGAAATGGTCGAATGGTCAGTGTGATTTTTAATTTTTTATTACTGAATAAATGTTTCATTGCTGTTGAGCCACAACTTAAAATGGCTGACTTCCGGATTCTTGTCCACAGAACCATTGAGCAGATTGAGACATTCCCAATACGTTTTGATGAGAGTTGATTATTAACAGCGGTGTGGAAACATGACAATCAGTGAATGCATGATGTGTTATGAGACCATCAGCTACTGGAGGTCTTAAACTGCTATAAATATATACCTAAAGTATTAAACAAATAAACAATCAGATATTTATATATAAAGAAATGTGTTCTAAATAATTCATATTGGTAATAGTTAACTTTTTACTAACACATTGTTAATTCACCATTAATCAGTTTCCTAAATTACATATTTAACAACGATCATTTACATCATCCATCTGGAACTTGGAACAAAGTGCAATGAAAAGCCACTGATCACATGGTACAAATCAAAATGTTTTATTGGTCAAACCAGTTCTGATGATATTGCATGAGTTTAATATACAAATAAAATGTGGTGGGACTAAAAAACTGCTCAGCACTACATGAGTTGTGTATAGATGTAACGGATTATGTTTAAAGAGCAATGTACTAGAAACCCTATGCATCATACTAATTAAAATTTGTGCACTGACCCCAGCTTACAAACTGTAATGACACGGACTAACAAACAAACAAACAAGCTGGGATATGTGAAGAAAAACTTTCACTGTGCTGTAATGTGTATGTGACTATTCTGTTCTATTCTATTCTATTCTATTCGATTGTGTTATAGTATAATACACATTGATTTTCCTATATTTTCTTCTTCTTCTCCTCCACCTTCTTCATTGTCTTTGCATGGTTAGAGTGTCTACTGCAACTTATAAAACTACATGGTAAAAAGTTGTGAAGTTTGCCTCTCTGATTAGACAGGGTAGATTCTGCCAAATTATGTGCCAATTGCTGCTGTCCAATCAAATTTGGATCAAATTTGGAAGTAGATTTGTGCTCATTATTTTTAAACTATGTGTCTAAAATTTCAAAACCATTGTGCATAGAGTTTTTTTTGGTCAAGCTGACATTTCCATCTTCCCTTCCATTTTTTTGCCTCTTCTATTCTCTTCTTTCTTCCGCTATACATTTTTTGTCCAATCGTCATGAAATTTGGCTGCTTTTCAGAACAAAACACACAAAAGATAACAAAGATAACAAATCTGCTAGTAAAAAAAGGTTTCTTTCAACTTATCAATTTTTTTACTTGCAGAATGGAGCAACAACAACACACACACACACACACAGACACACACAAAACATACAACTATATCCGAAGGTTGAAATTTAGAATACGACACATCCAAGAGCCAAGAAAGTGTGCACGTGTGCACTGTATACGAAGGAACTGTGGCATACACTTTCTTCTCTGTCAGTCACAGTGACATTTGACAATCGTGGGCGTCAGTGAGCTTATATATGCGGAAAAGTTCGGATAGTGCTTTCCCATTGTGCGTTCCACTGCCCCGTGATGCAGCAAGGGCAGGAGATCGAGAAGGTGCACTTGGCTAGCTTTCGGTGTCTCAGATGGTCATTGTAATGTGATAGAGGGGAATCAGATGGTGGGAGAGAATTGGCAAGTGATCAAATATTGGAAGCAAAACATTCCACTCTTCTAAGTGTCTATACACTCATGCTTATATTCATGAGTTTAGTCAAGTCACCTTTATTTATATCAGTCAAGAAGCTGTGGCCTGATTGCTCAGATTACCTTGGATTTGGAGTAAAAAGCAAAAAAAAAAAAGAGTAATATTTCTTCTCCTTATGACACAATTTAAAAGATCGTTGAAATGGAAAATAATAGATCATGTATTGAACCTCACAAATACACCTAATGTACAACTCACCAACTATCAGTTTTAGACAAGCTTGAAGTATGCTCGAATTAATGCTAGTTACAGAAAGAGCCATCTAATGAGTGTGCTGTGGAAATATGTGGGTGCATGCTGAATCTGTTATCTTCTGTCCTCTTGAAAAAAAAACATTAATTTCAACCCACTCCACCAACTTCCTAGTGGTAAACTTTTCACTGAGGTACAAACAATGGCTGACAAATCATTACCGCACACAAGTGTTCACCCACACTGCAATGTCTGTCGCTTACTTGCATCCCCTAACATCCTCCTAATCTGCATCGAGGACAGTACCTTGAGTATATATATATATATATATATATATATATATATATATATATATATATATATATATATATATATATATATATATATATATCATGGATGGTGAGGAATGCTGTACAAAATCCTCCATTAGCATTTTCAGCATGGGACATGTAGACATGTGGATAGAGTGAGCGGAAATTTAGGTTTGTCCTGTCTGGTTTTTGTTACTGCCTGTATGGTCTAACTTTGGGTGATCCTTATAGCGTTCCATTCTTGGAAAATCATCTCCGGATTTGTTGTTTTAAACCATTAGCTAGTGGGCCAGTTGTTTATGAGATTATATTTTTTTCTTTTATCAACTTTAGAAAAAGAGAAACTTCGCCATCTGACTGAAAGTGAGCGACAGAGTGAAGGTGCCTATTCAACAAGGAGTCCAAGAAAAAGAATTATCATTTCCTTTACCACAAAGTTGGGATGCTAATTTGTAAGTCACTAGGTGTAGTAATTTACATTTGTGGCATTTGACTGACGCCCCTATCCAGAGCATCTTAAGGGTTAAGGGCAGTTAAGGGTTAAGGGCCTTAATCAAGGGGCCCACACTAGTAATGCAGTTTCCTTCATCATGAAGCCTTCATCAGGCTTGAACATGTTCCTGAATAACAATCTGAAAAATGGTATAGAAAAATTCAAGTGTCTTACACAGATTCCTGACTTCAACCCCCACACAAAAATTTCGATGGGAACATCACGCCTCTTCACCCAACAGCAATGCCTGATCTCACTAATGGTCTTAAATGAATGAATACAAATTCAAACACTTCTAAAGCCTTCTTTTAAGAGTAGGGGCAAAACAGGTACTAAATCTGTAATGGGGTGTTCAGAATGTACAGTACTGTGCAAACATTTTAGTAAGGTGTGAAAAAATGCTGTAAACAAAGAATTGCTTTCAGAAATATAAATAATGATTTACAAAATGCATAGTGAGGGAAAAAGAAAAATCTACATCAAATCAATATTTGATTTAGTAACTTTTATAATATTTGATATAGTAACTTTTGAAGAACTAGAAGTAGTGGAAGTGAAGGCACGACCCCCACAGAGCCCTGATTTCAACATCATGGAGTGTGTGTGGGATTCCATGAAGAGACAGAAGGATGTGAGAACATTTACATCCACAGAAGATCTGTGTTTACTTCTCCATGATGGAACAACCTACCAGCCGAGTTCCTTCAAAAACTGTGTGCAAGTGTATCGAGAAGAATTGCTGCTGTTTTGAAGGTAAAGTGTGTTCGCACCAAATATTGATTTGATTCCGATTTCTCTTTTGTACATTCACTGTATTTTGTTCATTGATGAAAGTAAATGATTAACACTTCCATTTTTGAAAGCATTCTTTCTTTACAGTATTTTTTCACACCTGCCTAAAACTTTTGCACAGTACTGTACATATGACTGTGATGTAAGCATTTGTATGTACTGCATGAAGTGAAATTGTATAAGCTGATTTGAAAGCAGGGCTTTTAAAAATTGCAATGTAGAAAATATCAACTTAACTCAGTTTGTCTTCAGTCCCACTGCATCATCTGTATAAATCTGCATAGAGCTTTTAAAAGGGATACACAAATAAAAATGAATTGGACTGAATTGCATATCGACACTAAACGTGATACTATCCCAGTGTAACTAACTCCTACAACATTTAGCAGCATTATTTGAGTAAGGCCTATTAAAAACGACAGACAGTGCTAATGCATGGTGCTGATCTGCAGAGAGATCTTAGTCTCCTGAGTATTTAAGGTTTTTGTAATGTAATTGGAACCATCCTGTAGCATGTAACATGTTGGCTGTGATAGTCCTGTACGTGCGACCTGATGGCAGTTCTGTGAAGTGACACTAAAGTGGGTCGCTGGGGTCCCTGGTAATGTAGCAGCCTTTACAGGTGACAGATGCAGTGCGATGTTTTTGCATGCAGGGAATAGTAAGTCTGATGTTCTTGTTCGTGACATACAACATATAAACAGAAAAAAATAAATATACAACAGAAAAATAAATAAATCTAATGGGACCTTAGAGATGATCGAGAAGATGCCCAGAGCAAATAGGGTTTTGATAGAGTTTGAGTGAGTAGTTCATTCATTCATTCATCTTCTACCGCTTTATCCGATGTCTCTCTTGGGTCGTGGGTAACCTGTGTCTATCTCAGGTGTCTGAGGGCATTAAGGCAGGACGCACCCTGTATAGAATGCCAATCGATTGCAGGACGCACACACACACACACACACACACACACACTCACATTCATATTCACACACTTGGGACAATTTTCCAAGGTGCCAATCAACCTACAGTGCATTTTTTGGACCAGGGAGAAACTGGAGAAGCCGGTGAAAAACTCCCTGAGGCACGGGGAGGCAAAACTCCTCATACCCCCCGGCCCTGGAGGTGTGAGGCGAACGTGCTAACCACTAAAACACTGTGCCCCAGAGTGGGTAGTTTATTTATGTGTTTATTTTTGTAAAGGCTGCTCAAACTTGAAAATATTAGTTAGGGTCTTCAATTCATCGAAATTTTACTATGTTTCCACATGGATGGTTTTAATTGCTGCATGTTTTGCATTCTGACCCATTTTGTAAAAAGAAATGATCAGTAAAAGTAAAAGAAATGCTTAGTGATTAAAAATTCTGCTTATAATTTTGCCTCGTTTATTCCTATCTATATTTTTAATATAAATGTTCATTTGGATAATCACTCATTAATACAATTAAAATCCCTAATTTATAGCAGGATTCCTCTTTTTCTTCTACCTGCATGTCTTCCCTCACCACATCCAGAAACCTTCTTGGCCTCCCTCTTTTCCTCATGCCTGGCACCTCCATCTTCATCATTCTTCTACAAATATTCCCTTTCTCTCTTGCAGATACCCTTTTATCACAAATCACTTCTGCTACTGCACTCTTTTCTGCACTTCTCTAACACAATCTCCATTACATTGCACTGATGACACTGGTACACCTTCACCACCTGCAACCTCACCCTTTCCACTGCCTTCCCCCTCATTCACATACATGTACTCTGTCTTACACCTACTGACTTTCATTTCCCCTCTCTCCCACGCGTACCTCCACCTCTCCAGACTCTTCTCAACCTGCTGCCTTATCTCACCACAAATCACCATATCATCCACAAACATGATCAACTTTATTCCCCTGTAGTTACTGCAAATCTGCACATCTCCCTTATATTTACACTCCTCCATTCCTCAGGCATCCCCACCTTGCCACATCCTCTTAATAGCTGCTCTCACTTCCTCCTTACTAATCTTATCCACTGCTTCACCATCTCCATAGAATCAAACTTTTCCTCTCATTTATCAGCTGCTCAAAATACTGCCTCCACCTTCTCGCAAACTCCATCTGTATCCTTTATTGCAGGACATCCTTCCCTCTGCCTGGCCAAACGGTACAAATCCTTTTCTCCGTCTTACTGTCCAACTTCTCATACATCTCCTCATATGCCTTTTCCCTGGCATTATTCACATCCCTCTTCATCTGCTGCCTCATCTCCTTATACCTCAGCCCACTATTCTCATCTCTCTGCCAATCCCAATTCTGTTTCACCAACCTCTTTCTCCTTACACTTTCCTGCACTTCCAAATTCCACCACCACAGCTCGTTATCTTCCTTCCTGTCCACACCAAGTACTTTCCTAGCTGTCTCCCTTATCACTTCTGCAGTAGTCGTCCAATCATCCAACACCACTTAACCACCACCGTGCCCCTGTCTGACCTCTTCCCCGAATCTCACACTACAGTCTTCCTCCTTCTGTTTTCACCATCTTATTCTTTTATCAGTCCTCACTCTCCTCTTCTTAACATCCAAAACCATCCTACAGACCACCATCTGATTCTGTCTAGCTACACTACCTAATGTTCCTGGCTTTACCCCCTTTCCATTTGGTCTCCTGAACACACAACATGGCCAGCTTTCTCACCTCTATCATATCAGCTAACTATGTCTCTATTTACCAGTCATAGTACCAATATTTAAAGTAACCTTCACTCTTCTACACTTCTCCTTTCCCTGTTGTCTCTGTTGATGTCTCCCCTGTATGTTTCTTCCTTTGGCCAACAGTAGCCCAATTTATACTGGTAACTTTTTGGTTTAGCAGATGTTTTATGCTGGATTCCCTTCCTAACGCAAATGGCTGGGTTATATTAGAAAAATAATATAATATAATAAAAAAATAAAATAATATAATATAATATATATATATATATATATAAAGTATATATATAATATATATATTATATATATATATATATATAGTATATATATAGATATTATATATATATATATATATATATATATATATATATATATATATATATATATATATATATATATGTATATGTATATACTCTGACTTAAAGCTTAAAAACTACAGGTTGGACATATACATAAACACACACACACACACACACACACACACACACACACACACACACACACACACACACACACACACACACACACACAAAGACTCCAACCTGAAGTTTTTAAATTTAGATTATGGTATAACTTTTTATTGTGTCTGTGTAGATCTCTGTTTTTTCAATTTCACTTGCGGCACACATAGAGACATACATACATTTCTATTTGGCCAAGTCAAGTCAATTTATTAGAGCACTTAAACAGTGAAAGGAAGCTTGTATCGTTCCAATTAGGTCTGGCTGGTATGTAAACACAGCTCATCTTGCATATGTACCGTGCTCTAAGGGAAAAGCTCACTTCGGGTCATTAGCTGCAGGTCCAGGTCTCGGTGGGAAGCTGGGTCTCTTCCTCTCCAGTTTCCTTCATTGTCCTCACTCGTCAGAGTCTCTCCACATCAGCAGCTGCCCCATCCCCTGAACAGTCAGCAGTGAACACAGCAATCATTCTCCCATTAAACGATCTCCCCACACACACAGACATCCAGCGTCGCAGATAGGGCCGATCCTAGCACCGACTCAATCAGAAGCCTCTGGAGGACTGCACTGTTGGCCTGTGGTAACGTTAGGAGCCTCTCGCTGTCTGGCATCTTGGAGGGAAAAACAATGCCTACTTTGTTCTGGCAGCAGGCTCTCTGCAGGGAAAATGCTTAAAAGCTACTTAATTAGAGAGAAAGAGTGAGAGAGAGTGGGGCAATCCTCAGACATGAATGCTGTCTGAGAGGCAGAAGAAACGAAAAGCAAAGGGTTAGAGTGATCGCTACCTGTTAAAGGCTTTCCTGAGGTTTTTATCTTGGCTTGTATAGGTATATACCTGTACAACCAGAGGTACAACGAATATCTTACATGTTCAGTTCCTTTATATCACTGTATAGTATGTGTTACAGTGTGTGTGATATATATTATATATATATATATATATATATATATATATATATATATATATATATATATATATATATATACACACATATGTATATGGATGTATGTGCATGCATGTCTACCATGGTGTAACATCTCCTCTTCCTTTCAAAACAATTAAAGATGCCTGGGCATTGAGGTTCTGAGTTTCTGTGGTTCAGTTGTTGGAATTTGGCCCTATTCTTACATGATACACAGTAGATTTCTAGCTCCTGAAGATTTTGTGTATGACTTTGATATATTTTTTTGTTTAATACACCAAATATTCTCTATATGTGAACGATCCAGACTGCAGGCCAATTCAACACCTTGACTCTTGTACAACAAAGCCATGCATTTGTAATTGCTCCAGTATGTCGTTTTCCATTGTCCAGCTGAAATTTACAAGGCTTTCACTGAAATAGACTTCTTCGGGAGGTGAGCATATGTTGCTCTAAAACCTTTATATACCTATCAGCATTTAGTTGCTTACAAAACAAGCAAACTGCCCATACTGTATGCACGTATGCATCATCATACCACCAGAGATACCGGCTTTTATACCACCAGTGATAACACACTGCAGGGTCTCCAGCCTCCCTCTAGAGGACACATTGACTTGATTCCCAAAAAGAATGTCAAATTTGGACTCGTCTGACCATAGAACACGTTTCCACTTTGAAACAGTTTATTTTAAACAAACCTTTGTCCACAGGACACCATGTTCACCTGTGGCTACCTTTTGCATGATAGAGCTTTAGTTGACATCTGCACATGGCACAGTAGATTGTGTTTACCAACAGTGGTTTATGGAATTATTCCATTTAAATGAATGTTCTCATCATAATCATGCAGATGAGTGATGCAAAGTCATCTGAAGGCCCAAAGACCATGGGCATCCAAAAGGTCTTCGGCCCTTTCCCTTACAAGGTTTTTCCAGTCTCTCTGAAACTTTTGATGATGTTATGCACTGAAGATGAGATTTGAAAAGCCGTTTCAATTTGAAGAAGCTGTTTTTAAAGTATTTCATCTTTTTACGCATTCTTTCAGAGATTGGAGAGCCTCTGCAGATCTTTACATCTGTGAAACTCTCTAAGACATCCCTTGTATAGTTAATCATGTTAAATTGTTATGAAATTGGGTGAAATTATTAACTGTAAGTTGATTAGATGTTAGATGTTCTTCTAGCTGAATATTTAAAAAAGGTTGCCCCCATGCCAACTTTTATGAGACCTGTAGCAGGTATCACATTTTGTGCATAAAAGTGGAAAATGTATCAGTTTATTATCACTTTGTTATGTTCTTGATGTTCCATTGTGAATAAATTACAGGCTTATGTGATTTGAGTTTTTTAGTGTCTTTTAATCTTTTAGTTTCCCTGTTATAGTAGTATGCAGTGCAGTGGCAAGCCATGTATTTCACACCTAAGTCTTTAGTGATATTCTACCATTCCACCTCGGAATATCAGCACTATGTACCAAATGGCTATAGAAACTATCATTATTATACAGAAACAGAGTGCTGTATCACAGACCTGACCAGATTCTCTCTTAGGAAGAGAATAAATGACTTTACTAAAGCAAAAACCCAATGAACACATTGGGAAACATCATCTCAAGCAAAAGTATAAATATAAACGTCATAAACGTCACAAAGTTTTCACATTTGTGCAGTTTTTCTTTGCATTACAGTGTGTGTGTTTTTGTGTTCAACAGGAATGAAAGGTTTATGTATAAATTTTTGAAGGGGCTTTTGAACCTACCGTGCATGTTTTTTTTTTGGACCAGGGAGAAATCTGAGTACCCAGAGAAAAAAACCCTGAGGCATGGGGAGAACATGCAAACCCCACACACACAGCGGAGACGGGAATCGAACCTTGACCCTGGAGGCTAGAGGTGTGAGGTGAACGTACTAACCACTAAGCCATATATTGTGCATTTAAGATTTAAGAATTTAGAATGTTATAAAATTGTGTCGGGGAGTAACTAGCTGCATGTAGCGGTGTATGTAATTATGTAATTTAATTATAAAATAAAAGTAAAAGTAATTCATTACAGTTACTGATAAAAAGGGTGTAATTAAATTATAGTAGTATAGGAAGTGGACATACTTTTGAAATTGTTAAAGATTACAAATCCCAAAGACCACCGCCCATATATAAAGCTTTACAATAGTTTTTCTTGAAAACTATGTTTTTTAATTGTTGTTGTAAATGTATATACAACAAAAATATATTTTTCCTCTGTCATCCATATTTTTTCCCCTGTCTATTCTTCTATCTTGCAAAATGAAACAAAATAAGCTATTAAATCTATACAAGCATATTTTACCTTGTGAGGTTTTGCTATAGTTTATTAGCTCTGACTAGTTTGCTCTCTTGACCATCCAATTAAATACGAGAAAATTGCAATGTTATTATATGGCTACTGTTTTCAACTCGAAATCGTATTGGTAAAAGGAAGGGCTTAATCGTGTTGTGGTTTACACTGCAGATACCTGCCCTGCTGATTCTGCAAGCCTCATGACAGATTCCTTTGACTCCTGAGCTGACGGATTGGAAAAGAAACACCCTTGAAGAAGCACATCTAAGAGAAACACCATGAAATGATATATAGAATAGAATAGAATAGACTGTTGGTAGTCATTTAATATTTTATCATTTGTAAATCTACATTAAAAGGAAATTGTATAAACGTACTATTTTAAAAAAGTAAATTAAGCACCAAAACCCACAAAGATGCACACATCTTGCATCAGAACTGGATTTACATATTGTGTTTGGTATTGCTAATAATAAACTTACATTTGCACAAAGCATCTATATTTGTCCATGCCCATGTTGACTAGAGTGTGGGAAATGGGAAACATTTTTTCATTTAAAATGATTTATAACATTGTAAAATTGTTAGATTAATTAATAATGACAATTCTGATTTTATATATTCATCTTCTACTGCTTTATCCGATCTTCCCTCGGGTCACGGGGAGTCTGTGCCTATCTCAGGCGTCTATGGGCATTAAGGCAGGATACACCCTGGATGGAATGCCAACCCATCGTAGGACACACACACACACACACACACACACACACACACTCACATTCATACACTAGGGACAATTTTCCAAGGTGCCAATCAACCTACCGTGCATGTTTTTGGCCCGGGGGGGAAAGGGGAGAAAACGGGAGAACCCGGAGAAAAACCCCCTGAGGCAGGGGGGGGACATGCAAACTCCACACACAAATGGCCGAGACGGGAATCGACCCTGGCGGTGTGAGGCGAACGTGCTAACCACTAAGCCACCATGCCCCTGAATTTTATATATATATTTTATAGTATATATATATATATATATATATATATATATATATAGATATATACACACATTTGATCTAATTCTAGGTACACATTTACAGAAAAGAGAGATAAAATGTTTTTGTTTGTATGTATATTTTATTTACACGTATGTGAAGTGCTTTATTTCTTGATGGCATTTGCCTTTGAAGAAGATTACTGAAGGAGTTGAAAGCAGAAAGCAAGTTCTTGATGCACAAATATATATATATTTTCTTTAGTATTTCTTTGCTGCTTATTTTTCGTATATTCTGAGCCTGTACAAACCCACACTACAGGTACAGCACTGAACAGAAAGACTGCTGTGGAATCGAAAGCACCTCTGATTTGTTTTTCAGACCATGTGTTTGGTTCTGTATTCACTGGTGTTTTTATAGCTGAAGTGCTATCACGATTTCTCCCGTACGCATTCACACATACGCATTGTCTCTTCGGCAAAAGACACGAGGTTGAAGTGGTGCAAAAAGCATACATAAACACACCCCTGAGCTATGCATAACACAAAATTCTTTCTCTCTGTTACTGTTCCTAGAGAGAGAGAGAGAGAGAGAGAGAGAGAGAGAAGAGAGTGAAGAGAGTGAGAGATAGAGAGAGAGAGCCGTTTAGCCCGAACCTTAGTGGAAGGTATAAAATCCCCTCATGACAAACTCACCCTGTGCCTCACCATCTTCAGCACTGCTCAATTATTAATAGATGTACAGAGAGAATGTCGCCTCTGATGGATGACGGACTGTCAGCAGGCATTTTGCAGGCACGGATCTGGCAGGCCCTGAGAACACACACTAGAGCTGACAGTGTAAAGACAGAGCAACGGTTTAAGGTCAAATACGCTCAGTGCTTCTGAGAGAGTGAGAAGGGGTGGGGGGGAAGGGGGGTGATATGGGGAGAAGATGAGAGGAGAGGAAGAGAAAGGGAGAAAGAGAAAGAGAAGGAGATAGTGCTGGAGTGTATTAGTCATCCTCTGACAGAGCCGAATATGTGTGTATATATATGTGTGTGGGTTGATTTGACTTTGGGGAAGCCTGCACTTGAGGCCTCTGGAGTCAGGAGATGCAGTTTGTTGTGAACATTGCTGTAAGCTGTTTCACTGGGGACATGTTTATGTGCCAGGTTCAATTTCAAGCATCTGGCTGACTAAAAGAGAAAGCTGGTGGAAAACAAAAAAGGAAAAACTTAGAATGAAACTTGGTGACGAGTCTGTTTTAATTCTGTATTGTAACGCTGTTTCTTTAACACATTCTGGTTAGCCTATTTTCCACGCAACTATAACAAATTTTACTGGAAGAAAGATAACAAACTCAGGGACCACAGGAACCAAAAATAGATTAGGGGAATAACAGCAAAAATATCCAAACAATAAGCAAAACTTGAGGATGGCACATGATGAGAACAAGAGAAGCAATCAGGTACTGAGACAAAGGAACAGAATTACGGTATATATTCGAACTACACATGTAATAACACACAAATGCACAATTCTGTATGTATCTCCGTAGTATCATGGTTCACTTTAATTTTGGTACGGTTTGAAGGAGTTTTTTATTATTCTTATATTATGAAGGAGTGTTCTAATGTTGAACATTAACATAACATAATAGTTAATATTTTTAAAACAATTTTAAAGAACATGGCTGCTTGGTAGAATAATAAAAAAAAGCATTACACTTTTATTATTTTAAAATATTGATTAAATAGGCATAAATGAAACTGATTATATAGATTTATATAGAATTATAGAGATTGGACTCAAACAGTGTGGCTGAGACTAAACAAACTTGTGTTTCACCACTCCATAAGTTCCTTCAAGGGGATACAAAAGTAATCAATTCTGTACACTTGTGTACCAAAGCAAATGCATCATACAGAAAAATGTTGGTACTTATACATGTACCATTACACCTCTCAATGGATCTTATCAGGGTGAAGTGAGACACATGTTCATGCATAATATAATGGGGTGGCTGGGTATTTAGTGAAACCACAGCAGTGGAGAAGAGGTCCAGGGCAGCCATGCAAGAAGATTCTTTGCTGATAAGAGCCTCTAGGCCAAGAAAGTCTCCTGAGGGCACGAGGAAAAGCATGGAAATGCTGACAAAGTGGGTGGCGTGAAGTCTGAGGTAGAGAGAAACAGTGGAATGATATACTCTGCAAGGCCATAAGGTGGCGTGAAGTCTGAGGTAGCGAGATATAAACATGGAATATGGAATGATATACTATGCAAGGCCATAAGGTTGGAGATATATATGATATATATATATATATATATATATATATATATATATATATATATATATATATATATATATATATATATATATATATATATATATATATATATATATATATATATATATATATATATATATATATACACTGTGAAGTATGGATGAGGAATGATGTACTCAGTTGTGCAAGGAGGCAACTTCCTTATCCAAACAAGGAGGTACAGAAACTCATTGAGGCACATTCTCAATGGGGCAACAAGTAAGCAAAACGCCAGTGAAGCAGGAGGGAGGAGAATAGTGGAACCTAGCGGTGTAGTGAAGTCTGAGGTAGGACAAGGGGTCAGAGTGATACCAAGAGAAAGTCCATTCATTTTGTGGGTCAGAGAGGAAGATTAAGATCTCCAGCCGAGCAAAGGGTTAAAGTGACATGCTCTGAAAAGCAAGGAGGAACAGAGCATGGCCATAAGTTAGGCCAGAAGGGCTTCAAATTTGATCAGATACTGAAACACAGAAACCTACTGTATATAATTGTACTCTTAGGGTGAAATGGGACACGGGTGTATATGATAAAAAACATGTGACATGCTGGATAATCTAGTTTTGTGGCCCTATGGCATTTTAATTGACAATTGGCTTAGAGTGAATTATTTAAAATGGTCTGGAATGTGTAATCCCACATATATATTTGAATTGGAAGGTCATAAATTATTAAATCTAAGCATTACATGGCTGCCACTATCGGGCCCTTGAGCAAGGCCCTTAACCCCTTGTCTTGTAGATGATTGTTGCAAAATCGCTTCAAACTGCTTCCAGACCTAAACACAGTCAATATATGTATTCCTCCAATGTCAGTTTATGCCTATTTGACACATACCTTAGATACCTTAGGGTGTCAAACTCAGTTCCTGTGGGGCCGCAGCCCTGCAGAGTTTAGCTCCAACCATAATTAAAAAACACCTGATCAACTAATCAAGTCATTAAGGCTTATTTGAAAACTACATGGTATGTATGTTGGAGCAGGGTTGGAACAAAACAGTGCAGGGCCCTCCAGGAACGGAGTTTGCCACCCCTGCATTAGATCATATTGGAGTCACTAATTGCGCCATCTAGTGTCTGATTGAAATGAAAAACACATTATTTTTTATATTATCGTAAATAAATTCAGGTAACAAGGGGTTAACCCTCAACTACTCAGTTGTAAGTCGCTCTGGTTAAGGACATCTGCCAAATAAATATAATAGTTTTTTAATATAAAAATAAATACAACATTAATAAAAATAAATATAACACTACTTTTGGTTAATTTGTAATGGATTCACTGTTCCAAGATGGAAGGAAGAGAGACAAACAAAAGATCACAGATATGTGCCCCGGTGCTTTTCCTTCCCTTGTACTCTGGGACACATCCACAGTTACGCCAGGACACATATACAGACACATCAACAGAACCCACAAAGAGGGTTCAGGAAGCCCTGTTCCAACATGATTCCCATGTGTCTGCTTGCGTTTCTTACGGGTCAACACAACGTTTCCTGAATGTCCATCTCCATGACCTCGCCGACTGGCATGACCGCTGTGTTTTCGCCTTACGCCAACCTTCTCGCCCCACTCTCTGCTGGGTGGCTCTCCCCAAGGCTGAAGTCACTCACCTTTTTATTGGCCTCTATAGACTGGAAGAGAACACACTGGTTACTCATCAGGTACAGGTGTTCCTCTCTGCTCATTCCATCCTGCTCCGCCCTCCACATATGACGTGTTGGCACATACCCCAACACCTGACGCAGGTCAGTGAACCATCAGATCTGAGCTGCCCCCACCCGCATGAGAGGCAAACGGGTAATTGTGGTAGTTCGGTGGAGAACAGGGAGGAGATGGAGAGACGCTTGTCTGTCTCTGGGAACACCCCTTCTGGACTTCCCTGGAGAGGCGTGGCACCCTGAGCCTCGCCGAACTGGAACAGAGGAATTGATTGCACATCAGGTACAGGTATTCCCCTATTCTTGTTCCGTCCTGCTCCAACCTCTACGTGCGAAGTGTTGGCACATACCCCCAATACCCGACTCAGGCCAGTGAACCGTCCGGCCTGAGTTGACTACATGCATGAGGGAACCTCTCTGGGAACCTCCCAACTCTATAGGCAGGTGGGTGGGTGGGCTTTTAGGTTGGTGGCGAACAGGGGAGAGAGGGAGAGACGCTGTCTGTCTCTGGATACACCCCTTCCGGGCTTCCCTGGAGAGGTGTCGCATGCTCGCCGGACAGGAACAGAGTGCATCGATTACCAATCAGGTACAGGTGCAGTCCAGCTCCGCCCTCCACGTGAGAGCGAGAGAGAGTGTACAGTATATGGTCCATTCTCAAATTTTTTCTATTCGTAGTTTCCATAGAGTGGGTTTTCGACTTTGTAACTACAAACAGATAGAAGGAAAGAAATGCTGGTAAAGGTTTATATCACTATATGCTAGTTAACTGACATTATTAGATTTAGATGAATGTATACGGGTCAAAATCCAGCTCCTCCACCTGAGATGGCAAAAGTCCACACATCCACTCAAGTAGAATTACAGATATTTTAAAAGACTCTGGCAAATGTAGAAGTACTGACATTTACTTAAGATTTAACAGTGACATGTATTTAAGTAAAAGGTAGCATCTTTTAGTGTCACACTGGTAACCGGATCCCTCACCATATTAAGATATAGACTAAATAAAAAGAATAATTTCAACTCTTGTTAGATAAACCTGTTGTATATATCCAGGCTAAACAAGCACCATATAGAACACAGGCAGAGAAAAGATCATGATAATCCGGAATCTCTGTCATGTTTACATCACTGACTCCCTCTGTTTCATCTACATTAGACAGACTTTTTGTTGGCTTATGCATGTTGCTAGCCTATGCTAGTGATGCCTGTAAACAACATACCATTGCTAGGTTGAAAAAGCCACGCAATGACAAAACAATAGGTTGATAGGCTGAAAACAGCACTGAAAACAGAAAAATCAACATAAGTACAGAAAGTACTCTGTCTTCCACTCATTCCGAGATTCAAGGAGGAAAAAAACAAGAACAGGCAGCGCTAACATTGTTGCTAATCATCATGTATGTATCTTGATAAATGAAAACCTGCCAGTTTGGAATTAAATGGTTGTTCAGTTCTTGCTAGTAAATAATGCATTATTAAATGTAGATGAAAGGGTCAGGTGGCCAAGCACTTAGAGTCTCTAAGAAAGGTTAAAGAAACAATGCACAATAAGCACCATCATTGTAAATGAACAAAGAGTCATTAAAACATGCTAGGTTTGATTTGGTAGCACTTTTTTTAGCCTTGTTTATTTAGTCTCTAGCCTTTCCTCATGCCAACCTTTGGACTAAACAAATTTTAGATACACAATCCATATTTGCTATTATCCAGCTCTATTGTGTAGCCGTGCCCTGTCTCATGACCTCGAAGCACAAAGCCATCCTTGTATGCAATTCGAGAATGACACATTCACAAGATTATTGTGATCATTTGTGAATTCTACCAACCAGCCATGAGGTCATGTCTCCCCCTCTCTCTTTTTCCGCCTCTGTCAAAAAATACGACATGCGTTTTCTCTCTCTTTTCTTTTTTTTTTGCATTGACATTCAAATATCATGTGTGCCTCACCCAAACCAAACAGAGGAAGGAAACAAGAATTTGCTTGTAAGTCAGAATGGCACATGGCACATTGATGCTCACGCAGACTGCAACTCCAGTCGCCGTGTTGTTGCTGCTCATTCCATCCTAGCAGCACTCCGTCATTTCTCGACTTGTTAAAGCCGCTTGACTGTTTGTCAGCCACGTCAGGAGTGACTGTATGACTCCACCACTAATTGCCACCAGAGCTAAATTTAGTGGAGGCGACATGGATTCCTGATCACACACTGCAACTCTCTCTTTCACTTCTCAGTCTCTCACTCTCTCGAATTCTCTCTCTCTCTCTCTCTCTCTCACTCTCTTTCACTGTCACCTGGGGAATACATGAACTGTTCTACGTGTTAGAGTTGTCAGTCCGGAGGAATTGTAGGAAGTCTCTCTGACTCTGCAGGACCCTTTACACTTTGACTGGGATAATCTCCCTCTCTCTCACTATCTCTATCTCCCTCCCTCTCATTCTCTCTCTTGTTTATCTGTGTCTCAGCATGGGTGCTATCCCAGTTCTAGCCTGTCCCAAATGACAAAGTAGTCTAGTTCAAAACCCATAGGACTCATAGAAGACTCATTAGGACTCATAGAATTAATTAACTAACACTGCAGTGGTTTTAGTGGGTCATTAAATGCCTTCTATTAGTGGAATGTTATGTTTAGTGGGCATCATCAAGGACCACTGTTTGTAACAGGATAATATCAAAGAGACACCAATAGGGTGTAGATAAGCATCCATATTCTAGTGTTGTTTGATCCCAACCACATGGTTTCTGGTGGTGTTTGTAGTGGAAATGTCTCTGATGGTTTCTTTCTGGGACTGGAATATTCCACATTTTGCTGTTATCGCATACACTATGTTCATATATTCATTCATTCATCTTCTACCGCTTTATCCGATCTTCCCTCGGGTCACGGGGAGCCTGAGCCTATCTCAGGCATCTATGGGCATTTAGGCAGGATAAACCCTGGATGGAATGCCAACCCATCGCAGGGTCACACACACACACACACACACACACACACATTCATACACTAGGGACAATTTTCCAAGGTGCCAATCAACCTAACGTGCATGTTTTTGGACCGGGGGAAACCGGAGAACCCGAAAAAAAAAAACCCTGAGGCACAGGGAGAACATACAAACTCCACACACACATGGCCGAGACGGGAATCGAACCCGGATCCTGGTGGTGTGAGGCGAACGTGCTTACCACTATGCCACCGTGCCCCTGCAGACACTATGTTGTTAATCAAAATCATTGAGGTTTAAATGATGCTTTACCTACAGTAACAATGCTAGAGTAGATTCTACACTTGAATTTCTTTTAAAAAAAAGTGTTGCTTGAAGACTTTTTGTAATTTTGGGGGGGAAATAATTTTGTTTCTTTTTTATGGCTGGCAAAAGTAACGCATTTATTAGGCATTCAACTCAAATTAATTTTATTAACTTGTGTGATTAATGCAGAGCTCATTTCTGTTCCACAGAAATATAAAACAAAATTCTATTTAAACCTTCTTACATTTACATTTCTCGTCTCGAATCAAGCACTAAAACCTGTCATGATTATATGAATATATTAAATACATATATGAAAAGAATGTTGAAATGACTACTTTTAAATAAACCAGTTCACAAAAACAAATACTGTCTGTTGATGTAAGCCAGGGGCACGGTGGCGTAGTGGTTAGCACGTTCGCCTCACACCGCCAGGATCCGGGTTCGATTCCCGTCTCGGTCATGTGTGTGTGGAGTTTGCATGTTCTCCCCGTGCCTCAGGGGGTTTTTCTCCGGGTTCTCCGGTTTCCCCCCGGTCCAAAAACATGCATGGTAGGTTGATTGGCACCTTGGAAAATTGTCCCTAGTGTATGAATGTGTGTGAATGTGTGTGTGTGTGTGTCCTGCGATGGGTTGGCATTCCATCCAGGGTGTATCCTGCCTTAATGCCCATAGATGCCTGAGATAGGCACAGGCTCCCCGTGACCCGATGGAAGATCGGATAAAGCGGTAGAAGATGAATGAATGAATGAATGATGTAAGCCATATAAGAGTTAGGAGAGATGTAGTTTCTCTGGTATCACCTCATTAATCGCCTGTGTGGAAACATAGCAGGTTTCGTTTGGTATCCTGATGATTTACATATTTTTAAACACCATAATTACTTTAAAACAGTTTAAAATAAAGAATATTTAGTCTTCATGGTCTATGCTGAGTTTGGTTTCACAAATAATAAACATATATATATATATTTGAATAAATCATTCCATGTTGGTTAGAGTATTAAAAACTTTAAAAGTATTCAATTCATAGGAGATAAAAATGTTCGAATAATTTACGATTAAGCATGAGATAACATAACAATTACAAGAAAATTTGCAATGAAACATTTGATTTGATTGACAGCCCTATATTTTAATATTGCACTTTTTTTATCAAGTCAACTTGCAATCACAATAGCCGATGTTGTCGATAGTTTCAAATTTGTTTATCTGCGTTGGTGTCATCCTCAGAATGTAGCAGAAGTAAAAGATGTAGGCATGGATGAATAATGCTTGATCGCTCCATAAATCCTACAAATGGCTCTGTGGAATTTCACGGCGAACTGGGTTATGGAAGGTCAGCAACCATCTTTCTCCACTCCACAGCGTCGCTTGTGTCGTATAAATCAACCTTTCTGAAATGTTTAAATGACATAATGTTAGACATGGGCTTTCATGGTAATTAATACATTTTTCATAATCTGTGTGAATGGCTAAATAAAATCATTTGAAGGACGATTGATCTTGTTTGCCAGAAGAACCGTAAAAGACACAATCACACTAAAAGCATTGGCCGGAGGCAAACAACAAGAAGGCCAAGGTTAGACAGCAGCTCGACACACGCGTAATGGGACAATGTCATGCTGTTCGATACTTTAATGTTCGGTTAACAGAAAATATTATTCCGCTTAGTTGAATCAAATGCTTTCAGTCTGTTTGCCGAAGTCATTTCTGAGACTTTCTTTCTTATTGATGTTCATATAATTGTACCAGATTTATTTCTGCCAGACTTTAATGTAAATCTCTATTTCTAGAGAATTGTAATCTGTTACAATTTTGTAATGTCAACGAAGAGTTCCCTTAAACTTGAGCTGGTTGTGTGTTCCTGCTTATCCCCATTGCCTCTTAAAAGGAACTGACTGCCAGCTCTTTTCTGCTTCCTCACCTACCTTCCTCAACTAGAAGCCCACTTTCAATGGTTTCTTCCCCTGCCCAGAGGGTGTGGCACTTCACCTCTCCTCCTTCTCCAGGGGGGGTGTCTGGGGTCCAGCTAATCCTATCGAGGTGTCCAGATCATGAAATAATCCTTAAGAGAGCTGAGGGAGTGTATGATAGCCTCATGATAGCTGTATCATGCCACAGACCTGGCTCTTCTGACTATTAAGAGACATTGGCAGCTCTGGTGGCCGCAGAGAGGTAATTGCGGTTAATTCTCCTTGATCTCAGTGATTGAGACAATTCCTCCCTTGCGGCTGTGACGGGGCTTCTCAGTGGGTGCAGCCATAGCCAAGTACAATCTCACATTGTGAGGTCAGCTCATTGACCCAGCCTGTACGCTTCTACCCCTGTCATGTACTGGAGGTTCTGGAGAGAGTTTTTCGGGATGGAGCATACCTCTTCCCGGTGACCCCGTGGTGGCTCTTAGATCGAGGCTTGTCCCTTTCTTTCTGGCAGGGGGCAGCTTACTTTACCCCAGCCCAGAGATTTGAAGCAGATGTGACCCTTGAAGGGATGCAGCTCTTAGCATCTGGTCTCTCAGCCAAGACGGTGGAAACCATGCTCCAATCCACTGCTCCGCCTGTTCTCTATTTGCACGCAACCAGTTAAACCCAGTTAGCAGCCCAGTTGGCCCAGTCCTGGAATTTCTTCAAGAACAGTTTGGCAAGGGATTAGCTCCTTCTACCCTCAAGGCTTTTATGTCCACCATTGTGTCTTATCACCTTAAGATAATTGTAAATCTTAAGGCCCTCTCAGCGCCCCTTCGTGTTTGGAGTTTACTCCTGGCATATCCAGTGTTTTTCTATGTGCCATAGGTGTCCGCCATTGCCTCATATCCTGTCATGCTCCAGTCATTCCATCATCCTTTTTTTAAGACCCCGACCAGGAGGAGGAGCATGACAGGTGTGTCCTGTGCGAGCGCTGGATACAAACGTCCACAGAAGTGAACTGTGAAGGAAGTCGGACCATTTGTTCATGTGGTATGGTCCATACCTGCCAGCAGACCATCAGCAGGTGGATTGGTGATGCCATTCTCTCATCTTATGAGTCCTCTGGTTTCAGAGCTTACTCAACCAGAAGTGTGGTGGCCTCTAAGGGCTTTTCTTCTGGAGTATCCCTCCAAGACATTTGAAGCGATGCGGGCTGATCTACCTTTGTCAGGTTCTTCAGTCCTTCTACACTCATTCCCATAGGGTTATTGACACATCTCAACTTACTGAAAGGGAACTGTAAATGATTCACGTGTCCGAGCTGGAAAAAAGAGAGACAGACAACCGATCACCAAACAGAGAACCATTTTTATTGCGTTCCTTGTGCTTCCTGGCACTTTCCGTCCCTCCAACTCACGCCATGACACACCCACAGTCTCACGGCTCCGACGGCCGCTTCTCCTGTATCCGCCCGGGTGCTCCCACCGCATTCCGGCTCCCGCAGACCTTGTCACTCCTCTCCCTGCCCAGTGACTCTCTACCCCTAATCTCTCAGTGCCACACTGCCCGCATTCCTTCTCCTTTTCAGATGTTGGTGCCAGCTCCACAACATGTGCTCTTATACTTCATGGTCATGTCACCACCCTACCCATGATGTCGCTGTTGCTGGTCTTATGGATGTTTAGTACTTAACAAAAATGGTCCAAATCAAGACAGAGAATGTTTTCATGGGTGACTAAGACTTTCTATGTGCAGGAGGAAAAAGCTAATGTTGCGCAGATTAATGAAGAATGCTAATAGAATGCATCACAATATAGAAAGGTGTCATAACAAAAAGTCCATCTCAGCTCACTTCTGTTTAGGGGATTTCTTTATGTTCTTTATGCTCTATGTACATTTGATTTACATGGGTTTGGTTAGAAGATCTTGAGTGGCCAACCCTTAACCCTCGTGGGCACCATTGTGGACACCTTTACATCCATGTACTAAATCCCTATCTGATTCTTATTATCATTATTATTATTATTATTATTATTATTATTATTATTATTATTATTATTATCTCTCATTAATAATATTTCTCTCAAACACTATACCATATTACCATATCATCTACCTGTTTATTATATTATTTTGTTGTAGATAAGATTATGATGCAGAAAATCTTTTGCCTTTATTTTTGACAAGCAGAAGGCCACTTTCACCCTCTGAAAATTCACACCATCTCTTTCTTATGCTGTCGTATCCGTTTATTTGGAGGCGAGTGCAAGGAAGAATAATAGGGAAAAAAGACAAGGGGAAGAAAAAAAAAACTATCAAAACCTCTGTGTCGGGAGCTACTCAGAGAATCACCACCTTCACCGCCTCCTCTCGAAGAGCGCGCAGAACATCAAATGCTCCCAATCACCAAACGGATAAAAAAGAGCCCAGGCTAATCACAAAACTTGTCATTTTCTCCTAGCTTCAGTGAAAGCCTTTCTTTCGTTCTTCTTTTTTTCTTGCGTGAAGCAGGTCATTAAGAAAAGATTGAATTCTACAGGACTGGCATGGTAATGTAAATATTGCTGGACAGAGCTTATATCAACCTGTCTTATCTGAAAAAAAGCTTTCAATTAACTGCATGGGGGATGAAATTGCTGTTTGCCATGTTGACAGAATGCCCTTACAGCAGAATACTGCTGCTGGCTTTTCCTTTCATTTGATACCTGTTTTTATACACTACGTTATTTCTAGACGGTCTGAAATGTGATTGTGCAACAGTTGAAACTCTTGTTGTAATTTCACACGTTTCTTGTCTGCTAGGTTCTGGGTTTCATCCCTCATTGTACCTCATCGAATTTCTTGCGCCTCGAATTCTAAACTCTTTATTTACTGTGTTCCTTGTGTCCTTGTTTGCTAGTTTCTACATTGCTTGACTTCTTGGCCTCCTGGTTTATATATTTTCCTCCTTGACTCACAGTCCTTGATTCATTATCTTTCTATCGGTACATTTAATCCCTGTCTCTAAGAACTTTGCTTTAGCTAGACTAGCTATCTACTTTGTATGTAGACTTTCTAAGTTGCTTGATTCCTTGACTCATAGATACTAGTATTTTTGACTACATTTCTCCCTGGTGCCTTATGGTCTTAGACCCTAGAAGAGACCTTCGTGATCCTTTTGTCTCCTAGAGAAGATCTTCTTTTCATTGACTTGTGGTTGCTACATATTTTCTGTTGACAGCATTCATAACTCATTCGTTTTATATCTTGTTTATCTGAGCCGTTGGTTCCTTGGTCCTAGTTGGTTTGATTCATGGTCTTCTTGCCTCTAAATTTCCTGTTTTGTCTAACTTTCCTTTTTCTCATTATCTTTTTTTTGCTAGATTCCCTCACTCCATCTGTCTATACTCTTCTGTATTACTGGATTCATCTCTTTTTTGTTTATAGCTTCTTTCATGATTCCTTGACTTGTTGTCTCTAGCATCTTTGGTTTTCATAATGCATAGACGTCTCAGGTCCTGCTGTCAGGTTCCGGGGTTATTTGGTCCTGACTCAATGCCTCTTCAGTTCTCAATGCCTCTTCAATCCTTGACTCTTAGGTTGCAAGTTCCTCACCATCTAATGACCATCTTGTTTTTTTAAATTCCTTTTCTACATCGCTGTGAATCATTTCACAGAATGATTCATGAGACATGAATCACAAATCATTTCTTGTATCTGAATTCTTATCTTTTATTTCGATTTTCTGACTTGAGCTCTGATTATTGAGCTCTTGTTTCTGTAGTCTATGAATCGGTTTTGATTTATTTGTAAACTCTCCTGCTTTACCTTGTTTTATAGATTTTTTTCAATCAATCACAAAAACAAATTGTAAAAAAAAAAAAAAACACATTAATGGGCCTTAAATTGAAAGTACAGACATAAATAACACTGTATATTTAGATTAGACATTAGACATATACAAGAGAGAACAAGACAATACAGGCAAAGTTAGTATTAGAACTAGAGAGTATGTAATCAGATTCAGGGAGATCAGAATATCAGAATACACCTGATATTCACTACAGTATGTGACAACTGATATAATAGGTTGGAAATAATATAAATATATAAATATATATATATATATATATATATATATATATATATATATATATATATATATATATATATATATAACTGACATTAAACAGTATATTTTCTGTTACATACACGCCTCCTAAACACACAGTCCTATGTTAAATCCTCTTAGTTAGTTGAATACACCTGCTAAAGTATGATTATAGAAAAGAATGAAAAAAAAAATCAGTTGATCATACAGTGTACAATCATTAAATCTTACCTCCACCTCTCTCAATCAGTATCCATCGGTAGAGATTCAAAGTAGCTTCAATGCCACATCTTTAAATAAACAATGAGAGAAAAAAAAGAGCGAGTGTGTAAGACCTTTGCTGTAACCTTGCTCTTGGCTACAAACACACTGACATTGGCTTGTCTAAAGCGCTAGGGTGCTGCCCCACTCAATTCCACTTTATCACTGACCAAACACTTAAGCTTTAGCCCCGAAAGCCCACTAAAATTTATGAGACATATCACACCATGTTGTATCTTGAAGCCTGGATATTTAAAAAAAGATATATTTATAGGTGAATATGAATACAAACCTGATTTCAATTGCCGCTGTTCTACAAAATCAATACCTTCTGATCAATTAGAAGTTAGACAATGGTCATATTTTGCAAAGACTCTCTTATGTCCATCTCATCATGTTTATATTTTAGAGTTGGTGTCTTATAAACTTTCATTAGAATTTTTTTTTTAAGTTGTTTGTTCTTTACGCAGAAAAAAACAGGCCTGCCATGTAGTACAAATTAGACAGTAGTATTCATTTACTGTAATGCGATCTCCATCTTAAGCAAATGATTCGTGTTTGTCTTTGGAGCATGTCATGCTGGCATTGATTTGTCCTTAGGCTTTATTACTCCTGTCACAAAACAATGGATTGGCTTGTGTATAAACAGATTTAGACACCGCCGCGTTCACGCGCAAGAAATCTCCCCCACACACACAGACACACACTTGGACAGAATTCCAGCGAATCACAAAACAGATCAGTGGAAGCCAATGAGGTATGAAATGTGAGTATTGATGCCCTCAAACATACACAGACATGCATTTGATTATTGTCTCTGACATTCTTTCGAATTCTGTGAATTTAATTGTATGCAGAAGAATGCAATTGTGTAAAACAAAATCCTTCACAAACAATGCGATTAAAAGCTGCTGCAAAGAAACACAATGCAACACTAAATGTAAATTGTAAAAATTAAACACTTTTTGAACAAAACAAGCACATTAAACCATTCTGTGGACCAAATGTATTGCTGTGTAGGCTGATTATATTATCCAAATTATTTTTTTCCAAAAAGCTGGATTTTCTTGCTACAGGCAATACGACTTAGACCTTAGACACCACGCCCACTGCCTAAATCCTGTTTTTTTTTTGTTTTTTTTTTTTTTTTTTTTTTCTTTCTTTCTTTCTTTCTACATATTCATATATATGCACAACTCCACACACCTGTGTTGTATTCTAAATAAATGACTCTAATATTGCAAAAAAGATCACACTGTCTTTATACGTACTTAATAAATAAGTAAAAAGTTTTGCACAGGGATTTCTAAATTCTGCTTTAATGTAATCTGTTGTTCTTGTTATTTTTTATTACAATGATTATTAATATTATTGTGGGGTGGGAGGCTGGGGTGCTTTCAGGCTTCTAATTCATCCCAAAAGTGTTCAATAGGGTCGAGGTCAAGGCAATTCAAGATCTTTCACTCCAAACCATATAAATCATATATCTTTATCTAGCTGGCTTTGTGCACAGGGTCATGCTGGACCAGGTTTGGATCTTACCTGTGAAGGGAAAGTTTAATGCACAATCAAAAACAGCCTGTACGATTGTGTGTGGAAGGTGAGAGTTCATTGGTTAAGGCAACCGACTCTGAACCTGGAAGGTTCACATCCTTTGAGCAGAGGCCCTTAACCCTCAGTTTTAAGTCACTCTGGATAAGGGCATCTGCCAAATGCCCTAAGTAATCTTTATGACTAATGTATCAACGAAGAACCACATATTGCCTGGAAAATTCATCCATTGTGTGTATGTGTAAATATAATATCATTTTCTCCAATCAGGATTGAAGACATATTTTGTTTATTCATGCATTACAAAACAATAACTTCAAATTTTGTGGAATCCTGCAAGCTGTAATCCTCTCCACCCAAACACACTTCGAACTCAGCACTACTATAAATGAGGCTCAAGATTTAAGATCCATGTGCCAGGGCTGCAAGGAGGATTTGGTAAGCGGCATGTCGTTTTATAGTAAATATCCTCTGATTGCACCTTTCATTTATTTTATTTTGTCTATATCGCATGCTTTATGGAGCCATCACGGGATTGGCTCGCCAGCAAATCAGACCCATTCATCTGGCTGATGTGATGGATTGGTGCTTGTCGTCTGCTGAACTTGTCTGTGGAGTTTTTTTTAGTGCGTGTGTGTGTGTGCTGGGAAAGAAGAATGTCCACAGCACTTGTACAGAACACTATTTCGGCGCAGTCATACTCTGTCTGAGGTCACGCCCCTTCCCTAACCCTCACAGCTCCGTCTTTAACTTCATCATGACCCCCACTACAATCACACACACACACACACACACACACACACACACACACACACACACACACACACACGTGTATTTACCCTGATTACACCAGCCTGCATACATCTCAAACAAGATTTGTGCAATTTGTGTGTATGTGTGTGTTTTTTTTTAAATAGATTTATTCCTAAGCCTAAAGCTAGACACGCTAAGATCTGTGCTCGGCTCCACCCCACAACACATCGTGCATGTGTGTACTGGCATTTCGGGTGCAACATGGTTAGCACATTTCTCATTCACACATTCACTCACTCACACGTTTAAGCACAGATGCACCCTAAGATTCACATGCACACAGTGACTGACACATAAAGCCGCAGTCTATTGCACCGCGAGACGTCCTCAGAGCGCTTCACACACCCTGAGATCACCAGTATATTCCAACCGAATTAGGCTGAATGTCATGGTTATTGAGGGATGTATACTATGTTAGACACTACATGCATTTGAACATCCCATTCAAGAGATTTGTGCTCAGCCAACCACAAGGATATGATAGGAAAGTCAGGTAGTGATATAGATGCAGTATTAATCCAAATCACTCCAAAGATGATCAATAGGGTTGAGGACAAAGCTCTAAAATAGGCAACTCATGATTTACTCTAACCCATGTAAACCATACGAAAGAAGCTGGAAGCTGGCTTTGTGCACATCTCCTAGCTCAAGTAAAAAGAAATTATAATCCTATCACAGCCAAAGACATCTGATACAATTGTGTGCCTCCAACATTGTGGGAACAACATATGGATGTAAAAGCCACGCGGCCCAATTCTTTTCCGTATAGTGTGTATATACGCTAAAACAATCATCACATACACAAACGAGTTGTCAATAAAAAAAGCCTTAATAAATGCAACGATGTTACAAAACCCTGCACGTCAACTCGTTATTTTTATTTATTTATTTTTGCCGCGCTTCCTTTTGGATATCACCATTTCTCCAGAGCAGTCCTTCTTTTAACGAAATAACACCTTCTCCTACACCTCTGTCTCACACACACACATACACACAAATCAGGGCCTGTGGTTATTTTAGAATATGTGTATAATTTTTTTTATTTTTTTTACCAAGGCCAGGTGTGAAATGTGTGTTCATTAAAAGTGACAAAGACCTGATTTTTCAACAAAAAAAATAATAAAATGCCGTCAGAGAGCTAATGACAGAAATGCAGCCAGGGATGGGGGTGGGTTAAAGGGAGGGTGGGATGGTTTGGGTTCTGTGTGTATGTGTGTGCATGTGTCGGGGGCTGGGGGGGGGGGGGCGGGGGGGGGGGGGGGTGTTGGATGGTATATGAGGAAGGCGGTGAGTGTACGAGGCAGGCCATTCTGGAGCGCTCCGCTTTTGTTTTGACACTGCCATGCAGCGACGGATCACGCTCGCTCACCTTAATGCTCGCTTTATGGCTGTCACCTCGCAAAAACACACACACACATACACACACACGCACACACACACACACCTCTCCGCTTTACTAATGCCACGTTAGCCTGTGATTTAGTGCTTGCAAACTATCGTTTCGCATCTGCTAGCATTTGGCCAATGTAAATTTATTGTTATTACCTCCTCACGAAGAGCTGCGATCATGCTATGGTGAAATAAATAGTTACAGCATGTGAAGGACAGAAGAGAAACATGTAATAAATGTATGACAAAGAATCTAGGAGAGGTTTGTTCTATTAAGGATATGACATCATTGTTGCCTCTGACAAGTGAATCGGTTAGGAAAGGATCTTTCTATATAAAAAAAAAAAAAAAAAAAAAAAAAAAAATATATATATATATATATATATATATATATATATATATATAAAATCAATAACCATAAACAATATCTTGGATAGAGGGATATATTAATATATTACAATTATAAAATTACTAAACTCCAAGAAAATTCAGAAAAGTAGTTTCATCCCGCAGTAATGATGTATAATTTATAAAATGTTTGTTTCTAGCTAGTTAATTTTGTATTATATTATTGTTTTTATATTTATATTTTTGTTCTATTATTGTTATTATTGTTATATTAAATTACATTTTATATCAGTATTCCTAATTATATTTCCAACAATGCAAATACAGAGCATTAAATATATTCTTTTGTCCTTTCTCTATTTGATTTCTGTTCCCCTACAATGCTAATGGCTTCCTATAATTTGGCACAAACTGTACAAATTGTCCACATGCAGGTCGGATCCTAGCAGATTGAACACCTCGCTTTATCTGTAGTAATAAACAGCTGCACTTACACAAGGTCAACATCTGAGAACAGTTCAGCAGGAAACTTTTAGGAGTATCGCGCCATAACGCGTGTAGTAACTGTATCCTCAGCGTTGTTAAGACAAGATAAAGTGCTCATGAACATTTGCTTGGCCCATCACCTCTTACCATCTGGTCCTGTGGGCCTGTGCCATTCCTATAGCTGTAGGAAGCATATAAGAGCTGCCTGATGTTCAAAACAGCTCAGAACTTTCCAAGGTGACATGTTCTGCGAATATTTTTCCTGCATAAAAAATTCTAACATCTATTAGTATTGATAAGGATTTAACAATCTAGGCAGGTAAAAGGTAGTCCGTGGTGGTTGTGCGTCTGCATAGATCAGACAAAACGCTCTCATGTCTCAGGGGGCGCTTTTTCAAAACATTACTTACCCAACATGAAAATGTCTGTGAGGTTTTAATATTGTGTGTGCACAAGACATAAGAAGCTTTGGTTTGGTTAGGTATTTAATTGCAGATGCTCTTATCCAGAGCAACATACAACATGGTCATTGAGGGTTAAGGGCCTTGCTCAAGGGCCCACTAGTGGCAGATTGGTGGTGGCCACCGGAGGGCTTAACCACCAGAGCTACCACTGTTAATCATTAGCAATGCTATCATTCTGCAAACAAGTCTGTCATACAAGTATGACAAGTGCAGTAAAACATCATCCATTATCATGTACATTTTTCAATTATTTCACATGATTGGGCCACGTGACTAAAAAATCCATTGGGCGTCCATCAAATTGTTTATTATTATTATTATTATTATTATTATTATTACTACTACTAATAGTAGTAGTAGTATTAGTAGTAGTATTCTTATTATCATTATTATTATCATTATCATTATTATTAGTATTAGCATTATAATTATTATTATGTGGAATTCTCAATTACACAGAGTCATTTCTGTTTTATTAGCACTGTTCTGCTTTTAAAATCTCCCCCTTTTCCTTGTATTAAAGTTTAGATAATTGTGGAAATGAACACAAATATCAAACAAGACCCAGAACAAGAACATGAATCACAAAAGAGTGAATTTGTTTAATCCTGGCATCACGTCATTTACATCACTACCTGTCTTTACTAACATCTGGAATGAGTATAAATGTCCAGAAGCACACTCTAAAGTATTGTGGAATAGTCTGAGGAGAGTAAATACAGGATGGAATGTCCAAAAATCTTATGGTCAGGTTTCCATAAAAAAATATTGCCCATATGGTGTACGTCCTTTTGGCAAACTGATAAAAATTTTAGGTAAGTGTATATAATCTTTGAGCCAAAATAATTTCCGTACTGAATAACATAATAATAATAATAATAATAATAATAATAATAATAATAATAATAATAATAATAATAATAATAATAATAACCAAAAAGGGGCATGGTGGCTTAGTGGTTAGCAACGTTCGCCTCACACCACCAGGGTCCAGGTTCTATTCCCGTCTCGGCCATGTGTGTGTGGAGTTTGCATGTTCTCCCCGTGCCTCAGGGGGTTTTTCTCCGGGTTCTCCAGTTTCCCCCAAAAACATGCACGGTAGGTTGATTGACACCTTGGAAAATTGCCCCTAGTGTATGAATGTGTGTGTGTGTGTGTGTGTGCCCTGCGTTGGGTTGGCATTCCATCCAGGGTTTATCCTGCCTTAATGCCTATAGACGCCTGAGATAGGCACAGGCTATAGTGGTAGAAGATGAATGAATGAATGAATAATAACCAAAAAATAAAAAAAATCACAATGTGCAAATTCACTATAAAATGTTTACTTTAGGAGAAACCTGAAATTGTGAACAAATTGCGACAAGTAAAAAAAAAATAATTCAAAAAGGAATAAAAAATGTGAGAACCCACATATATGTAGTGGGCAGGCAAGATATTATAATTAGTGCACATTTGTTAATTTGTTTGTTAGTTTATTTATTCAAGGTTTTGCTTGTTCGATTGTGTTTCATTTTCCTTTCATTCTTTTTCCTTCCTCTACTGTACATGACAAGTCTCAAAATTTTAACAGGATATGAATTTTACCCCAAAATTACATTGATGTTTTAATACACGCGATGTTTTTCTTTTTCATCATTTCTTTCACGTCCTCTTTCAAAAAATACAATAACATGATGAATTGCTGCGTGTGTTCTTCAAACAGATGTAGCGACAGATGAGACCTGTACTGAAATGTGTACCATGTGCTGCATGCATTCTCTCACTTCCCAAAGCTGAAAATTGGATACGATTACGATTATAAGTGCAAACACAACAAAGTAGGAAGGAGAAGAATGTATTGGGAAAAACACATTTATAAAACAAACAAAACAAAACAAAAAAAAACTTGTCTATGAGTGTTGAGTTTTTGAGGTGAATGCTCCAGTGTTACCAACTTTAAGGGGACTTTCTTGCCTGATAATTAAGTTTGATTAGATTCACCAAAATGTCTCAGTGTGCTGTCCATCTCTGCTTTTGACAAGCCTCGATTTGTAAACACCTTGTTTAATTATCCCTGTTTGTATATTTTAAAGATCTGATTTCTGGGTCCAGGCAGCCTCTTGTCTGTCAGTGCGAATGTCGTCGCTGTATCCGTCTAGTGCTTGACCGTGACAGGCCCCACTTTCAGCCTTTATCTTCTTTTCTGTCCTTTCTTTTATCCACAAAGATCCCTTCTCCACTTTTTTTTCCTCCCTCCATCGCCGAGCTCCTGTATCCGCTTTCTACACGTGGCAAATGATTGCCCGGGTGAAGGTATTTTCTGTTTCAATCTCCCGTTTTTCCCAAGGGGGAACAAAAGGGACAAGCTTGGTGCAGCTGGTTTCACCGAGAAAATGGCTCGGAATTGCCTCATTCCTCGGCAGATTAGTGATTGCATACAATCCTGGCCTAAGTGCTATTGTGCGCCACAATTTGGCCATTATACTTTAGTCTTTTCCCATTCGGAGCAACCCCCTAACCAATTAAAGTAATACAGCCTTTTCCAATACCTGCTCCCAATTAAATGTGGGCGGTATTACCTGCCTCGATGCCGCTGACCATGAATTCCTACCACTTTACCGGCATTCATTAGGCCTATTCATTCTGAAGGGGCTGATGACAAGGATTCAAGACTGGCTCGTTACTTTCCTTCCCCTCCCATCTCCTCCTCCCCACCATCTCCTCCTCCCTCTTCTTCTTTTTCTTCTTCTTCCACATTTTCTTCCATGCCCATTCTACCCATTTGTTTACATTTGCACGTAACATTGATAGACTTGGGGAAGGAAAGTCATTAGAGGTGATAATATCTATCTATCTATCTATCTATCTATCTATCTATCTATCTATCTATCTATCCATCTATGTATGGCTACCTATGTAGGTAGACTGGTCTGATAGATAGATAGATAGATAGATAGATAGATAGATAGATAGATAGATAGATAGATAGATAGATAGATAGATAGATAGATAGATAGATAGATAGATCATCTTTGCTGGGTCCTATGTTTTTGTCATCATCTCATTAGTATTATTATTATTGTTAGTAGTAGTAGCATTAGTAGTAGTAGTAGTAGTAGTAGTAGTAGTAGTAGTAGTAATGTTGTTGTTGTTGTTGCTATTATTATTATTATTATTTATTTATTTATTTATGGTTAATTTTTTTTTTCATCTTGCCCAAACAGTTGATCCTAAAAAGCCTGCATCGGCTCAAAAAAAAAAAAAGAAAGAAAGAAAAAAAAAGAGAGGCCTCTTCAGGCCACTGAGTCGATTGACAAAACCGGAGTGTTAAAAGTCGACAAAAGCCAGGCGGGGAGTGCCGTCAGCCATGCTCGGTGAAGCTGCCAGTCACATGGTCGAGCTAGCGCAACCCAGACATGCTAGTCAGCTTTGCAAAAAAAAAAAGCTTTTTTTTTTTTTCCAAAGCTTCCTCGGTTAACTTTGTACTGTATTTGTTGTGACGTACGAAAAGTGTTGAGCTGCCACACATGTCGAACTGAGATCCAGCAATAAGTCTTAATTCAGGAAATTTGATCGTGTGCAAGTAAATGTACAATGTATATGTCTTTTTGTCTATTGTTTGCTCTAAAGGGTTCTAACCCTGACCATGTGAAATAAACATTCAACACGACTGTATGCTTTTATCCAAAATGATCAGAAATCTTCAGTATGGTTGCGTTCCATCTGCGTTTCCCTTCTGCCCATAAATCAAAGCCAGTTGACCATGACTTACATCCATGTCTGAATTAAAGACAAACAGCACTAATGTGAACAGATCGGGGACGTTTCAGGCCTTTAACACACCAATAAGGATGCCTGAGTTCTTCAAAAACAAACAAAAAAAACCCTCCGTGAACCAGGCTGCCCCTCCTCCTCCTCTTCCTACTTCCACCCTTTCAACCACTCTACTGCCTCTGAGCAGGGATACAATGGTGTTTTTTTCCTACTCCATGAGAGAAAAAAAGGAAAGGAAGGAGAGAGGGGAGATAAAGATAAAAAAAATAAAAAGGCTAAACGCAGACCACATGTCTTCATTATGGGAAAAAAAATGTGGGCTCAACTATCCAAGAGCCGAATTCGAGCATCTGAGCTCACCAGAGCTCAGGGTGAAACCCGTCAGGAAATGGGCTGCCTGAAGGTTCCATGGGCATCGGAAATCTCTCTGTAACGTGCTCGATCTCTGGCTTAAACAGACAATCATTTTTTACTCAGGCGTGGCTGAAAAGGAAAATATGCCACAGATACTCTATAATGACGTTGGAAGTAAATTTATGATTTAATTGAATTAAAACAGTTCCTCTATGAATTGTTAAACAGAGCATGCTGCAGCTACTATTCTATGAAACGTCAAAACTATTGTGCTAAGGTATTTACATGAATTTTATTTAAAAAAAAAATTTGCCCTTGGTATTTATTCCCCAATGACATTGGGTGTTTATACAAGACTCAGAGTAGAGAAAGAGAAGAAGGACAAATATACGGAGTTAAAGAGCTGTCTTACAAATATTTGAGAAAGAGAAAAAAAATAAAAACAATGCCACATTCACAGTTATTTCTCTGATAGCAGAGCATTTTTGGAACAATAGATCAATATGTTTTCACAGCCATTCTTGCTCACATTTAGCAGGGGTATCAATATTAACGTAAACAGTCAGAAAACTTAACAGTGTTTTTTTATAGTCTACTTATGTGGAAATCTGTTTAAGCTACAATGTTAACATTGGCTTTTAGCAAGCTAACAATAGTAAGCAGGGTCAAGCTAGCATAGCCGAACTAGCTAGAATGCTGTCTACATATTAAATCCATATTTTAACATATTTTAATATTTTTACACATACTTTACATTTTCCTGCAATTTGCATTCTGTATACAAATGTTTTTAATTGACAAAAATTAAAATGAATAGATTTTTTTTGTATAGTGGCTTGTAAAAGCAGTTTTACAAAGCGAAAGCCATTATATATTTGTATATATTTGCCTATTTATACTTGGTAGATAAATCACTGTAGAAAACTAGCTATATGAATCAATTTTACGTTTTACCTTATGTTTTTTTATATTTTAGGCATCCTTTTATCTCTGGGGTTTGTGCTTCAATTTTGGCCGGAATAAAAATCTATATTTGAGATATTTGTATCAACATTCTTAATCGAGGAATTCTATGCTTTAAATCTGAATTATACCTGCATAGCAAATTTGAAAGATTTTGAAAATCTATATGGACAAATAATGTAAGTAAATATGTGGAGGAAAAAATATGTGGAAAAATATGTTATTTCTTTTTTTTTTTCTTCGCAGCCTCAGTAGCTAAATTTACAGTTAGCTAGCTTTTAGCTTAGTTAGCTAGCTGACAATAGTCAGAAAAGGTAAAGCTAGAAACGCCTGACTAGTTGGAATGCTATATAAATATTTATATAGGGTAGTTATATTGCTGTCAAAAACTAGCTACTCAAGTCAGTCTTTTACCTGATTTACATCAAATCTGAGATTTATAATTGAGATTTTTTTTTTCTTATTTTGGAACAACATGCTTTAAAGCTGAATTATAGCGGATGGCAAATTTAAATGAACTTAACAAGATTATCTACAGTACATATAGCTTTTCTAATGTAAGATAAATTAACCCCCAACGCCCTGGCTGATAGCACAGATTTTAATTTTTTTTAAATGTATTAACATTTTTACATTTTTGCTTTTTGCATTTACTTAGGCAAAAAATTGTTCATTTTGTTTAATTGAATTAAAGTATAATTTAAGCAAAGGGCCATCTGCAGGACTGGGAGAATGTTGATATTTTCCCCTTGAACCTGCTTCTTTCTTAAAACCTTTTCAATTTATGGTCATCCTATAACAGAATGATTCACTGTCTGGAAAGTGTTTGGTCTCCCATATATTATTTAATATTTGCCTGCAATTTGTCTTTATTTAATTTATTAAAAATATAAAATGTTTTTCATTTATTCATTTAAAACATTACAATTCAAACAAACTACAATCCTTCTTGTTTACAGGTTTCTGTAAACAGTTGAAATTTCCCCCTTGAGCCTGTTTCAATCAATCAGATGATTTATCTTGGTGATCCCGAGATATATGACTTGAGTGACAGAATGCTGTTTTGTACCTACAATAAACAGGGGTCTTAAGAGGTGAAAAATAGTTCTTATTCATGTTAAATAAATATCTCTGGTCTCTGGAAGGAACAATATTTAAAAATTAAGAATCAATTCTCTAGATAGAGGTAAAATTCTTTTTTTTTTTATTTTGAGATACAACACCAATAATGAAACTATCAGTACTTTATGAGCTCTCTGCTTGTTCATAGGGTGTATTCCTGTATGTACGTAATGTTAAATTAACAAACGTATTGGGACATTGGGACAGTTTTTCAGCCATGTGGGGTTTTTTTTCAAACTTTTTAAGACAACTTCACTTTTGGCGAATTACTAATTTACTAATAATTAGAAAGAAGACATTACTCTCCATCTTTCATAGTTGATAATGCTTACAAAGATAATGGATAGATGGTGAGATTCCTCATCTGTATTACATAATATATGCATGCAATGTGCTTTATTGTTAATTCAATTCTTCATTTATTTTCTGTAAATAACATAATCAAACATAATGATCACAATCACTCTTTTGCCATTCTTTCTTCCCGTCCTTTTTTTCTTGCTTTCTTTTTTTATTATTTTTTTTCTTTTCAAGTACCTTTAAAAGAGCTTTTACTTTTACGTTTAAGACACATTATTCTATTGGCTACTAGAACTTTCCACCCACAGATGTTCCAGCAACCCTGTGCACAAAGCAAGTTCCTATTGGATTCTACAAACGTCTCACCCGAACCCTACTGAACACCATTGGAATGAACTGGACTTCTGACTGCACCCCAGGCCTCCTCACATCACATAAATAACTGATATTACTTAAACCCTTTTGGCTGAACTGTACAAATCTCCACAGGCACCTTTTAATATCCAGTTCAACATCTTCCCAAAAGAGTGTAACTTATAACAGCAAATAGTAGTGTGATATATAATATACTACACACATATACTGGAGCATGTATAGTATACTGTATGTCATAGTGTTCTTGAGCTCATCCTAAATTCTGAGGTAACTTTTACATTTTTTTTCCTCCCGCAAAGAAGACGAATCGCCCCGCAGCATGCCAGCTACTTATCAGCAGATCCGTTGGCACGGGCCAGCTTTTTAATTAATTTCACACTAGCAGACAGTTCAGGAGTAACCCTGTGAAAAAAAAAAAAAAAAAAAAAAAAAAACAGGTATAGAAGACCCGGTGTAATCGGCGTCAGGCCTGTGACATCATCCCTGGCCCTGGCAGAGCTCTTCTGCAGCAGAGCTGAGGTGCTTTATGGCGGGTTTACAAAGAGCCAATTTATCACCATAAGCAAAAGCTAACCTGGGAGCATCACCCCTGGCAGAATGAATTGGCCTGCTCACTGTCTGTGAAGTGGCTGAGCCACCTCGTACTTTACGTTTCTCTTTCTTTACCACCTTTCTTTGTTTCGTTCTTTCTTATCTGACTTTCTTATCTGACTTCATAATGGCTGTTAATTTATTTTCTATTAATAACAAAATCAAACACAATGAACATAATCACTCTTTTGTTATTCTTTCTTTCTTAATTCATGAATTCATTCATATGCAGAGTCTGGTATCAGAAGACACTCTCCAACCACAACGACAACAATCTAAATATTGAGAATTGAATTTTTTAATGCGAGTAGTCGGAAACAAACCACAGAAATATTTATTTTCCGTCTGTGTGTGTGTGTGTGTGTGTGTGTTTAGATAGTAGAATCATCTCCTCTGTCAGTGATTAGTTTTTACACAGTGAACGATGTGAACAGGAAAGGAAATGAGGCCAAAACTACCATTATGTCCACTGCTTTTACAGGCCATTTAACTCAGAGAGGGAGGAGATAACACCATGTGTGTGTGTGTGTGTGTGTGTGTGTGTGTGTGTGTGTGTGTGTGTGTGTGTGTGTGTGTGTGAGTGTGTGTTTGTGTGTGTGTATGCCCAAGCGCACACATACTCAAATCAAAGCGTATAGTGTAATTTTTTTAAAATAGAGTTCCCGCTCAGCTGTTCGTTGCCAGTACGTTCATCACATTACACAAAGGCAAGCAGAACACATCAGAACACCAAAGTTTTTTCTCATTCACACACACACACACACACACACACACACACACACACACACACACATAGCTGTAGGGCAAGAGCTTAGCAATTAACAACGTTCTCACTTTTTCTCCCTCACTCTCACTCTCTGGTACAGAGCTATAGACGTGGAAACGAAACAAAACCGACAACCACCAGAAAGTGGCATGGAAAAGGAAAAGGAGAAAGAGAGCGGGAATGGGCCTGGTGTTTCGCCAGGCCATGTTTTAAAAAGGGCAGCCTATCTCTCTGGCCCATCCGCAGTGTCAGTTTTCAGCAGAGGAGAATAGTTAATGTGAGGGGAGGTAAAGAGATACGCACTGCGCTCTCGAAGCTTTTGTGCCGGGTCTCTCCGAGCTGAAACGGATCTGGCCGCTTTTGCAAAAAAAAAATAAAAAAAACTCTTTTTATTCAACACGAGCAAGGGGAGGGAGGGAGGTTGGGAGCATGGGTCTTCACCACGACACACACATTCACAAGCGCACCCAGACGGTGTAATATGTTTTGTGTATCATCAGCGAGGCTAAAGTTTCCTGAATCTAATGATTATTCTGCAGGAAAAGCTTATTTATTTATTTTACAAGCGATAGAGTCAATATATTCCGTCACAAACACACAAACACATACACACCCTTCAGAGACATTCGTGCTTTTCCCACATGAATTTTCCCACTATTATTTTAATTTTTTTTGGATAACTTTTTGATTTCGCTCATTATATTTTTACACAAATATTTTCTACTTGTTGTATTTTCAAGCCTTAATTTTTTAATGTAGTTGGCATAATTCATTTGATTATTTTCGTTGTGCGCCGTTTTTCAGCCTATCAGTATATTTCCTGTCTTTGGGTGTCTTTTTCAACCTACCACTGGTGTATCATTTCCTGACTAACACACCACAGACGTGGGCTATCTTACGAAGCTAACAGCGAGCAAGGCGGGAGACAAAAATAATTATGAGTCACGTAAATGAGACATTGGAAGTCAGTGAGGAAACATGATGTGGTGAAAAGCATGTCAGAATGCACGAGTCTTATTGTATTTGTATTATATATATATATATATATATATATATATATATAGATATATATATATATATATATATATATATATACAACACACACACACACACACACACACACACACACACACACACACACACACACACACACACACACACATACACACACACATACAGACGTGCATGGATGTATGTACCTTTGCCACCTAATTAGTCACAGTGTTTATGCTGAGATAAACAGCCTTCTAAACATCCACGTATATGTAAGTAAACACATGCACACACAGGTACACTCACATACAAACACACACATATGCAAGTGTGCGATCCCCGAGACCAGGTAACAGGGTGGTGGATTGAGAAGAAAACATGGTATCGTATGGATATTCATGTGCTCAGTGCTAAATATGCAGTGAGGGCTCACAGCAGAGAATTTAATGTATCCAGAGAGAGAGAGAGAGGGAGAGAGAGAAAATGATGCATGCACACACACACACAAACAGCATAACAGCAATCCCACATAGACTGCCTCACTCATTTCCTGCACACATTCAACACACTGTCTTCGGAGAACAGTGGAAAACACACACACAACACACACACACACACCACACACACACACACACACACACACACACACACTTTTTGTTGTTGATGTTTCCTTTAGTCTTGCCTCCCCCTACTGGCTACAGTCCTCTCCTCATGCCTCTTCCGTAACACTTCCTGCCCCCCCCTCCGCTGTACTCCCCCTTCCTTTCTCCCCATTCATCCCCACAGCATCTGTTCCCCAAACCCTTGCCTCTCTCTCTCCTCCTGCCTCACCACATCCCACTGAACACACTCCAACTCCCAGCAGCACCCGGGTCCCGGCACCAGCGCAACATTCATGACTAAACGCCTCTGAGTGTACAGAGTGCTTCCTTCGCTTTTTTACCCCGACTGTATTATTTTTCATTAGACATTATTGTTATTTTTGTGCTGCAATACTTAAATTAGCAGAGAGCGGAAAGGTATGGACATCCTTTTTCTTTTTGTTCTAAGAAAGATAATACACATAGAAGAGAAAGACAAGTACACATTTTAAAACATAGTAAAATCATGAACAAGATAAACACAATTGATAGATTTTAAAGGATTGAAAAGAAAGAAAAGAAAAACAATTAAATAAGAATGAATTGTCGAATGAAAAGACACATGAATGCGGTGAAAATGTTAGACAGATAAAATTAAGGGAGACAGAAAGATAACTGAAAATACATTAGCAAACAAACAAATGAACAAAGTGATCACATTGAACTTAATGTACTGAAGAATACCGACAAACCTAATAAAAAAAACTGAATAAAAAGAAAGAAAAAAAGAAAGAAAGAAAAAAAAACAGGACTGATATCACTTACATATTAAAATAGATTTATTCATTCACTCACTTAACATGAGAAAACTTTGAAGGGTGTAAAATGTTCATTATTTATGAAAATTCCAGTGTGTTTGAAAATTGTTTTACATTTATTTCTCAGTATGTCGATTGACACCTTCAGCAAAAATAACTCTCACCAAATCACGTCAACACTAAAACCTGTGCATCCTCTAAACTTTCTCTTTATATTTCACAGCTAATACATATCTGACTCAGTCACTTTACGTAATCATGTGGAAAGAGGATTTGAACGTCTCTTACTCTCACACACACACACACACACTCACACACACACACACACACACACACACACACACGCACACAGAGCTGTGCGTCAGAGTACATGAGCGATGTCTGCTTGCGCCGGTGGCTATAACGGGAAAACGGCACCCAACCCCCTCGCAGGCCTAATTTCCTTCGACTCTTCTTCTATATAATTTGACTAAATTACCCTATAGATCGGAAATAAACACGCCCCTGCCCCTGAGTTTCCATACCGATCCTCTGATACTTCTGTTTTTTTTTTTTAATTATTATTTAATTTAGTGGTTATGAGTGGTTTTCAGTTAAAGGCGATACTGCTGACAAATTCAATTACATGAAAAACTGAGAACTTAATGGTGCATGTTAATGGTTCATTTCATACATAATATGATGTTTCTCTCTGTTTTTTTTCTTCTCTTTTCATCAGTAAATTTCTAATCAGCACAGCTTTTGGTGATTGGTTACAGAGGTCTAACCGGAACAGAGGTGCGTGTCGTCTCAATAAGCTCTATCTCTCTCAAACACACACTCACACACACACACACACACACACACACACACACACACACACACACACACACACACACACACACCATATCGGCACATTGTGCCATCCACAGTCATTTAATGCCTGTCATATGCTTACCAAAGTAGATAAGTTCTAGCATGTGTAACACATTAAAAAAAGGAAATAAATAAGAAATAAATACAAAAAATATGTGTGTGTGTGTGTGTGTGTGTGTGTGTGTGTGTCTGGCACATACATTCAGGGTGGAGGACCAAACAGTTGAGGAGACTGGTGGGGGAGTTTGAGGAGGTCAGTGACAAGTGGCCCAGGCTTGGTGCGTGTTTTGTGTGTATGTGTGAAGTGGGCTGGAACAAGTGCTATAGAGGGGTCCAGGGCGGTGTTTTTCTCATGCTCTGCTGCCCCTGCCCCCAAAACACACATATATACACACACATACCACACACACACACACACACACACACAGACACACACATACACATACACATGGGCACACACGCACACCACAACCTTGTCAAAAAGGGCCCAGCTCAGTTACACACCCGTGGGCCAACGTGCTCTCAATGAACTGATACAGATGGAGAATTTCAGCACAATGGATGGATTACCAGAGCCACTCTCCCCTTCACAAGCATACACAATCGCTACCGAGCAGATGCTCGTGCGGTCCCAATGTAATATCATATAATAACATTTTGAAGCGCGACCTGACGAATTAGTCCGAGCGTCATCCGAGCTACTCGAGTTTGTGTAGATCACGGTTTAGGAGTGAAACTCTGGGAGTCTGTGATTTACGACCGTTTGTGTATATGTGTGGGTCTGTGTGTGATGACAGTAGGGTGTCCTTACCTGTTCTGCTTCAGTGATTCACACGGTGTTATAAATCACGCCCGTAAGTCCGTTTAGATATTCACCAGTTTGTGTGTGTGTGAGTGTGTGTGTGTGTGTATAGCAGGGTGGGGGGAGATTAATGGTTAAGGCTCCATTTAGCATAAAGCGCTGTAAAACATGACACACACTCTATTCTTACACATACACGCACACACAAACGCACAAACAAACACACACACACACACACACACACACACACACACACACACACACACACACCATGTCAAGCTAGCCAGCCTGGAGTCCTGGGACTAATACCAAATCACACACACACACACACACACACACACACACACACACACACACACACACACTCACACACACACACACACACACACACACACACACACACACACACACACACACACACACACACACACACACACACTCTCCACATGCACACACACATACATACACACGTCCAACATCAATTCTCATTGATTGATGATGGAAGCTCCTGTAATGGTCCTGAGTGCTATTAATAAAATCATGCGAAGTAAGAATTGAGATATACACACACACACACACACACACACACACACACACACACACACACACACACACACACACACACACACACACACACACACACACACACATACACTTAAACAATTATGAAAATTGTTATGTGCTTGTAACAATGTAAAAAAATCATAAACAACAATTATTAATAACATTTTAAATACATGCTATGAAGGCTGTATCCATAATGCTTTATAAATGTTATGTAGCTTGGATTGCATTATAACTTTTAATATTAAGCATACTATTAATTAGGCGTAGGAACAATTGCTCATACATCTATTGCAAATTGTTATGTACATAATTTTATCCAATTCTGCAGTTTTAGGGTTTTATGATGTATTACAGATAAGGTTATATGCTTCATATGTCATATACTAATGTTTTACAGAATGCAATTCATTCAGTCATAACCTTTTATGCAATTATGCAGGCTTAAATTAAAACAATGGTATTATAAATGTTATAAATCATATTATAAACAATCATTGATAATGCCTTCACAATACATTATAAACATGCTGTATATGCCATGTACACATGCATCTGTCTACTTTCATGCATATAACTGTAACTGCTTATAAACAAAAATACACTTATAATACACTTCTTATGGCATCTACTCATAGTTTATGGCATGCCAAAACCTCTTATAACCTCTTAAGAAAAATGCAGGATTACATTAATTTCTGAGATATTATACCTGCTATATGTCAGAATAAGTGCTATATACACTATGCTGTACAACATGTCACACCTGTAACAAATACCATATGTAAGCTCTTATAAACATTTATGCTTACATTTAAGCTTACATTATGGTTTATAAGGTTTTATAAATGCTGTTTGTCAGAATATACTGTATAGTGTGCCATAATGCAACTTATGCTTTGGAAATAATATACTGTTGATGCTTTATGATGTGTCATGCCTGTAATTATGTCCTCTTATAACCTCTTATGAGCAATTATACAGTTTTAGATTAGAGTTGATAAGGCCTTATAAATGCTATAGGGTATACTCTATAGTGAATGAAAGTTCCCTATGAAGAATCATGCAAATAACTATAATTAAACAATTAAACAGTGTTATATTAGTCTCTCTAAAGCATTACAGATGTCACATTGCATTCAATAAATGTGCCTTCATGATGCATTACAAATGTGAGAAGGTCATGGAAACCTTTGCCAGGTTCTCAATTACGTTTTCCACTTTTATTTAATTCAAACATCTAAATCAACAAAAACTCTGACCCTAATAACACCTCTTCCATCAGGTAAGCACGCCTTCATCAACACCTCCTAGTGTGTGTTATTGCTTACACATACACAGGCTCACACGCTCTCAACCTCTCTCTCTCTCTCACACACACACACACACACATATACACACTGCACACATTCACAGGTGTGAGTGGTAAATATTATAATGCCCTGTAGGTTTATACACACTTCTGCTACTACAGTTTTTTTCAGTTTCAGACCAAATAAAAAAAGGTGAAACTCTCTCTCTCTCTCTCTCTCTCTCTCTCTCTCTCTCTCTCTCTCTCTCTCTCTCTCTCTCTCACACACACACACACACACACACACACACACTCTCTTTCTCAATGAATGACTACTGTATAGGCAATATCAATCATAACTGAGCATCTTAAGTGGGAAGTTCTCTACCTACCTCTTACTTCCCAAGAGAATGTGAATAATAGTTTATAGTGTGACATGCAGGATGTTCTTTGTGTTAGTAATGTGCTAAACAAATTCATGTCTTTTTTACCATGACTTCAATAGCAACCCCTTTGTTTCCAAGTCTTACTATCATAACAAGTTCACTTGAAGGATTTACAGCCCTTCCTGCCAACCATCTCTCCTTCCCCCTTTTTTGTCACACATAATTATTATTCCTCGCCCTCTTGATCTCCACTTGTGCTATAGTGTATAAATTTGTTCATGAAATGTAACTGTTGTACAACGTGTCACGCCTGTAACAAATACCTATTATAAACTCTTACGGACAAGCTTACATTATGGTTTATAGGATATTATAAATTATATAACTAACGATTCATAAATCATATGCTCATGCCTTATAATGTGTCTTTCGGTAGAATGGTTACACAATCTGAATGTCAAGCATTAGTTGTAGTAATACAAACTGGAACATCCCATTTCCAAACATCCCGTTTCACATTTAGTCCCCATTTGCTGTTATAATTTTCTGATTTTCCACTAGAATTGAGAGTGTTCCTATGGAGGAAAAGTCAGGTGACATAGGGTGTGGGGCCTTAAGGTGCAGTCCTAATTCATTTCAATGTCACAAGGTGTTCAGTAGGGTTGAGGTCAGAGCTATATAGCAGGCCAGCAGATTTTCCACTCCAACAATGTACAGCATATCCGCATGGATGCTGATGTGTTTAATGGATGTGTGTGTATAATGTGTATGTAAATCATTTCACAGGAAATCACGTTCCTACATAAAATACTTTTGCTTTCCTTTGTTTCCCCAATTACTTTCTTTTACAACGAAGTGAATGAAAAGTGAATTTACAATAAAATTACATTATTCTGACCAATGCACACATACAGCACTGTGTTTAAGTGACACCAATAAACGGCAAACCATTTATGTTTCTATGGCAACCTCGCATGCGCAGACTCAAGAAACGACAGCCATGAGTGGTGATGGCAAAAATAAAAACATTCAGAGGAACACTGAAAGTTTCATAATGAGTGAGGTGCTTTTATTGAAAGCTCTGATGCTGTGCTCTCTCTGTTTCCTCCTTTAAAAAATTTAATGTTAAGAGACATTTTATTTATTTAAGTAAAAGTGTTAGTAAAATGTTATTAACTTAAGTAATAGTAAAATAACATTTTTCCCCATTTGCTCTTTAAAATACATATTGACCAAAATGAAAACACTTCTTTGTTCTTCTCTCAACTTAAGTCATTCAATATTTGACTTAACATGTGATGAATTCATATTTAAAAACTGTATTTTTTATAGTAGCAATATATTATATATATATATATATATATATATATATATATATATATATATATATATATATATATATATATATGTATTTTTTTTTGTTTGTTTTATGTGTTTTGTTTTTAAATACATTTGCCAAAAGAACTGGCAAAAAAAGGGTTCCTTGCCGCTGATCTAGAGTGTAAAAGATTCACTCAATGCTGACTGAAATGCGCCAGAGGTGGAAAATTATGGAGAACAACTATATTGTTGCAACTAGTATATTTGACTATTTATTTATTTATTTATTTGAGACAACTTTTTAACTTTTTACGTCTTGTTACTAGTTTCAATCTATTTGATGAATATTCAATATTTTGAATGGGTTTTAAAAATTATTTTATTTTATTTTATTTTTAATTTTTTTAAATTATTTTAAAAATTAATTATTTTATGCATTAAATTATTTCCGGTCAACCTACCATACAAAGTGAAGATATTTATGTAAAAATGCAATGAGTAAAAGTAAAAAAAAGATCTAGACTTACTTTAAATTGAGTAAAAAAAAAGTCCTTTCACCCGAGTATTTTAAAACATAAATATGTGCATGTTTATAGTAACCGCTTATGTCTGTTAGCTATGCTATTTTTTACTAGCATGATCATGATCAACAGAAATTAGAGCATTGCGAATAGTCAGGGAGCTTATAATAATTATCTACGGTTAGCTTATAACCAGCAAGTGTTTTTTTTCTCCTAATCTCTTAGCATGACAGCATAAACTAGTAAATGGTCTTAAAATAATATGGCAAAAATATGCTAGGTAAACATGCTAAGCATTTAATACTAATATTAAGGGTGCCAACATTCGTAAATGTGTGACTTTGTCAACCAGCATAAGACTAACAACAACACCAAATTAAATTCCAATTCCTTAAATGTTAGCAAGCATGAACGCAACCCAGACAACATGAAACTAGTTGGATTGTAGTCACTAACTAACCCTTAACACAGTTATAACTAACCATTGCATTAATAGAAGCCATTTTAATCTCTCAAATATTAGCCAGCATATTTGTTAGCTAATATTTGCCTAATATTGCTAATGGCTAATAAGTCTGCTGAATGCTTATCATTAGCTGTGACAGCAGAAATAGCCTGGATTGCATGTTGTGAGTGGCTCGGGATTTTTTTCCCCCCAGAATTTTTATCTTTTATCTTTATCTTTTCAAATGATGCCATTTTGTATAGTAAAGTTTCATCCCTAGCATACAGAGTAATGCCTGGTGTACAGGAGTGTCTGAATCGGTCTGAATCAGCCAAGTGTAGGAAAAGTACCCCTAACACCAATCACTCCCTGAAGATGTTCTACTACTGTAAAAAAAAAAAAAAAAAAGATAATTCGAGTGACTTGACCGTGCCTTGAGGAGCTCACATTTATACCGCTCATTCGATTTTATCGCTGTCTGGCAGAAATCCTGCCGCTTAATTGTCTCAGAGGATGGCGCACGGAGGCGAACGGTGCTGCGGTGTCCTTAATTTGGCCATCGAGGCTGAATGTGAGCTCTAGTTTCGAGCAGGAACATCAGGCCATCTGCGGGCCCACTGTGTGATGGTGCAGCACTCCACGCGGGCCTGCCTAGCACCACTGTGCCTTTCAATTCGTTTTATTCAGCTAATTAGCCCCTACTCATGAGACAGTTCAGCTGTAATCAGCGAGCAGCACGCTCTGTCATCTCCTCCTAATCAGTTTAATACATCCACTGAGCTTCTCCCCGCTGAACCCGGCTGCGAGATGGGCAACCCGACGCTGGTTTTGTTACAGAGATACTGTCACCGAGACATTTATTCTTTCATGGAAAAATGACAGATAGATGGATGCAAGGATCCACCGGTCACTGTGCTCTCTTTAATGGTGGGATATCCTGGCACTAGATAATCCAGCATTGACATATTGGTCTATTCACGGGGAAAAGAAAGAAAGGCTCGTGATTGAGTGTGAAAAGGAGAAACAGAATTGGTGTTTCAAGTTGCGTGTAAGTGTGTGTGTGTGTGTGTGTATGTGTGTGTGTATGTGTGTGCATGTGTGAGGGGGGCATAT
>JACRUU010000029.1:9212373-9259873 GCA_030449085.1 Kryptopterus vitreolus | reverse complement strand
TTGTTCAAATTGTGTTTGTGAGAGGGTTCACATACTGGAGCTGGCCCATAATGCAATATTCCCATTTTTACCCCCCTTTTTTCTCTTTCCAATTTATTGAAGTAACAGAGCAGAAAATGCAATGACAGCTGTAGCACTTTATTGCGAATTAGTACATACATTCAGCAGGGAGAGAGAGAGAAAGAGCAGAGAGAAGAAGAGAGAGAGAGAGAGAGAGAGAGAGAGAGAGAGAGAGAGAAAGAGAGAGAGAGAGGGAATAAGAGAAAGTAAGAGAAAACCCTCTTTATTGTGTTTCTGTAATTGCCACAGGCTCTAAAAATGGTTCAGCAATAGCACTGAAGCAATTATACAGTGAGGATCAGAGGTGACAGGATATACTTCTGATATTAAATCCCGTTTACGCTACTAATCTGACCCCTTTTTTAGTCAATTAAAAGATCAAGAAGAAGAAAGAAAACGGTAAAGTTGTTAAGATGGTTATGAGGTAACAGATGTAAACAAATAATAACACATGGTATGTATGATTTATATGAAACTTTTGTCATAATATTTTTTGTGCTATTTTGTTTTTGCTATGTTGTGCTTTTAAATCTCCGAAGCTTTCGAGAAATCTTTGGAAATTGGAGCATTCCTTTAATTAAATGACACATTCTTAATGTTTGATCTAAAAATTAATCTTCAAATGTTCAGTCAGCTTTTCTATGATTCCATGCATTGCCCCCTGCATCAACTTGATCGGCTAACACTTGTTCACCGGTGTTCTTAATAAAGTGACCAAAATCACCAGCACCATTTCTAGGCATAGGCAAAATAAGCACTCGTCCATGAGTACCCCCCGACTATTGGCCTCGCCCGGGCTAGTTGCCGCCTATTTTATTATTTACCTGTTTTTCTGTTGAACTATAACATACAGTATATGTGTTTACATACTTGTTTACATTACATAATGATTAAAGTGGGAGGCACAGTGGCTTAGTGGTTAGCACATTCTCCTCACACCTCCAGGGTCGATGTTCGATTCCTGCATTGGCCATGTGTGCATGTGGAGTTTGCATGTTATCCCCGTGCCTCAGGGATTTTTTCTCCAGGTTCTCCGTTTTTCCCCCCGGTCCAAAAACATGCATGGTAGGTTGATTGGCACCTTGGAAAATTGTCCCTAGTGTGTGAATGTGTGTGTGAACGTGAGTGTGTGTGTTTGCTCTGCGATGGGTTGGCATTCCATACAGGTTGTATCCTGCCTTGATACCCCAAGATGATAGAGCGGTAGAAGATGAATGAATGAATGAAAAGATTAATGGTGTTTGACCTTTTTTTTGAAAGGTTGCGATTCATATGTTTCAGGGCCCTGATAATAACAATTCAGAACAAGAATTTTTTTTCTTCTTTGGCTCTGGTATTATTGAATTTCACACTCATGCCCCACCAATTCTTGAGAATATAGTTTTATTTGGAAATGTATTTTATCGAAGCAAAGTACTACAAATGTGAACTGATACTGAAAAATAACAGAACTCACATTCATTGCAGCGTTTGTCAGAATGTTTTATGCTTAAGTACTTACAGTTATCTCGGTTATACAGCTGAGCAGTTTATAGTTAAAGGCCTTGCTGAAGGACCAAGGGTTTGAACGTTTGTCCTTTCAATTGCAAGTTCAACATCTTATCCACTAGACTACTAGTTTCTTTCCTTAACATGCCATAGAAATTCTATGAATCTGTTTATCTGAAAATTATTGATTCTCCTGTCCCTAATAACAAAACTTTTAATATTAGGATCTAGCAGAGATCAAGCTGTAACAAAGGAATATCTAAGCTTGTTCCTAATACAGTAAGTGTAAGTTTGTTCTTGCTGAGAAAGCCAGTGGCAACTGTTTCCTAGCAAAACTCCCTGAGATGGCAGGAGGAAGAAACCTTGATGGGAACGTGAAAACAGTGCCCATTCTCATCTTGCACCAAATGTCATTAAAGTTTCACCAGTGTGTAAGTGTGCTGTAATAGGCGATTAAATTCAACCTGTGGTCCTGAGCCTTGTAGACATGAATTACAGTTTGAAGTTCTTGAGATGCTCAGTAATTTCAGCAACAACTTGCAAATGAAACATAATTACTCACTTATTACATCCATCTTATGTACAATACTGTACATAAGAATGTGTCAAAATATATATAAATAAATAACGCAGCTATTGCTGTCAACATCTTTTCCTCCGCTGATCGGTTTCACAAGAGACAGCCTTTTGGATTGAGCGTTTCAATCTGCCCCACCGCCTCTCGGAGTACACACTCATTTACGGTTGTTATTATTGTGTCGCGTCTCGCCGGATTGATAACATGACACGGCTTGTCCACAGAAACATTTCCCCCGTGCTGAAGCAATCAGGAGGTCAACAACGTCGACTACAGAAAGATGAAGCACACGCATCATTTCAGGTGGTTTCGATGCTGTCCTACATCACAATATCCAAGAATTCAAAAAATAATAAAACATCCCCAAACGTCAGATAACAATTAACACCTCAAATCCTGACACTCATCTGGATCACATCAGCTGTAGGGGGACAAAATTTTGCTTTTCACACTGTTGCTGGAACATGTGTAGGACATAGGTCTTAGCAGATATGTAAAACCATGTAAAACCATATATATATATATATATATATATAATATATATATATATATATATATATATATATATAACACACATATGTGTGTGTGTGTGTGGGTGTGTGCGGGTATGTTGAGATAGATCTAACTGAGTCCAGTGCAGGTTTGTAAGTCTTAAACACTCCATGCTAGTGAAATAAATGTGTTTTAGATATGAAAAGTTTTTTTTTTTTTTAGTGTCAATGTCAGAAGAACAGTCAAAGATTTTCAGTACCACTGATCTGGACCATGGTATCAGGAGGTTACAGTATGTTCTGGCGAGAGAAATAGAAAAAATGCAATTTTCTATGTTAGGTAACACAAAAAGAAAATTGCAGGAATTGCAGTTAATATCTTTCTGAGAGAATGGCAAAATAAAATGAACACGAGAGAGGGCTAATATCTATGGGAGAGAATGGTTGAAGAAAATTGCAGGAGAGAACATTAATATATATGCAAGATAACAAAAAAGTAAATTATGATGGAGGAACACAAAAAAAAAAAGATTGTGAGAGATCTCTAAGAGAAACATGTGGCTCGGCCCAAATGATGTAAGCCGTTTGTTTTTTTGAGAACATGTAGACATTAGAAAAGTATACACTTGCTATCGTTTTTTTGTTTGAGAAGTGAACTGCTCATAGTGCCAACCACCGACTATACTGTAACGACCGATAATATGGCCTGTCCTTTCTTCATGTCCTAAAATGTTTTATTTTTGCCTTTATGGAATATTATTCTGTAGATTATCACATTAAAAGTCTTGAATGTATACATAATGTACATAAACACCTGCAATGGTGATACTAAAAGCCAATTAATTTTGCAATGTCTTATGTAGAGCAAGAAAGAAAAAAAACCCTACTACAAGCAGGACAGTGAGACGGTTTCTAGCGCTGACCGACTCTAATCAGCTAATTACAATGATATATGTAGTCTGCTATTCCACGGCTAATAAAGTACAGTATATTTAACATGTGTAAAGTGCTCCCCATGCACCACCCCTGTCTTCATGATTAATGTCAATTTAATTAGTCCCAATGCTAATTAAGCAGTAAATAATGACTAGGTTGTGTTGTTTGTGCAAAGAAAATGGCACACCTAGGAGTAGGGACAACTGAGCACCTCAGAACGGCCTTTTTTTTCCAACCATGTACTTAAGTCATGGCAGTTAAAGCAATAAACGATGCATGTTACACAGTACAGCATGCTGACTCGGATAATAACTGCAGGGTGGAATCTGCTTTTACTAGGGCTCGAAGACTATAAAATCGCCGTTGATGCAGCACATTTGAGAACTCGATTTTTTTATTGCGTGCGGAAATAATAATGCTAACTGTTATCGCCGTGCTAACATTCTACTGCTAGCAAAAGATGAATTAGAATTGTTCATTATTAGGTAAAGTTAAGCAAACACGGGGGTTAAAGTTAGCATACAATACAGATTTTCTTATATAATTTTATCGAACGCTAATTATAGCACGAGACCACACACGATATTAATTGTGATCACTTAACGACTGACATCTTTTTAATGACCAAACTACGGTCACTTATGAGTATCATTTGATTCATCTTTTGTTGACTTTGTCACAGTATTTGATGTATTTGTTATGTCTGAAGCACTGCCCACGTGGCAGGAAAAAAATCAACATCAATCACAGGTTTCGTTTGAAAAAATTATAAGGTGCGAATGTCTTTACGAGAAGATGCCAAATGAAAACATGTTCACAAGCCGGTGCTAAAGTTTTATGAGCAAATGCAAAAGCACCGAATTATAAATTTGACCTTTTTTACATTTTCTTCTCTGACCATTTCTCTTTCAGGGCAAATTGCTTCATACAGTGTAAGCATTGCGGTTTCCAGAAATGTCCGTAAATAATACATTCAGTAGGCCTTTAGCACTTAGCTCTGTGTTGTAGTATGTAGCATTCATGTTCTGGAGAAATGCTGTCTAATTTCACTGCATCACCTTCATATGGTTGAAATGACAATAGATTCTTGAACTGACTATATTTTTCAGGATTCAGTGTTCTGTCGTTTCCAGCCTTTTTTTCTTTAAATTTTGAATGTTTTAATATTGTCCGTTTGATCGGTCTTTAATCGTTGCGGTGTAACATTTAGGTATCCAGAGCACCATCTGTGTCACTCGACTCTGATGTAGGACTAAAAACTGTTTAGTCGTTGATTAATGATACTGACACATGAGCTGCGTGTAAGTGGGCGCTGTGACAAATACATCTATCAATCTCTGTTCAAGCTGCATAATCCCCATCCATTACTGTGAGCTAAGATGTATCAGACAGGCCAAGCTTTCAAGACAAGACAGGAGTGAGTCAGCGATGTGGAAAAGAAATGTCCGAATCCTGTGTATTGTGTGAGAAAATAAAGCAATGAACCGATGCTTAGAGCTGGAGTTTATATATATATATATATATATATATATATATATATATATATATATATATATATATATATATATATATATATATATATATTGTGAAAAAAAGTTGCTGTAAACGGCTGTTCATTTTTGTCAGTTTACAAAATTCAAAGTGAGTGAACAAAAGAAACGAAATCGAAATCAAATCAATATTTATTGTACTGACTTTTGAATAACAAGAAGAACTGGAAGTGATGGCATGACCCCCACAGAGCCCTGATCTCAACATCATGGAGTGTGTGTGGGATTCCATGAAGAGACAGAAGGATGTGAGAACGTCTACATCCACAGAAGATCTGTGTTTACTTCTCCAACACGATGGAACAACCTACCAGCCGAGTTCCTTCAAAAACTGTGTTCAAGTGTACCTAGAGGAATTGCTGCTGTTTTTGATACACACACACACACACACACCACACACACACACACACATATATATATATATATATATATATATATATATATATATATATATATATATATATATATATATATATATATATATATATATATATATATACCTTTAGACCTGTACATTTTATTCTGTTAATGAAAATCTGTATTTAAGTCACAATTTGCCAATCTCATCCTTTGTTTTTGTCTTTGATTGCCTCATGCCCATGCTTGTATTGATTCTTATTGTCACAAACTCACATTTTTCCACTTACATTAAAGAAAATCTGTACTTACATCCATGTCTGACATATTGTTAATTATTGCAGCACTGGAATATAAACTTAAGGTACTTCTGGACCAACTCTTGGCTAAGCATAATTTCAAGTGCCTCCTTTAAGAACGTGTTTAGGGGACCCATCTTTTCCCTCTATTTTTTCAAATTTCTGATGTCACTCTTCCTCCCTGTATTTACATCCTACAAGGATGTAAAATCCATGTTTTTAACATACATAATTCATATATACCTATCATTCTGTATATTAGAATCAAGCCAAAATGGTATTATGTATGTCAACTATTCCTACATACCGCACACGAGGTTAGAACCCATACATTTATATATTAATTCATTTTTTATTAAGCCCAGGGACATATCCTGACACCTTCTCAATTCCATTCTCCCTGCAATCTATAAGAAAACCAGAGGGTAGAAAAGAAAGTAAACTAGACATCAAACCCTGAAGCAGATTGGCAGCAAAACTTTATTTGCTATCTGAACTTTCTCCCTATGAAAGGATATGTCATAACACTATTCAATCTATCATCTGAAAATGGAATAATATGCCAATAAAGCATGGCACAACTGTTTAAATAACCAAGACATGGCCTTCCACCTAAACTGACAGGACACAAGGAGAGCATTGATCCAAGAAGCAGCCAGAAGGCCCATTGTAACTCTGGAGGATTCTGCAGAGATCCACAGCTCAGGTGGGAGAGTCTGTCCACAGGACAACCATTAATCATGCACTCCACTGATCTGGCTAGATAGAGTGGCAAGAAGAAAGCCATTGTTGACAAAAAAGAACAAGAAGTCCCATTTGTAGTTTGAAGTCATGTACGGGACACAGCAAACATATTGAAAAGGTGCTCTGCGCAGATGAAACCAAAATGGAACTTTTTTTGCCTGCATGCAAAATACTTTCTGCGGCAGAAACCTAACACCAAACATCAGCCTGAAACATGGATGGTGGCAGCAATATGTTGTAGAGATGCTTTTCTAGCAGGGACAGGGAAGCTGGTCAGTACTGATGGGAAGATGGATGAAGCCAAATGCAAGGCAATCCTGGAAGAAAACCTAGTAGGTATATACAGTGGTGTGAAAAACTATTTGCCCCCTTCCTGACTTTTTATTCTTTTGCATGTTTGTCACACAAAATGTTTCTGATCATCGAACACATTTTAATATTAGTCAAAGATAACTCAAGTAAACACAAAATGCAGTTTTTAAATGAATGTTTTTATTATTTAGTGAGAAAAAAAATCCAAACCCACATAGCCCTGTGTGAAAAAGTAATTGCCCCTGCACCTAATAACTGGTTGGGCCACCCTTAGCAGCAATAACTGCAATCAAACGTTTGCGATAACTTGCAACAAGTCTTTTACAGCGCTCTGGAGGAATTTTGGCCCACTCATCTTTGCAGAATTGTTGTAATTCAGCTTTATTTGAGGGTTTTCTAGCATGAATTGCCTTCTTAAGGTCATGCCACAGCATCTCAATGGGATTCAGGTCAGGACTTTGACTAGGCCACTCCAAAGTCTTCATTTTGTTTTTTTTCAGCCATTCAGAGGTGGATTTGCTGGTGTGTTTTGGGTCATTGTCCTGCTGCAGCACCCAAGATCGCTTTAGCTTGAGTTGACGAACAGATGGCCGGACATTCTCCTTCAGGATTTTTTGGTAGACATTAGAATTCATGCTTCCATCTATCACAGCAAGCCTTCCAGGTCCTGAAGCAGCAAAACAACCCCAGACCATCACACTACCACCACCATATTTTACTGTTGGTATGATGTTCTTTTTATGAAATGCTGTGTTACTTTTACGCCAGATGTAACGGGACACGCACCTTCCAAAAAGTTCAACTTTTGTCTCGTCAGTCCACAAGATATTTTCCCAAAAGTCTTGGCAGTCATTGAGATGTTTTTTAGGCAAAATTAAGACGAGCCTTAATGTTCTTTTTGCTTAATAGTGGTTTGCGTCTTGGAACTCTGCCATGCAGGCCGTTTTTGCCCAGTCTCTTTCTTATGGTGGAGTCGTGAACACTGACCTTAATTGAGGTAAGTGAGGCCTGCAGTTCTTTGGATGTTGCCCTGGGATCTTTTGTGACCTCTCGGATGAGTTGTCTCTGCGCTCTTGGGGTAATTTTGGGCGGCCGGCCACTCCTGGGAAGGTTCACCACTGTTCCATGTTTTTGCCATTTGTGGATAATGGCTCTCACTGTGGTTCGCTGGAGTCCCAAAGCTTTAGAAATGGCTTTATAACCTTTACCAGAATGATGGATCTCAATTACTTTTGTTCTCATTTCTTCCTGAATTTCTTTGGATCTTGGCATGATGTGCTTTTGAGGTGCTTTTGGTCTACTTCTCTGTGTCAGGTAGCTTCTGTTTAAGTGATTTCTTGATTGAAAGGCCTGGGGGTGGCTACAGAAAAACTCAGGTGTGATAAACCACAGTTAAGTTATTTTTTAACAAGGGGGGGCAATCACTTTTTCACACAGGGCTATGTGGGTTTGGATTTTTTTCTCACTAAATAATAAAAACATTCATTTAAAAACTGCATTTTATGTTTACTTGAGTTATCTTTGACTAATATTAAAATGTGTTCGATGATCAGAAACATTTTGTGTGACAAACATGCAAAAGAATAAAAAGTCAGGAAGGGGGCAAATAGTTTTTCACACCACTGTATATATATATATATATATATATATATATATATATATATATATATATATATATATATATATATATTACAGCATTATGAAATTATTCCTTCACATATATCAGCATGTTTGGAAGCTGGTGTAAGAGCGCAGGGTCACCCTGGAGCACAGCGGGTTAAGGGCTTTGCTCAAAGACCCAAGGGTGGCAGTTTTTTATTTATAAAACATCTTTAAAATCATGTGTAATTTTTTTCTTGCAAACAATCACAATAAAATATGTTTATGTTATATTTAGTTACAACATGTCAAAATGTGGAAATATTCCAGGGGGTTATGAATATTTTTGCAGTGCGCTATAGCTTATATACATTGGAACTGAAAAAGCCTTAAAAAAATTCATGTGGCACAATGTGGGAAAATACACAACAGCACATCAGTTGAGTACAAAGATCAACATATACACTAGGGATGGTAAGAACCATCGATTCATATTGGTGCATCAGTATTGTAGTTAATGATGTAATGCATTGATTTCAAAATGTTTGCATCAGATACAATCATACCTCTATACATGGGATCGGCCATCATTTGTGATTTGTCTGGTTCAAATCCCATCACCCCCAAACTGCCACTAGTGGGCCTTTGAGCAAGTCCCTTAACCTTTAATTGTTCAGAAGTCACTCTGGATAAGGACATCTGCAGAATCCTGTAAATGTCTTAGGGGTGGACTGTACCGAATCGCATCGTCAGCTGCACGTGTCTTTAATTTATTATATCGTCTAATTGGCTATACATTGAGATGCAAATCGCATCACCTTAGTTATGAAGATGCACGTCTATTACACAAACATATAGAATGTATAGCAGCTATAGCAGAAAAAAAATTGGTGATTGAAAAAAGTGGCTATTTATATATTGGGGAAGGTGGAGCTCAGTGTTTAAGGCACTGGGCTATGGATTGGAAGGTCGGGGGTCCCATCACCCCCAAACTGCCCCCATTGGGTCCTTGAGCAAGACCCTTAACCCTCTGTGCTCCAAGGTATCATGGCTGACCCTGCACTCTGACCCCAGCTTCCAAACAAGCTGATATATGTGAAGAAAGGATAACACTGTACAGTAATGTATATGTGACAAATAAAGGCTACACTATTATTTTATGAACCATTTAATAAATAAATTCATACGGGGTCATTTCCCTGAAATCGCTAATTTTTTGCGAACATACAGGATATTGAAATGAGGCAAAAAGTCGCTGGAGATGTTAAAGAAGTGGCCTTTATAATTCAATAGTCATGAGACAAAGATTTAATAAGAGAATAGTGACGGTTCAAGCAGGCATTCCCGTGTACGGATCCATATGACACAGCACTAAGCTCCTGGACCCCATCTTTACAGCACCGGCGTGTGATTAAACATGGCTGATGATTGCATTTGTAACGACTTGGAAAATGTATGTTTTAAATAAGGCACGCCTGTAAACTGCTAAACGGTCTGGCAGGCTTCAAATGAACGGCTGCAATTCAATAAAGCCCGAGGTTTAGTTCGATTCAATTAAACATTTTGTCCCAGAATTCAATTAAATAATAATAACTCGTGCAAAGTGGCAACCGATATGTGCAAGAGCTGCCTCGCCATCTATTCTGGACACAGACGCGCAACGAGTTGTAAGACCTTCCAAAGATAAACCCTGATCACATGTGTATCTTCGAAGTCTCAGATCCCACCTTTATACCTTATGAAAATATCTGCTTTGCTCCTGCTGGAATAACAGCACGAACGATCAGCAGCGAATGCCAATGGCCTCATTACTTATCGCAGCACAATGTAGCTGGAAATTGCTTCTTTCAGGTTTTGTTTGCACTGGCAATTACTATAAACTCTCTGCTTGACACGTTGTTTGCACAGATGTAGAGCATTAATAAACATGAGTGCTAATCTGAATTATTGAACTGCTCACTGTTATACTGACAGTGGGTTTTTTATTAATTTTTTTTGTACCCTCTGATGCCGGAGTGCTGATGAGCAAAGGGAGACTTGGGTTCCTTGGTAAAGAGCAAAAATGCACGGTCTTATCACATGCAAAATCCTTTTATTAAACTGGAGCCTGGACCTAGTGGTATTTTTCTCTCTTCCTGATCTCAACGCCATTCTAATCATGCACGCACGCACTACACTCGCAGATTCACTTAGATGAGTGACATTTGCATTGCAGTCCCTGGTCAAGGTCCCTGGTCAAGGTTAGTTCCGTTACAGGAAATGGAATTGGGAAGTTCATTTCTATACCCTTCTAATTCATTTGTTCTTTTATCGCTTGTATTTATGACGCACATATATGATATGCAGTGCATTACACAGGAAATGGAATTGAGTTTATCTAAAGACTAAACCAAGTAATTATTTTGTCACGTGATGCTGTGAGAGTTACTCTGCAAAAGAACTATATAATGATATGTATATAATAGCCTTTATTTGTCACATATACATTACAGCACAGTGAATTTCTTTCTTCGCATATGGCAGCTTGTTTGGGAGCTGGGGTCAGAGCGCAGGGTCTTCCATGGTACGGCACCCCTGGAGCACAGAGGGTTAAGGGCCTTGCTCAAGGACCCTAGGGCAGCAGCTTGGTGATACCGGGGCTCGAACCCCCAACTTATATGGAATTCTCTATATGGAATTCTGCTATTCATAATGTTATGAAGGGCCATACTAAAAAAAAAAACTTTAAGAGGCTTATTTATAGTGTATTTGGAGCAGAATTATTCAGTCATATCTCCAAATATATTTTGGAAAATTTGGTCGTATTTAACATGAGAATCTTTAAATCTTTATAAATATAAATAACATCAAAATGCATGAAATAGCACTGGAGCACTCCTGTAGCACTCCTACAAATACTATACGTGTCACCAGATAATCTGCATGTTAACCAATGTAGGAAATCTATACTAAGGCTCCTTTTATGTGTGTCTTTACTGTACATATATCTCCTCTCAACCTATTCATGCATGTGACTTTTAAATAAGGAAATACATGCTGCTAGATCAGCTGAACTGTCCTCTGTCCTTATCCTCTTAGATCTGTCAGACCTTTCACTACCCTCAGGAGTCCTGGTATCTATAGAGCAACATGGAAATGTTTTTTTTTCCTACTTGCAAGGTCGCTCATACCAGGTAACATCTGCCCCACGCAGACTCTCCTCCGGTGTCCCAAAAGGCTCAGTACTTGGTCCTCTACTTTACTCACTCAATTCTCACTCTCTTGGTGAAATCATCTCCTCACATGGATCTGACTGTAATGCTGATGACACCTCCATCTCCAGGTCAGACCCTCAGCATAACCCTTCATAACTCTCTACTTTTCTCCTTCGCCACTGCTTGTAACCTTGGACAATCAGCTGTCCTTTTCTTCTCATGTTGCTGATGTGTCAGTGCCTCCTCTACAACATCAGAAGGATTCAACCATTTATATCCACCCAGGATGCTCAGGTTCTTATTCAGTCTCTTGTCATTTCGATACTCGACCACTGCAACTCTGCTGGTAGGTTCTACCTCAGAAAGCAAAGAATCCAAAATGCACAAGTTGCTTGTGTCTTTAGTTGGAAATCCATGAACCAGGTGTTAATTTACTCATAGCTGGAGACCCAAATCACTTTTTTGTAGGTTTTCTGGATAAGGGCAACTGCAAAATGCTGTAAATGTAAATATATGTTACGCATTTAGCTCTTGGCCTGTGGCTGTGTTTTATTGTTGTAGACATACATTTGCATACCTGAACTTTATTTTTACCTCTTTAAACTGTAGTCTGTACGTTCTAAGTTAGGATTGTGTCATATAGAGTTCATTTATGTTGCTTTACGTAGCACCTTAATCTTGAAGGAACAATGTTTCATTTCACTGTGTATTGTATACACTGTATATAACAGTATTTTTTTAAACACATATAACAGTGCCTATGTTATGCCTATTCACAATCTATGTTTATTGATCATACCCCCCAAAAAAACAGACATGGCTTTAAAACACTTTCAGATGGGGAACAGTGAGGATGGCTAGTTATTGATTAAATGGTTCATTGAATCATTAAATCATTGATGAATTGTATCTGTTACCAGTTTGAATAGAAAGAGACTCAGTTTGAGTTCTTTATTTCATATTCCATTAAGCTAAACATGGCACCTCTTACGCTTCCTTCACTTGATCTACTATATGTGTTAGACATGGATAATATAACAAATTGAAGTTTAATACTGAATTTATCATTGAATTATTATCTTTTTTAAAGAATAGCTATAATATTACAGCTCTGATAACATGAGCTCTACTGAAAAGCCCATCATTGCTTTATGTAAGCCCCGCTCCACCACAATGTAATAATTGTCAGCGGCTGTTCGTCAGTCACAATGCCTAATAAAAGACCTGACAAAAGGGTTTTTTTATTTTTTTTTTGTTCTCATGCTGGTCTTATGTACATTATTATATGTTTCTATTTCACTTACATGTTTTAACATCAGTCACTCCGGTGCCTTAATTTTGCATCGAATAACATCCTAGGTGATCAAAGTGGACCAGGAGTCTTTGTGATTCGGCGGAATAGCCGTCCATCCTTCTGTTATGCCTTTTGAACATCTTAGGTTTCTTTATAAAAGAAGAGAAGAGACAAGCATAGAGGAGGGGGAGAGAAAAAAAGGCCTTCTCCTGCATTTCTCTTGTCGATATTCCCACTGTGGTGCAAGTGTAAAGCCCAGCGCGAGATGAAGTGTAGAATTCTCTTTCTAGTAAGGGGAGGCACGCGAGTCACAAAGGTAGAAGTACAAAAAGTGCTGTAGTACTCTTGTTCTCTCATATACTCCAAAGCAGCTTTATAGCCAGATATAAAATAATGACATTATATAGTGAATTTATATCTATGTTGCACAACAAAATCAGAAATCGTGTTGCTTTGTTTGGCTGTATAATTTATACGGAAATTAGTAGCACAAAGATGTTGATTTATTGCTATCACCAAAATATCTTGAACAGACTTCATATTGATTCTTGCATAGTGTAATTTATGCAGCATTACTTAACATATGATCGTTCAATTTATTTATGAACATGATTTCAAATTTGTTATACACCACATGGGCATATTTTGTGGACACCTGACCTTGTTTTTTTTGTAGCCATTTGCTGTTATAACAACCGCCACACATCTGGGAAGATGTCCCACTAGATTTTGAGGTTGTTCTTGAGGAGATTTGTGGTTATTCATACACAAGTGTGTTACCAAAGTCAGGTTCTGATGTACGTGAAGTCAGGAGGCTCGGAGTGCAGTCAGAATTCCAATTCATCTCAAAGGTTTTAAATAGGGCTGAGGTCAGACCTCTAGAACAGCACGCCACTCAATATCCACTCCAAACCATGCACACCATATCTTCATGGAATTTGCTTTGTATACAGGAGCATTGTCATGCTGGAGCAGGATTTGGTATCCTAGTTCAAGTGACGGAAGAATTGTATACATGTATGTGTCTTTATAGTATTTATCCACCCACCCATCCATCTATCCATCCCCACTCACCAACTCACCTATCTATCTATCTATCTATCTATCTATCTATCTATCTATCTATCTATCTATCTATCTATCTATCTATCTATCTATCTATCTATCTATCTATCTACATATATATCTATATACTGTATATGTAGTCAAGTCACCTTTCTTTATATAGCACTTTCAACAATACCGATTGTGTCAAAGCAGCTGTACAATAATAAGTGACACACAAAAACAAACTTAACAAAATTCGAAACAATTACGTGTCCCCAACTGAGCAAGCCATAAGTGACAGGTGACAGCGGCAAAAAACCAAAACACCATTGGTGACACAAATGGAAAAAAACAACCTTGGGAGAAAGAGCAGGCTCTCAGTCAGGGGGTCAGTTCTCCTCTGACCAACAAACTAGTAAACTGTATTCATGAAGGTGGTCTATCAGTGCTGATCCATCATCTGGATAAGGACTGGATCAGGGAACTGCAGTGACCATGTGCTCAGGATACAGACTGGATCTGAGTGGTGATGATGATGATGATGATGATGATGATGACCTTGGAATAAACAGAACACAGACTAATAAGTGAAAATGCCATTCATTTTGTGATGCAAGGTGATATATATATATATATATATATATATATATATATATATATATATATATATATATATATATATATTATATATATATATTATAATAAATTTATTTGTCACATACACATTCACGTACAACATGCAGTGAAATGCTTTTTTCATGTATAATATGATTCATGTTTTCAAAAAAACTAAGTAAAAAACTATTTTGTTGTATTATAAGAATAACAGATAGAACAAATAAATACATATACAGAAAAGGAATAAGAATGAATTTAAAAATAAGTAAAAATATAAGAAAAATGGGTCCATCCATCTATCTATCTATCTATCTATCTATCTATCTATCTATCTATCTATCTATCTATCTATCTATCTATCTATCTATCTATCTATCTATCTATCTATCTATCAGCTAGCTGTTCTACTTGAATGAATGGATTCTCTTTCAGATTCACAACTGCACTGACCTTTACATTGAATTCTGCTTTGATTAACTCCCCTTTTCTCACTCATATAACATGAATACAGCCACCATTTTGAGAGTGGGTGTCACACTGACATTCCAGACATAGCAAGAGGTTAAAAAAAATTACAATACACTTGCTAAAAAAAAGACATTGCATAGAATTTGAGCAGTGTAACATCATTTCCAATCAAAAGAGAGGGAATGCTATAATCGCATGAGAGGGTGTTAATGGGTGTTATTGCCATGTTTAAAATAGACATACACACCTACTACTATTCCTTCCACTAGTGTAAAGCTTTAATTAGTGGCTGGGTGTTGATGACCTTACATTGCTTTTTTATTATATGAAGATTTTTCGATACGTGGAAATTGTTCATATTACACCGAATTAAGTGCACCAGTATTTACTCCATAAGAAGCATCAGCCTCCTTGGGTTTTTTGTTTTATTTCTTATTACAAGCATCCAAAGTTATTGACGCGCACCTGCTTTAGTCATTTCCCTGCCATGTGATTAATACAGATTCTCATTATTATAATTTCTGCTGATCGGCAAAGCGTGACAACGGCTGCCAAATACGACTGTTTTTTTTTCCGACAATTAAGTCAGCAACAAACACCCAAAGAATTGATAACGGGGGTCCGGCTGCGTCTGTAAAGCGGAATAATGATTTCACCTGTTCACGTTTCCTCTGTAATTACTCGACGTTTTCCACAGATGCACGAGAATTAAAAGGAAAGTGTACATTAGAGATTTTCTGTCAGCGATATTTATATTTTAGCAGCATGACAAAATGATTTCATATGCCAGTGTTGGCTAAGCACCATTTGACTCATCCCCTTCATTAAATTGCCATTAATCCCAAAGTAGTCTTTTTCCAGTCTTGCAAATGTCCAATTTTTTTCTTTCTTTTTTTTCAGAGCCTGATGTAGTGTCAAGATTGGTGCAGATCCTCTTAAGGTTTAAAGTAAAATGTGTTGCACTTTCAGACTTGCTTTTCAGCTCACCATGATTGCACGGTGAACGGTGTTTATTTTTAGTTTTTGCCAGCTAAAATCTCTCATCAACAACAAAACGTGACCGCTTGTATCACAAACTCTCTCAACAACAAAGCGTTTCCATCCTGAGAACGGTTTTCTGTGTGGTTATTGATGTTGGCAATGAAAATCCCAGTTTGTGAGCCAAGAAGCTTCATCTGAACCTTTTTCGATGTTTTGCTGATCTGAAACTGAACCACTAAACTTCTCACATAGTCTTGTATGAATAGGAAGAAGAATATAAAATAATAATATAATACAAATATAATAATACAAATATAAAACATTTAAACTAGGGAAAGGGAAGAGTTGCCTTCCTGGAGTCTTCTAAGGTGAGATTTCTACATTTTAGTAGCTATAAAAATGCATCAATTGTCCAGTCACTGTCCCTGTGTGCAATGTTATTTAACTAATTAACAATTGAAAGAGGCCATTATTTTATTATTATTATTATTATTATTATTATTATTATTATTATTATTATTATTAGAAGTATATTCATATTTTGGAGACATAACTACGACAGTTAACATATTTCTTCTGTAATATCCAATGTTATATTTGCTCAGTTTGTTTGCCAGACAACAAATAAATGTTATTTAGCTGTTTATGAATGTAGGGGACCATTCTTAAAATGTTAACCAATTAGTGTCAGCAAAGTCTGTATTTTTTATAGTATGCAGATTTACCCACCCTGGACTGTCCCAAAATCCCCATCCTGAATTAAGTGATTGGATTTAAGCAGGTTGCCCTTAAAACCAAATAGATAGATAGACTTAGAAAAATAAGATAGATAGTCGATTAGATAGAAGAATAGATAGAGAGATAGATAGATAGATAGATAGATAGATAGATAGATAGATAGATAGATAGATAGATAGATAGATAGATAGATAGATAGATAGATCAGAATTTTTACATAAAGGAATAATAAACTCAGCCAGGGCTACTGCGTTAGCTGAAAAGCTAGGAAACTCCCCCAATGAGCAGCGCAGGGTCTGGAGACACAGCTCATAAGTCATCAGGGAGGAGGCAATTTATTTTCTCCGCCTTTAATATGTCACAGGCCGATGCGTGTGTGTCTGCGTTAGCTGGCTCACCTCCACTACAGATACCTGTGGTGCTCTTCATGGTTCAGGGGCTCCTAATTTAAATGGGAAGTAGCACATATTTCATATAAATGCCAGGCAATGGAGGGAGGGGTGACGAGCGGCTTAAACTCAGGATGAGGCTGATGATGTACCACTTTTTCGGACCTTTCCGCATACTTTGCTCAAACGATCCCCACCCACCCCCTTCTCTTTCGGAACGTGTTCGCAGGCCACAGATCAGAGGCTGCTAAGGGTTGGCTGTGGTATAAATGGCAGGTCATGCTGGGAGCATGCAGGAAAGCAAGCAGTGAGGCAAAGAAAAGCTCGCAGAGCTGCCCACTGAGGGCTTCTCTCAACACGCCTCTTAAGGTTATTCCTCACGAGCTTTTAATGGATCCAGAGGCCTTCACTGAGCGCCATTTCATAATGGGCTGGATTTAAAGCCGATCGGTTGAATCACGTTCTCCCTCCAGGTGAGCCATGAACACTTCATCATGCTGCCGACAACGAGCCCTTCAGCTGGGAAATGCGCCCTGATGTGGATGTGCTCTGTCATTATTTAAAATGGGAACGGATGGAAAACAGTCACTTTGTCCCACACAAATCACATGATGGGTGTAGAGTTCACAATGACAAGCTCCTTCATTTCATATACAACATATAAGTCACCAATAACATAATAATAATATAATATATATAGATATATATATATATATATATATATATATATATATATATATATATATATATATACTATATATATATATATATATATATATATATATACATCACCCATGTAGAATGTTTGAAATGATTCTTGTTGTGTACAAAACATGCTGCAGTAATCAAATCATTAGATCTTTGCCTGCCCTTTGTGGGACCTATAATCTTTTTTTCTTTTTTTTGAAGGCTGAATGTTATTGTGCATGGTCTCCAAACTGATATTTAACCAAATCAGCATGACTCTTCTAGTCCACACACACACATACACACAAGCACATATCCTGGACTTTACCAAAACACCAGTGACCCTTATTACTTGACCCCTTGACATTGTGACCTGTTGTCTGATGGCCTATTGATTATGTCTGGGCTTTAGAGGGTCACGGTTTGGATCATAATCACATCAAATATTATTTAATCACGGAAACGGGTCCATTGTTACTAATTTTGTATAATTAAACCAGCTTGAACCAGCTTTGATGGAAGGAAAAGAAGAAATTTCTCCCTTCGATGTATTGTTTTTCTTTTTTTTTTTTTTTTTTTTGTCGAGACACTTATGGCAGCCGTAGTAAGAAGAGTAATCGGGCATGTCTCTGCTTTCTCCCGAAGGATCTCGAGCGTTTTCCATCAAGCGCACCAAAGGTCTTGGCTCCTCTTGCTCAGTTTCCAGCCTCGTTGGCTGCGTAACCATGAGGAAATGAGAGACACAGGCACGTCTCTTTCGTCAGGAGTTATCGCAAGAGACAACAGAGCTACAAGTCACTGAGCAGAAAATTTCAAATGATCAGCTCACTTCTGAAAAGGCGAGTCGTTCATCTAGCAACAGGCACAACATCATGTATCACGTATGTTTCGAACGTCGCAAGTGAATCTACTCAATATTGCACTGTCGCAAAAATAACGCAACACATATGTAAATTATTATGTAGTATTATGTTAAAGAATTGTCAAACCTGAACCCCTTTCTGTATGCTGCAATTTGAATGATAAAAATGTCAATTATTAGGTATAAATAAATGAGAAGCTTTGCACATTTGCTGATGTGTACACTTCTGCATGTCTTTATAGATTAGTATACAATGATCATCTCCATGTACCTAACGATCTTTATATATCAACATATGGTCACACCCTGTTGAAAAATACAACCAATGTATCTAATGTCTCTTTGCATTTGGAATTTGATAAAAATGCACAAAATTAAAAAGTGAAAGTCTTCACGAGATATAATTTATGTTATGTAAGTCAAATATCACTTCATTGAAATAGATCTTAAAAACGCTGGTAGTTTCATGGAATCTTGAAATTGTGAAACTGTGAAACATACAACACCTATCCTAACATTCCTTTTTATTCTCTTATATATCTCACTGTCCAGAAATCCATTAAAAAAATCAACTGCCTCTCCTTGTGTACTTAAGTTTGTATTTACCCTTCTTGAATGAATCTTACCCTTAGAGCAAGACCTAAAGCACTTCTTGTACATCGCCCTGGATAAGGGTATCTGCTAAATACTGCAAATGTAAATGTAAATGTACATACAGGTGTAAATCTATTCTGATACAATACTAGAGATCAAATTCTAAGAGAACGATGACAACACATAAACGCAAAGGTACATATACATAGTGGTGTATTGTCAGTAGTCAATTGGCCATTTTTATTGGCTTATATTTGTTGGTTTAAATTCATATCATTCAAATTGTCGAATTTAAATTAGTCAGAGGTGGAAAGTAATGAATTACTCACGTTACTGTAACTTTATATCTGAGTAAATTTTTAATGAGCTACTTTTTACTTCTACTTGAGTACATTGTTAGACCGGTAACTTTACTTGTACTTGAGAAAAGTTTCACTTAAGTAACAATACTTTAACTTTTCAAAATTGTATTACTCTTTCCACCTCTGAAATTAGATATGGAAGCTACACGTATAGAATTAAAATAGAATTCCCCGTACACACTCTCGACTGCCGCCTGGAAAGAGTTACAGAAGCACGCTGGTCTTCACATCCAGGTTATTTAACAGTTTCTTTAAACAAGCCATCAAACTCCTTAACATGATGGAAATAGACTCAAACACACAATCACACACAATTAATGGAAAACAAACAAACAAACAAACAAACAAAAAGCTTCAGTTTGCAATACTGTTGTTTTACACTCATCTGTTGGAGGGCTGAATTTTTTACACTTTTTTACATTCAGCTTTTGAGGACAGTGTTAATGGTAGTATACATGGTTCTTGGTTATAAAGGGTTCTGAATGGTTATGAGTGGTTCTGAATGGTTATGAATGGTTTCTTGTTGTAAACTTTTCATTTCTAGATCATACTTGTTATTTTTCATTTCATCACTTTATTATTTGAATTCAACACTGTATTATGTTTTCATGTTTAAATACTTTTTAAATTTTCAATAATGTTGTGCGGTAGGGAACTGTTTTACACACCTGGATTTAAAATAAGTAAGTAAATAAATAAATTCTTCAGTACAATTAACAAAAGTTTCTGACACATGACATAAAAGACTTCAAAACCTTTATGGCAAATTGAGATTGTTGTGTATACAAGCACCCCTGCCAGACTTAATATTGAATGCATGATCCCAAATGAGTTGATCCAAGGAAAACGAGGAACACTGGATAGAGGAACTAAACACAAAACACAAAAAACACACAGGGATGGGAATGTGTGTGTGTGTGTGGGGGGGGGGGGGTTGGTTCGAATCTATAATGCTCCAAAAGCCATGCTCTTGCTCCCATGCGGAGAATATATTTCTTCTCCTTATTGTGTCTTCTAACTTCGATGAGTTGTTTTCATGTAAAGAAAAAAACCTATAGGCCTGACCTCCTCGCTGTTTTGCCTGCGGCCATTTTGCAGATCGTATGTTTTCAATGCCTAATCCTTGGGGGAGAGAGATTCAAATCAAACTGCCATAAATATTTCAGTGTTCTCTCCTGCTCTATTGGACTTTTGGCTAATACAGTTGCTGCTGAAGCCAGGCAGAATTCCGGCCTGCTTACATATGCTATTAACTTAGCCAGCCATCATTTCAACTGGTACAGTATTTCATCAAGGAGTAACAAAACAGCAAGTCCCTCTCATTGTAATCAATAAATAAATAAATACATGGGGACGTTTTTTCTTCCCTGACATGAATTTCTTCCAAAATTGATTGATTTTTTTTCTTTTTTTACATTTTACTTTATTTCCTTTTTACATTTCATCACTCAGTACAGCGAGACCACCTTTGAGAAGTTCTTCCCAATAAACTGAAAAGCAGGAAGGTCTTCTGAGGAATATCCAAACATCTGTTAACCATCTGACAGTACCTGGAGCAAAGCCAATGGCACTCAGAAATGAAAATGGCTTCATTATGAAGGCAAAAGTCAACTTAATATATATATATATATATATATATATATATATATATATATATATATATATATATATATATATATATATATATATATATATATTTGATATGATATGACTGGCTTCTGCGATACTCATATACTGGATCAGAGAGAGAGAGAGAGAGAGAGAGAGAGAGAGAGAGAAATAAGATGTGTTAAAGACTGTTCACAGGATGCTGATGATTAACCTTACAATGTGACACTAAATCTCTAAAACCACTCGAGCTCAGATGCGAAAACACTGAACAGATCTCTGTGCTCCGCTCTTGCAATTATGGCAAGTTTTGCACTTGTTTATTTATTCAAACTGAATCTAAAAATGTCCGTCATTAATTAAAGGACCATTGAAGAGGGATGAAACAGTCCTCAAACTCAGCTTTCTGTATTTATAAATGGACAGTCCATTAGACTCACCACTTTAAAAAATGTCTTTTTTTTTTTTAAGCCTGAGTTGTGAATGTTGACAAGAGCGCTGACAAAAATCCATATCTCACGGTTGCTTGGTGCTTGATGAACACATTAGCAGGAGAAACTCTTGGACTCAGTCCAGTTAATCAATTCTCACAGAGACCCTTTTTGCACAGACACATATTTACCACCAGCATGAGGGTGTCAGTTCACCTGGCAACGGGAGCAGCCAGATCTCAGGAGAAGTGTGTAGCAGTTTAAAACCTGTTACTTTGCACAGTTGGTTGTGTAGTGTATAAAAAATGGTTGGAAAAATGTTGATAGTCTTGTGACTATTTGGGGAAAAAACGCACCGTTACACCAAAGCAAACATTTGCTACCATTTTTATCAGAAAACATTTCAAATGTTATCGTTTTGTACATGGTTCACGTTACTTAGTATTTGTATATTGGCGCTGTTCCTGGTCAAATCTGACTAATGAAATGGACTTTTGATCTGCTAGTGAGATTCTAACGCGGAACATTTTGAAAGTGTAAAACTGTATATGTCTGTACAACAACTTGTGATCTTAAATTTTAAAAGAGAATGTTTTTCTGAAATGTAATAGAGTAATTGGGGCACGGTGGCTTAGTGGTTAGCACGTTCGCCTCACACCTCCAGGATCCGGGTTCGATTCCCGGCTCGGCCATGTGTGTGTGGAGTTTGCATGTTCTCCCCGTGCCTCATGGGTTTTTCTCCGGGTTCTCCGGTTTCCCCCCGGTCCAAAAACATGCACGGTAGGTTGATTGGCACCTTGGAAAAATTGTCCCTAGTGTATGAATGTGTGTGTATGAATGTGTGTGTGAGTGTGTGTGTCCTGCGATGGGTTGGCATTCCATCCAGGGTGTATCCTGCCTTAATGCCCATAGACGCCTGAGATAGGCAGAGGCTCCCCGTAGCCCGAGGGAAGATCGGATATAGCGGTAGAAGATGAATGAATGAATGAATAGAGTAATTTGATGTACATAGTTCATTCATTCATTCATTCATCTTCTACCGCTTTTTTCAGATTTTCACTCAGGTAGCAGGGAACCTGTGCCTATCTCAGGTGTCTTTGGGCATTAAGGCAGGATACACCCTGTATGGAATGTCGATCCATCGCAGGGCACACACACACACACACACACACACACACACACTTACTTTCACACAATAGAGACAATATTCCAAGGTTCCAGATTGGACCAGGGAGGAAACCAAAGGACCGGGAGAAAAATAACCTGAGGTACAGGGAGAACATGCACACTCCACACAAACATGGCGGAGGCAGGACACGGGACACTATATATTAAAAGCTAACAAAGCAAATGGTTTAAAATTGAGCAAATCTGTTAAAGTTCAAATGATTGAAAAAAGTTAACCACCATGTGATTAATTTATCTTTATTGTGGAATTCGCATTAACCAGGTGTAAAGGTGTTTGTCTAAAGTAGGTGGTAGCTCAGTGGTTAAGGTTTAAGATCTCTATAATGGAAGAGGTTCAAACCCCACCACCACCAAGCTGCCACTAGTGGGCCCTTGAGCAAGACCCTTAAACCTCAATTGCTCAGTTGTAAATTCATTCATTCATTCATTCATCTTCTACCGCTATATCCGATCTTTCCTCAGGTCACGGGGAGCCTGTGCCTATCTCAGGCGTCTATGGGCATTAAGGCAGGATACACCCTGGATGGAATGCCAACCCATCGCAGGGCACACACTCACACACACACACACACACACACATTCACACACTAGGGACAATTTTTCCAAGGTGCCAATCAACCTACCGTGCATGTTTTTGGACCGGGGGGAAACCGGAGAACCCGGAGAAAAAACCCCTGAGGCACAGGGGAGGGAGAACATGCACAAACTCCACACACACATGGCCGAGACGGGAATCGGACACGGACCCTGGCGGTGTGAGGCAAACGTGCTAACCACTACGCCACCGTGCCCCTTCAGTTGTAAATCTCTTTGGATAATGCTGTAAATTTACTACATTTACTAAAGATTAAATTGTTTGTCATATGAAAAGAGAAACAGACAAAACACCATAAAATTCTTACTCTGTGAATCACATAATACAAGGCAGACACCAATTCATTATATTCATTACAAATCTAAAATGTAAATGTACAAGGACATTGTAAATAATCCTGGGGCAGGATTGGGTCTAACTAAACGCCAAGGTTAATGGTACCACATCCTAATATTGTTTTTAATCATTAAAAATCATATACCAAAACTGGAATACAAGGAATCCCTGCAGAACATAAGCTGTGTCCTACTAGATCCAGTTGTCCTTGTAATCCATAATAGTGGGAGAATCTGCATCCCTTAATGGTTCTGGTTATGAATCCTAATTCCGGTATTGTCAGGCTTACAGGTTATACACAAAAGCCTAACACGCATCAGCTCAACAAAAATTCAGTCAAACCCTTTTTGTTGCACTGTTTTGGACAGAGACCCAAATGGCCCCAAGGTGAGCACAGAGACATAAATTGCAGAGCAGTGTTAGGGTTATTGACAGAACAATAGGCAGCTGGGAATAGATGGGCCTGCTAGTTGTTTTCCAAGCAGTGTAAACAGGATTAGCATTGGCAGATTGCGGAGAGAACAGATAAAAACAGCTGCTTTGTAGCAGACAGATTCGAATCTCCCTTGATGAACTGCACTGGAGTATCTTACAGCAGGCCTGCTGGTTGGAGGGGAAACAGAGAAAGCAGGGAAAAACAAGAAGAAGCAATGCGATGTCAAGTATTATACTTGACTGTGGAATTACTAAGGGGCTTCAATAGTTTAACTGAAAACAATTGCATAAATCGAATGCAAAAAAAAGGCTTTCTATATATACAGTGTATTTTAAAAACATTTAATTAATATGTACATGCTGGCATTTTCATATTGAGGATCCATTGACAGGAATATACGTAAGAATTTCATGTTCCCTACAGCAGCGTGTCCAGCAGCTACATTTATACCAAAGAGATATGTCAGTAGAAAAATAATGTATTGAAATATAACTTTTGCCTCACACCTCAAGGGTTGGGGGTTCGATTCCCGCCTCCACAAACTCCATTGCGCATGGACTTTGCATGTTCTCCCCGTGCTTCAGGAGGTTTTTCTCCGGGTTCTCCGGTTTTCCCCGGTCCAAAAAGATGCACGGCACCTTGAAAAATTGTCCCTAGTGTGTGTGTGAATGTGAGTGTGAGTGACCTGCACACCTCATACAGGGTGTATCCTGCCTTGATGCCCCAAGACGCCTGAGATAGGCACAGGCTCCCCGTGACCCAAGGGACGATCGAATAAAGTGGTAGAAGATGTATGAATGAATGAATGAAATATGTTTAGTATATGCTTTTTAACCATTTATAGCTAAATATATTTTTTTGGAACATCCAAAATACAAGATATCATGTATCAAGCTTTTAAAGAGGGTTTTTAAGATTCATTTCAGCTCATTGGCATGTAAAGTGCTATATTATTACTATTCAGAAAAATCATTTTTGATCAATAATTTCCATGTAGATTGCACCGTTGCTGCTACTTGTATACGACGTATTATAACATACATAGAACATAACATACATATATAGAATAACATGGCAGAGGTAGAGCTTCATCTTCCTGCAAGATAAATATCTGGTGTTATTTGATCCCTTTTTTTTACGCTTCTTGTTTTTTGCCCAATAAAGGCATGTTTGTGACAGTGTAATGTGTTCGAAGTCATAAGGCACTTCAATTCATTTATTATTTTCTCTCTGTCTAAACTAAATAAATAAAAGTGAACCATATTTACCACATTGGGTCATATATTTTTTAATCATATTGCATTAAATTGCATATTTTTATTATTGGCCGGTCGGTGTGATGGTTGATCCATTCAGTAATTTAATACTCAGTAGTTTAAGACTGTTTTGTCAGCAAAAGTGGAGCAATGCAATATTAGGCAGGTGGTCATAATGTTATGTCTGATCACTGTATATTGGTTAGACAGTTGTATGCCTCAAACCTTTGGTGAAGAATGTTGTATGGCGGTGGTTTTTTTTGTTCCATACATTGTAGTGAAACAGAATAAAAGTTAGCGAAGCCAATAAAGCAGTTTTTCTCTACCCCTGTAGTTATTGGAACCAAATCTATTTGTTGACCTGACAATATCAGCTCTAACCTGCCACTTCCAGCTGCGGCCAATGTGGGTGCTTTGCTCTAATGAGACTGCAACAAAAGCCCATCCTCTGATGAGCTCCGACGGCAATCTGTTCAATCAAACACTGTCGCGTTATTTGGACTCCCATGGTTGTGCCGACGACATGGCTGAATTATGTGTTTAGAGGAAATTGATGACGCCTTCACTGTTTCAGCAAGCAACAGGCAATTCTGTCTACAATCCATTTGCCATAATGATACTGAGGACTAGACAGACATAGACAGAAAGAGAGCAAGAAAGAGCGAGACGTGTGAAACTTGATGAAGTAAACGACCTGAGTTTAGCCCCGCCCCCCTCTAATGGACCACTACCGTTCTCGCTTTCTGTTTATCTGCTTGGCAATATTAATGACTCTTTCCTTATGGCAGCTGTCCACTTACACCCTGGTTATCCAGTGTACGATTTTCTACCCCCAAGCAGGCCGGCGATACCTTTTTCTTTCCAAAATATTATGCATCCGACTGATCATCGGGAGGACAGCAGTAAATCATGGATGTGCAAGGGAGGATCGAAAGCAATTACCATTAAAACGCCACTGGTGCTCCTGCACTCCGCATGCCCTGTGCTCGAATCTCGATGCGCTGCTCCGCGTGTGTGTGTGTGTGCGCGTGCAATTTAAGCTTGCCGATCGATACGGCCGTGCAGTTAGTGGCCAACAACTCCCTTCAAGTGCCTTTGGAGCCGTTCTCCCGCACCAAATGTCAAAAACGCTGCCACTCGGGAGCGTTTTCGGAGGGGGAGAAATTGTTCTTGTGAAACATTATTGACATGGTTTAACCCACATTTCCAGCATCCAAGGGGAGGAAAGTCAATTCTCATTTGGAAAGAGATCAAGGAAGGTAAAGTGATGGGGAAAAGAAGGAACAAGGGAGTGTTTGTGTGTGTGTGTGTGTATGTGTGGGGGGGGTCTCCTTAGGACCATCCGAGCTTAGAGATCACGCAGGTCAAGGGAGTCGGGTCAGAAGCTCAGAGGTCACCAAGCCCAAGGTCAAGGTGGTAGCAAAAAGCTGTGCTCCGTCGGCACTGAGCACTAGCTGCCAATCAATACCATTAAAAATCTGACTGATCTATTGGACCCTACCTCCATCCTTCATTCTACCCTGTTTTTTTTCCCCCTTCGGTCACATCCTTCCTCAAGCGATGTCCACTTCACCTCATCTGCTTCCCTTTATCTCTGTCTTGTTCATGCTCCTTCCCTATCTAACCAGTTCCATCTTGATAGGACCACCCTTCCCATTCTACCAACCCACCCCACCCCAGTGCTGAGAGGAGTGTGTGTGTGTGTGTGTGGGGGGGGGGGGTGGACAGGCGGGGGGTGGACAGAGAGAGAGATTGGTCCCGTATTGTTTGAACAGCATTTTATTAAGCTTGCTCTCTTCAATATTTACATTGGTGCATTTGAGGGTCTGAAGCCGCATAAAGCAATTACACACATGACCAAGTCGATAGCCAAAGAAACAGCAAAAGCCTTTATCTTCCTGGCGCCAATTCTTCCAGTTCTGCCGTAAGATGTAGTTTTGCATTTCAATTAAATCGGGGTGGGGGTGGGGGGGTGGGGTGGGGGACCTGGTGGACCGGTGGTGTTTTCTTCAAAGTCAGAGGAGAAAGCATGGACACTGACGATGACGGCAAAATGAATTAGACATGCCCGGGATTCGAACGCAAAAACCAATATGCGCGTTTTTGTAATCGAGTGAAGAGGAATATTTCGCTTATTGTACTTCAAGCCTATAGATAAAGTTCTATTGCTTGCTTAAGGGCTCTGGTGCGACTCTCTTTTTTTCCCAAAAGAAGCTACTGGGTTATTGTATGAAGAGTACTTCATTTGTCAAACTATTACTTAAAGAAAGGGAAGTGATCTCGGAACTGAAGACGCTTGAGAAGAAGCACTGGGAGACTATTTGAGATTCTGGCTCATGCTTGCAGAGCGCACTCAGAGTGGTGGTGGTAGTGGCGGTGGCGGAGGTGGAGGAGGGACGGCATTGCTAATCATGCCCGTGGTCCTCCGAAAACAAACGCAATTACAGAGTTAATTGTGTTCCGAGTTTGGAGGCAGCGAGAGAAGTCAGCATCTCCTGGGTGCTGACAGAGCAGAGAGCATGGACCGTAATTGGCCAGGGGGAAGAGGAAGATTGTGGAGGACTGTGGGGTGTGCTGGAGTGTTTTTTCGAATGGAGTGTGCATGTGTGTGTGTGTGTGTGTGTGTGTGCGTGTGTGTGTGTGTGTGTGTGTATGTTGACAGGCATGTGAGATGACATGACATGACTTCCCAATGTGCTGTGTGTTTACTTAGTATGCAGGAGACGTGGAAACTCTTCCACAATGAATTATTGGTGATGAGTTTGAAACCTCTCACCTAATAGAGGACAACTGTGAAGCTTTTTGACTTGAGTCGGTTCCTGTGAAAAGAGATCAAAAGACACGGTGTGTGTGTGTGTGTGTGTATGTGTGTGTGAGACGGGAAGAGAGACACATAGTGTGAGGTTTGGAGAAAAAGGCACCAGATGTGCTTCGCTTCGGAGCCATACAGCCATGCGTGTCGTGTAGCCCGAGGAGCTAACAGTAAATATTACGATATCACAAGATGCTCCCTGCAAACACCATTTTGTGCTCTCTCAGTCAATTCCCTCTTTCCCCCCTCCGGTGCTGTGCCTTGATGGAACAAACTCTGCGAGAACGAAAACACACACGCCGAGCACATATTTCAGAGCCAAAAAAAAAAAAAAAACCCACCATGGCATGCTCCTTTTGTAGCACATTACGGTCAGCTTAAGTCATGATCGAAGCGGGCGTAAATCAACACGCCCCCATCAGGAGAGAGAGATGGCTCTTTAAGAGCTTTTCTGCAGAATAATGGCAGTCGCAGGGATTCATGGGATTGCTTTCGGCTTCCTGTGGCGTCAAGGTTCTCTCTCCCTCTCTCTCTTTCGCTCTTTTTTTTGTCATTTGGTGTTGAGTAGCGATGTCGTCCCCACCCCTGGTGCCCAGCAGATGGGCTTCTGCGTGGGGAAATGAGCCGGGAGCAAGCTCTCTCGCTCTCTTTCCCTCGCTCCCCTCCATCCCTTCCCCCTATAACTCCCCCTCCCCCCCCCCATATCCCAGGGCTGCAGAATCTCGTCTCGGAGCCGTGTGACAGCGAGAGCTCAGTGGGAGGCGGTTTTGGTCGAGTGGGGCCCAGACGCAGGGGCCCATCTCAGGCTTGCGCTACCGGAAAATCTGCCTCTTCACGCTCTGCCGAATGCACCCGTGGCACTGTGATGAGCAAAAAAATAAATAAAAAAATGCATGAGCAGCTATGCCAAGAGAAAAACACACACCTGGCAGGGGCAAGTTAGAATATTTGCTCCTCAAGATCTCTGTCCGAATCAGTGCTTTGTCTCTGTAACTGTATTTTATTCTTGGGCTCAGAGAACGAATTCGAGCCGTTAATTAATGTAATTATTACAAGCTGGACTGTTTACCCACAAATATTCGTCAGTCAAACGGAGATTTTTCTGTGCTTCCACACGGACAGTTTTTCTTGCCAGATGTGGAATTATGGCAGATTTTGATGCTGGATTTGAGACTTGGCACATCAGTAAAACACACATTTAATGATTCCAATAAAGTAAAAAAAGAAAGAATGTCATAATTAATATTATAAATAATATATATATAATATAATATATATAATTCTATATATATATATATATATATTATATATATATATATATATATATATAGATATATATATATATATATATATATATATATATATATATATATATATATACAACCTCTGGCTGCAGTGAGCCTGTGCCTATCTCACATTCATACACTAGGGACAGTTTTCCAAGGTGCCAATCAAAAAACCCCCCACGTGTACCGTTTTTTTGTGTTTTTGGGTCCGGAGAACCCAGAGAAAAAACCCCTAAGGCAGAGAATCAAAGCCCGACCCTGGAGGTGTGAGCGAACGTGCTAACCACTAAACCACCGTGCTCCTGTATATATATATATATATATATATCTATATATATATATATATATATATATATATATATATATATACATTATATATATAATATATAGAATATCTATATCTATAATATCTATATCTATATCTATATATATATATATATATATATATACATCCATACATCATACATAGATAGATAGATAGATAGATAGATAGATAGATAGATAGATAGATAGATAGATAGATAGATAGATAGATAGATAGATAGATAGATAGATAGATAGATAGATAGATAGATCTAGATAGAGAGATAGATAGATAGATTACAGATAACAAGTATCACTATTAGTGTAACTTTTTAATTACTTTATAAGTAAAGTAACTGATTACATTTGACTGTTTACTTGGTGGGAACAGAAGTTAACATTCTAAGGAAAGAATATTCAAACCATCGAAAAATAGGTTATATTTTTCCAAATGAAACTGTATCAGAATCAGATTGTTGACGGTGGGGTGGTGTTGTTGTTGTGGTTGTGGTACATGATTGTTACTATTTCGCATATTTTTTCGTCATGTTGCTCCCTGCGCATACTCTGAGAACGAGAGTGTCACTGCCATCCACTGTAAACCATTTTACATGAAATTATTCAGATGTAACCCTATTTGTATAATTTTTTTCTCTGTAACTGTAATGAATTACTCTTTTATAATTGAAAGTTTTGTAATGAAATTACATTATATATATATATATATATATATATATATATATATATATATATATATATATATATATATGCAAATGCAGATTCCAAATGACGATCAATTATGTCATCAATCAATCATCAATCACAGAATTTGCACTTAATAACTTTCATGTTTGTAGTTTTGACGTGTGTATTAGCACAGAAGAGATCTTTAAATGACACTTGATCTACCTATAATACTTATGCGATCTCTTGGTTTATCACAGTCGACACATTGAGCTGCCCTGTGCTAGACATTTCTGCAAAACTGTCACACAATATAAACTCTGTACCGATTTGTACAATTTGTCAAAAATAACCGAGTAAAATTCAAAGTTCCAGCAAAAAAAAAAAATTATAAATAAAGTGTGAATTTCCCTACATAAATATTTCGGAAACATTTTAACGACTTTAATTATGAAGTGTGAATATGGCCCGGTGAGACTGACTAATCATTAGGACAATAGCTTGTGTGAATAAAGTGGCCAACGCTCAGTTTCCACACACTCACAAAAAAGATAAAATCAGGCATCTCTGTCTCACCACCAACTCAAGCACATTCGTGCACTTCATAATAGAGCGCTGAGCCTGCTGAAGTGCTCTCAGTGCAGGAGTGTATTCACTAAGGTAAGATATGCATAAACGTGTGCTCTTGCTAGGCCCACACACTCTCACACACAGTTTTTTTGTTTTTTTTTTTTTTTTCCTCAGCTACTGAGCGGCTTCCTCCTGGTTCACTTCCACATTCCACCCTTTTATTCCTTGACTTTGGCCTTTTTCTGTATGCGCAGAAGACACCAGAATGATTGTACAGTCTCAAAGTCAAACCTGTCTGCTAATCCCCACTGCACTCTCTGCTGCCCTCTGAAGTGGACGTTTCCCTTTCTTTTGGATGCATCATAATTGATGATTCATGATGGTTTAATGTGATCACTGTCCAAGACAATCACCCAGATAAGTGGCCGGGGGAAGCAGGGTCTTCAGAGACAGTGACGGCAGGGTTCTAGAAGGTCAGGCTGTTAAAGTTTCATTCCGCTAGAAATATGACGAGAGTCAGCAAGTTCCCTGTCCACCACCAGCAGGCAGCTATGCCTTATCCTTATCAAATTCCCAAGCCCCTTTTTTGCTTTAAATTACAAATCACCATGTGCATTTCACTGGAGAGCCTTTATTATTAGAGCATGTCCAGCATATATATTTCCATTCTTGCAATGTTGTGCTGCCTGGCAATATGACAATATGTGTCAGTGTCTTAAAATTGATCCAGATCACATGGAAATATTATATAGTCTGACCTAAAAACATATATACTTTTTTTTTTTTCCTTTTTAATGATATATATATATATATATATATATATATATATATATATATATATCTATATATATATATATATATATATATATATATATATATATATATATATATATATATACAGTTGCTATAAATAAAACTATTTAATCGTGATTGCCATGAGTTAACTTGTAATTAGTCACACATTAATCACATGTTTTCAGTGTAACATAAAATTTTTATGTTTCTAATAATCTAACTAACTTTAACAGATGTTATAATTATATCAATATCACTCAGAGGCTCTCATAATTTTGGATTATTTAATATTTTACTCTGGAAATTATACTTTTTATATTCATTTTCTTGTTTTAAATCATTAATTTGTTAATTTCAATGTTAATTTTTAGTGGTTGTTTTAATTGTTAAATATGATACGTGATACATGATAAGAATTATTCTCCAGTTGGCTTACATATGAACCAGTGATACATTTAGGTTATATACAGTAATGTATGGTAATACAGTGAATAACTGTTGTGAATGTGTAGCTAGTCGGGGTAATTCAGAGAAATTTAGGAAGTGTGAGTGATAAATGCCAGCAGCATTAATCACACACTAATAAAATTAGTTCATTTAAAGTTAATTTGCGTTAATGTGTTATTTAACAGCCATAATACCGTAAATTCTGGACTATAAGCCGCTACTTTTTTCATAGGTTTTGAACCATGCGGCTAATAATAAGGTGCGGCTATTCTGCAGATTTTTTCCCGACCGCTAGGGGCTCTAACCGGAATTAGAATCAAAACTAACACAAAATAAATGCAAAGAAGAAGAATGCGCTAGTTCCTCTTTAGCAGATATAAGTGGGTAGAAGCGGATAGAAGGAGGACAAACTCTATCTTTACAAGGTTAAGGTGACGTCATTTCACACACAGGAGAAATGAAGATAAATACTGTAAATAGCGCTTATTTTCTCTTGGTTCTGTCCCGTTTTAATCAGCAAAGTTGCTGCTCGGTGCTCTCTCTCCTCCCTGCTCTTTTCCCCACACACGCACACACACGCACGCACGCACGCACGCACACACACGCACACACACACACACACACACACACGCACAAATCAGCCAAAGTCGTTCTTGATTTTCCCTCTCCCGATATAAGTCCGGTTCTCCCTACAATCCCCGTCCGGGCTCGTAGCACATACCTAGTGTCGTGGACACGGACGCTCGATATATGTTTATGCCTAACCTTTGTCTGTTCCCGATTCCCGGACTTCCAAGTCCGCCACCGCTCCTGCTCTCCGGTACTCCCGGTACCACGGCGCGCAGAGCGCAAGGCTCCCTAGCCTGTCTGGCCGCTCCGTATGAGCGGCGTCTCCTGAGTTCTTTATTCTAATAAATCCTGTTTTGTATGAATTCCGGATCTCCGCGTCTCTGTGCAGCGTCCACCGTTACACCGTGTTAAAATACAGGTTAGGAAAGGATCTATTTAGGTACATACATGTACATTTACAATTCAAAAGCGGATGCGGCTTGTATGCAGGTGCGGCTTATTTATTATTTTTTGGGTTTTTTTTTTAAATAGAGCGGATGCGGCTTATATGAAGGTGCGCTTTATAGTCCAGAATTTACGGTATATATATACATATATACATAATACATATATATAAATATAAACTTTGTTGCACTTTTCAGAAATATGCTAAACGCAGTAATTTAAGTATACTTAAAGTATGTTTTATTTTACTTTATGTAAGAAAGTAGTCAACTGATTCAACTTTAGTGAATTACACTTTCACATTTTTAGTCATGTGAAAAAATTAGGACACCCCCATTAATTATTCAGTTCTGTATTAAGAAATGTTCATATATCGATGTGCAACCTTGTTGTTATTTATCTTTGGAAAAGTAAGTGATTGAACTGCAGCTAAACAACAAAAATAACTTTACTCAGTAAACAATAGATATCAAAAATGTGTATTTTGTATTTATATAAGTGAGGAAAAACAGCTATTAGCTAGTGTCACCACCTCTGGCTGAAATAACGTCAGTGAGACACTTCTTGTAGTCGGTCTAAAGAATGATTGGTCGACAGTAGCAAGAGTCTGCTGTAAGTTCTGTGATAAGATTTTGGGGGTTTTGGTGACTACTTCCAGCCTCTTGCTCTCTCCTCTCAGGGTAAACTTACTTAAACGGCCAGATCTGGTCATCTTGGCAGTTTTGCTGAATGTCTTCCAACTGTAGACTGTATTTCTGTATTTCATTCATTCATCTTCTACCGCTATATCCGTTCTTCCCTCGGGTCACGGGGAGCCTCTGCCTATCTCAGGTGTCTATGGGCATTAAGACAGGATGCACCCTGGATAGAATGCCAAACCATCACAGGGCACACACGCTCACACACACTCACAATCACACACACATTCACACACTAGGGACAATAGGGACACCAAGGTGCCAATCAAGCTACTGTGCATGTTTTAGGACCGGGAGAAACCCGGTGAACCCGGAGAAAAAACCCCTGAGGCACGGGGAGAACATGCAAACTCCACACACACATGGCCGAGACGGGAATCGAACCCGGACCCTGGCGGTGTGAGGCGAACGTGCTAACCTCTAAGCCACCCTGCCCCTAGACTATTTTCCTGATTTTAAATTAGTATCTTTTTTAATCCCTAAGCAGACTCATAAGATGCAGACTCATAAATGTGAATAAAAGTGTTGATGTCCTAATTTATTTCTCACTACAAAATGTTTTTAGTTATATTACTTGATTCTCCCAGTATTGTTACATAATATTAAATATACATTTGCACAAATATGTAAAAAAAAAAGAAGAAAACATTTTCATGTGTATTTCTTTCTATTTGTTAATTTATCAATGCACAATGAAATAACAGAATGTTGCAGTTTATTTGGTCGACTAATCAGAGCCAGACTTTTAAAATCGACAATTAATTGTCCATTTGTACACTGCTATATTAAAGGCACTTAATGCTGACGTCACGATTACGTCACGGTGCAACATGAGGCTGCCAGAGTCACTACACAAGAAACGCAAACAACGTGTTTTAGTGCCAGATCCAACGAATTACAGGATCTAATTTAAATCTCTGCATCTCTGGTGATTACCGCCAGACATAAAAAGAAAAAAAAAATGATGACAGCTTTGGTTTAACTCACGAAAACAAGGTGCCTGGACTGGATACCATCACAAAAACTGAATCCGTGTATAGACTGATGTTCAGTTTTATGTTTCTGCCATAGTTATGCTTGTAGGCCAAAAAGTTAAACAGCAATTTCTTCCACATGGCCTTGTGGCAAACTGCAAATAGGACATTTTGTGAACAATGGCTTTCTTCTTGCCAATCTTACATAATAGCCAGATTGGTGGAGTGCAGGACTAATAGCTGTCCTGAGGAGAGACTCTCCCACCTGAGCTGTGGATCTCTGCAGCATCTCCAGTGATACCATGGGCCTCTTGGCTGCTTCTTAGATCAATGCTCTCTTTGCCCAGCCTGTCAGGTTAGGCGGACAGCCATGTCTTGGTAGGTTATCAGTTGTGCCATACTCTTTTCATTTTCGGGTTTGATGGATTGAACAGTGCTCTGTGAGATGTTCAAAGCTTGTTTTTATAACCAAACCCTGCTTTAAACTTCTCCACATCTCTATTTTAGTCCTGTCTGGTGTGTTCACAGAACAGCTGTAATTGTACTAGGATATAAGTGCACAAAGATAGGTAGTATGAGTGTAAAGGGGGCTGAATGCATATGCATTGCCATACTTTCCAGAGTTTTGGTTTGTAAAACGTGGTGTTAAAAGTCTTTAACACCCCGTCTAATTTGCCTTGTACTTCACAATTGTGTGATTTTGTGACTTTGTATTGGTCTATCCCAATAAAATCCCAATAAAATAAATTTAGGTTTGTAGTTATACAGGTTTGTGACAAAATGTGAAAATGTTTAAGCGATTTGAATACTTTTGTAGATCTTCACTGTATCTTTAATACAATAAAAATACATTAATGCCATTCTGAATGCAAAACATATTCTTAATATAATAACTAATGTACTAATGTCGCTCTTTTCTATTCTGCTAATACGCTGCTATTCATCTAAGAGGACACTGTATATATACTGGGAACACATTCATATTAAGCTAAAAATATACTTCAGTTGTACTTCAAGTATACCATTCAAATATATTACAAATATAATTTAAAGAACACTTAAATTGCCCTAAATATACTTAAACTTGTTCCGATTTAACACAACTAAGTATGTTGAAATATAGCATCGTAATTCATCTCAAGCATAATAAACATTTAATATTCTTGTTGTTCTAAAATAAGACATTTAGTTTGCATTTAGTATAGAATAATTAAAACATACGTGCATCCAAAAACATACAGCTTAAGTATATATCTTTTTCTGATTATATATATATATATATATATATATATATTTTTCTTTTTACACATATATCAACAGTTTATATGGAAAGCAACCAGAACATAATTCTTAAAAGATCCATGTAAAATGTGTTACAATTAAAGCAACCACTAAATATGTACACATTGAAATGAACAAGAGTTAATTAATTAACATGAAACTAAATTTAAAATAATAATTTCCAGAATAAAATTGATATTAAATAATCAATAATTTAATTAAATGGAGAGATTTTGAGTGAAATTTATATAGTATTAGAAACGTAACATTAAAAAAAGAAAAAGTACTAATTTATGGTATATATATATATATATATATACACAAACATATATATATATATATACACAAACATATATATATATATATATATACACACAAACATATAATATATATATATATATACACACACACATATATATATATATATATACACACAAACATATATATATATATATATATATATATATATATATATATATATATATGGGGGCGCGGTGGCGTAGTGGTTAGCACGTTCGCCTCACACCGCCAGGATCCGGGTTCGATTCCCGTCTCGGTCATGTGTGTGTGGAGTTTGCATGTTCTCCCCGTGCCTCAGGGGGTTTTTTTTTCTCCGGGTTCTCCGGTTTCCTCCCGGTCCAAAAACATGCACAGTAGGTTGATTGGCACCTTGGAAAATTGTCCCTAGTGTGTGAATGTGTGTGTGAATGTGTGTGCCCTGCGATGGGTTGGCATTCCATCCAGGGTGTATCCTTCCTTAATGCCCATAGATGCCTGAGATAGGCACAGGCTCCCCGTGACCCGAGGGAAGATCGGATAAAGCGGTAGAAAATGAATGAATGAATGAATATATATATATATATATATATGTGTGTGTGTGTGTGTGTGTGTGTGTGTAATCTCTCACTGGTTTGCACATTTTTTTATTGCACTATTACCCTTCCACACACAAACACATGCACATATGCATACATTCATATCTGTCTTTCTCTGAGCGATGCCCAGCAGGATGGTATCACCATTGAATTGGTGAAGTAGGCAAAGCAGAACAATTGCGACACGATTAAGTCCCAGCTACAGTTCATTCCTGCGTCCCGGCCTCTATCGGAGAAAATTCAATAGACTAACCTTAAGAATTTAATTGATGCTGCCAACGGGATTACAAAGGCAAGGCTCGACAGGGGCCTGGGACAGCTGATTAGCAATGGAGTAATTGTTAATTGATTGATGTATCTCCTTACCTCTCTCCATGGACCTTTTATAAAGCCTCTTTTTTTTCCTACAACGGCCGCTGGCTACAGCTGGACAGGGCATTACCATACATCTTCCTCATTTTCTCATAGAGGACAAAAAAAATGAAGCCGAGGTCAGGCTCTGGAGGAGTTGACTGGTTCCGCAAGCCTAAGCTTACAAAAGAAACTGACACACAAGTCCAGTGAGGTGAGTGAGGTTGTTTCTATAGTCCTCTCTCCATTTGTTTCATGCTATCTGTGTTAGGCTGATGGATTTGACCTTTTCAGGCCATGTGATGAACTTAAGAACACATTTAGGCTATTTTCTGTTATAATAATAAACCAATTACATTTCGGTGTGTGTTTCTGGTGATTTGTGTTTATTCGGTTACATTGGTGTTGATAATGGCAGGTACCTGATGTAGGTGAGGTGAGGAGGCCTGGGGTGCAGTCAATGTTGCTATTTATTCCAAAGGTTTTCAATAGGATTGAGGTAAGAGCTCTATAGCAGGCCACTCAAAACCTTTTACTTGGCTGGAATGAAAAACTGCACCAACACCAATACATTCTGAATCCGATTACATTTTCTAGATTTTATTTGTCACAAACATAGTGGAAATAAATGTAGAAATATAATGAAGCTACACTTGTAGCTTGATCACCTTTTCTCTTTTAAATCTGCTGCTTTGGGGTTCACGGACTGAAACTCCTGATCTGTAGCTTCATGACATCATCTATTATAACCGCTGCCACACGATTAAGCCAATGGGATAAATACCCAAACATATCAATAGAAGTATTAACATAGACCTCACATACATATGGCAAAATACCATAAACCCGTCTGATTCTCTGCATCCCTTCCCCGCTCAGTGCAACTTCTCTTTCTGGGGAGGATTTTTTCGACAGTTGATCTTTTCATGGCTGTCAGCTGGCAATCCCCACCATCCTCCTTTATCCTCCCTGGGATGGTCATTAAGGGATTACATGTGAACTTGGCAGGCTGGAGAGAATCCCACGATTAAGATATGGTTCTTCATAGAGAGCCGGACTTCGCAGACTAAGCTCCAGCAGCTCGTTTTTACATCCCCTTTGCGTTAAGCGTTGACCTCAGTCAGACTCTGTGCTGTTCTTTACATCCTCCCAGCCCAAAATGCAACAAGACGGCACATTCAAGAGTCAAATATATGGCAGAGGGCCAAAGACGGGCATGAATCAAAGCATAATTTCAGCACTTTCTACTGAAGGTGGATAAGCAGGCATTTCTCAGCTACACTTGGCTTTTAGAGGCAACGAATAAAACTCTTCAAAAGTGTGCAGCTATTGGAAAATAATCCAATATAATAAGCGGAATTATTATTATTATTATTATTATTATTATTACTATTATTGTTGTTGTTGTTGTTGTTGTTGTTGTTATTGGAGGCACGGTGGCTCTCACCTCCAGGGTTGGGGGTTCGTCTCCCACCTCCGTCATGTGTGTGCGTGTGTGTGTGTGTGGAGTTTGCATGTTCTCCCCGTTCCTCAGAAGGGGTTTTCTAAGGCATCCAAAAATATGCCCGGTAGGTTGATTGGCCTTAGTGGCATTGTGTGTGAATGTGAGTGTGTGTGTGTGTGTGTGTGTGTGTGTGTGTCGTGCAGGGGGTTGGCATTCTGTACATTGTCCTGCCTTGATGCCCAGAATACACCTGGAATAGGCACAGGCTCCCCACGACCTGAGACAGAAATCGGATAAAGCGGTAGAAAATGAATGAATATTTCTCAATTCACTCAACTAGCCTGAGTTGTTGAGTTAAATGTTATTAATAATTATTAAAATGGAATAAATAATGATTTTTTTTAGAATAATTCATCGAAATAAATTTATGTAGTGAATCATGTGATATCACAAATCATTTCTTTTTATAAATCTACAATTTTCAAAACAAATCATGGCTGTGAAAACATCTTGAATATAAAGAAGACAAATTCTATTCTTTTTTATTATTAGAGTTTATAAAATTATCATATAACTATTTATATTATAACTGCCCATTTTGAAGCATTTGTTTTTAATAATTTATCATGCAATAAATAAAAATTGGTAAAACAATAGGTTTGGCGGTATTATGTGTATTATACAGTATCACATTTGAAAATAGTAGAGAACTTTTTACGTATTATCTTTAGATTCTGGCAAATAATTACTCACTTATGAATGAATAATGATACTGAAACTGCAGCTTAGTCGAGTGTGTACTTTAATATACAATACGAATGATTGCATTTTATTTGAAGACTTTAAAAATACTAGTATAATATAATGCTTTTAAGCATTCATGTGTAGAATTGGGAACTGAAATCAACTTCGATTATGGAATCAGATACTTAAGAATCGGATAATTTTATTGATTCTGATTCTGCTTACCGATTCCCAGTTTCGATTCCTAATGATGAACCAACCGACCGACTGTAGCCACACTTGTTACACCTGTTAGCAATGGTTAGCAACCAAGGATCCAAGGTGAAAAAGCAAAAAAACTTTAATAGGAATAATAATCCGAGTCAACCAGAAGGCGGAAAAAATCCCTGACACATGAGAAGCAGACGAAAATAATCTGACGCCGTGAAGCCCTTAAATACCCAGAGGTGTGGGAATTGCATATTCCATATGTAATGAGTATCAGATTCTTAATTTTAAGTATCCAATCCAATCAATTTTTAATTCCCAACCATAGGTAAAACACAGCTAAACCGGAAGTTACTACACAGAACTTAAGATGTTCACAGCTGCCTATATAAACACCCATAAATCAGTGAACTGTTAATGAGCAAACACCTGAACACACTATGCAAACACAGGACAGCGATGTAAACACAAACCAATGAGCCAGGATGTGCTTCTTGGTGGCTTGCTCTATGTGCCGGGTATGTGCTGTGAACAGAGTGAAGGTGGAGTGTTAACACTCGGTTAAAAATTGAATTACTGATTATATGTTTTCATGCAAGTAAAAGTAAATTAGTATGAGCTTTGACATGTACTTAGGCAAAAAGTAACCATTACACTACTACCTGTTTTAATGTCACACTGGTAGACGGACCTCTCATCATATTAATATATTAGTATAAAATTAAGTTTTGTTACCTAATGAATGTATCCAGGCTGAACATCCACCATATAGAACACAAGCAGAGAAAAGAGGATGATCAGTAATGTCAGTAATGAAAAGAAAAAAAATGATAATGTCAGTAAATATTCAAACTAGTAACAATAAAAAGCTTGTTTAAACATGTAAGAAGTAAAAAGCAAAGATATTTGTGTAAATCATGTACAGTGAAAGTAAAATGTGATTAGTGAAATGCTGATATCAGAAACATCTTAAATAGAGTAACAAAGTATTTGTACTTCTCATCTCTGCAAATAAGTTGGCCATAAAAAGGGTAAATGACAATGGACAACATTCCCAAAATTGGGATAAAGCATATGTTTTCTTAATGGTTTGGTCAGAGCTTTTCAAATGACCATTAAATGGTCATTGAACTCCTAACTCCCAATATTATCATGTCATTTGAACTCATTCCATACCTACACGGTGCAAAGAGATAAATGAAACCAAGAGAGATGCTCAGAGTCTTTTTCTATGTATAATGTATAGTATTAGCCTTTAGGCCATGTGTAGGTTGCTTATTAATGTAATATTTATGCCATTCTCCAAATGGAATTATTTTATCGTGGCTTCCATCAGGATAGCAGTTTTCCAAATGACCGAGTAAGCTATGTACTTACTCATTTTTTGGGAGGGGGGGGGGTTTGGGAGGGGGGGGGGGGGGGGGGGCGGGGGGCAGGCTTCCTGGGGAAAAAAATTCCAAGTGAAAGTGAGATTTAAGATGGCCATTGCCATGACTGAAATATCATTTCTCAACACAGAGGGCATTTTAGAAGTGTGTATAGGGGTTATCAGGCCTCAACATTTAAATAAATGAAATATTGCACAAGGCATCTAGTACAGTAGAACACATTAATAGCACATAAATGGTGATGTGTATTATGTAAAATACACAGGATTTGAATTCGAATCGATTTAACTGTCATTGTACAGAGGAGAAACACAGGTAAAAGTGCTTTTGTGCAATCTGGATAGATGCTCAGGCACGCATTGAGCGTTGGTCTCTATCATAGTCTCTCTATCTCCAATATAGCTAGTCCATTTTTATGCTGGCTATATACAAAAATACCAAACAATTATTTTGAAATTATTGTATTCCTCACAATATATTGAATGATGAACAATATATTGTTCATGAACGAGTCTGTTTTGAATAAATCGCTCTCATTCATTTAAATGCACAGGGTTTTTCTTTCACTAGATGTAAGCCCTCCTTGTGTAAAACAAGTGACTATGATAATAGAATAGAAAAGCCTGTCACATATACATTACAGCAAAGTAAAATTCTTTCTTCGCATATCCCAGTTTCTCAGAGTACAGGGTCAGCCATGATATGTTGCCCCTTGGAGCACAAGAGGGGTTTAAGGGTCTTGCTCAAGGACCCAAACAGCTCACAGCTGCGACAGCTCAGCGATAGCGGGATTGAACACCCGACCTTCTGATCAGCCCAAGGCCTTAAACCACTGAGCTACACCCTCCCCATGACGTTATGCAAAAAAAGTGAATGGTACCTACTGCATAAGGTCATAGGTCATCTATATATATATATATATATATATATATATATATATATATATATATATATATATATATATATATATTTTATTTATTTTATTTTTTTACTCCGGACATGTCAAAACATAGCAAAATATAAAACGTATTATTAATTATTATTTAAGACAATGTTTCAAATCTTGGTACAGCAAAAACGTTACATTACGTAACGCCGTTTCATGTAACTAGTTACTCCCCAACACTGACCGTTGGTGCTTATCATGGGAACAAGCCGATAGTAAGTCTATTTCATTCCACTGGTTTGTTTTGTCCTGTGCACAAATCTGCCCAGGTTAGGTCTATTCCAAACAAATTCAATTATCCACTGGCACTAATAACAATTTCACAGTTAAGCATGTAAATAAATGGATCTGTGACGGCGCAGTCAGAGAGTATATGTCCTTCCACTAATTGAAACCTGCGATTCGGATTATGTCTTCCTCCGGTTGGCTAAAATCAACCGTATCTGGTTTGTCATTAAGTAATTAGGAATGGTAATGCTAATAAAGCACCGTTTCAGTAAGAGCTCTCCTCACGAGCAAATTAATCATGGGGCTCGGGCTCGGCGGCGGCGCTGAAGCGCACGGCTTATGGGCAGTCACTTTAGTTTGTTCAGTCTGATATGAAAAGAGGGGGAACACTGATAATGATGTCTAGAAGATTGTACACGGTTGGGGTGGGAGGGTTCAAAGGAAAGTAAGTGAATCTCTATCCCCCTGCATGCTCATCTTTTATTGCATTAATGAGAAGGGTTGGATTTGCTACGGCGCCCAGGCTCTTAAAACAAGACGAGGCATTTTGTAGCAATTACCACAAAAAAAGGATTTAGATATTAGAAAGGCATTGGGCCATTAGTGGGTAATTTGTGTGTGCGTATTGTGCGCGTGTATTCTCATTTGAATGGCTCTTACTGATACATAGTTTATAGCTGACTTTATAACATTTATAATATATATCATTTATTCACAATGGAATAGCACAGCACTGGTGCTTGTTACCCTTAGTCAAATAGACTACTGATAGGAGGGCTGTGAGTTTAAATACCAACCATGCCAAACCTGCAAGTACAAAGGCTTTCACCTTCAGCCGCTCAGTTGTAGATCTGGATAAAATCTACAGAATGAAATGGCATCGGAGCCGCCTGCCATGTATGATTTCTGTTTAAACCATAGGATAACGTGTTTGCAACATTTTTAAGACAACCAGGATCTTAGTTACAGCCTATACAAAAAAGACCATATGGACTAAAAAAAATTTGATACAATCCAAATGCCTATGCTGAATTTCTTGACTACATTTTTGCTAGTTCAGACATCTCTCACGGTGAAGAGCAGAGGTCAAGAAATACAACTAGTGTTGCCAGATCTCAGTAAAATCTCCTGAATTTGTACAAATTGGTATTTAGAACAGAGGATGTAATTACATCGTTTGCTTTTTGCTTGAATTAGAATCATATTTGGGTGTGTTTATTCAAGAATTGTTTATTTAAGCATTACAAATTTAATCAAGTTAAACAGTAAAATAATAGTGGCACTTATTCGGGGGGAGCCTGTGCCTATCTCAGGTGCCTTTGGGCATCAAGGCAGGACAAACACTGTGTGGAATGCCATCCCATCGCAGGGTACACACACACACATTCTCACTCACATTCATACACTAGGGACAATTTTCCAAAGTGCCAACAACCTAGCGTTCATGATTTTTAGACCAGGGGAAACTGGAGAAAAAACCCCTGAGGAACGGGTAGAACATGCAAACTCCACACACACATGGTGTAGGAGTGAAACAAACCTATAACCCTGGAGGTGCGAAGCGAACGTACTAGCCACTAAGCCACCATGCCCCCTCAAACACTTACCTAAATAAACTAAATAAAGCGCATATATTTCATTGCAATGTTTAATGTTTCGTGACGCTCTGCTTTGAATATTAACCCTTGAACTTTGTGATACTTGTGGCCTTGGAGGGGTTTACAGTGAACATGGTGTACAACAGAATGTCATGGTTTTGCTTTCTAGACCATATGTCTGGTTGTTGCACTGATCCTTCCTATTATCTCACGATGAAATGGAATCCTTGTAATCATATTGTCCAACGAATAAGGCGACTTAGGCTTTGGGTGTTGGAAAGGCGTATGGGCGGTACTTTTTTCGAAGGGTCAACCTCCAAAATATGGCTGCCATTTTCATAAAAAACCAGCTAAGCACTCTTTTTCCGAGGCACTGTATATTTTCTCTGCCTCCATGAGCAGCTGAGATACATAGGAAATCACATTCTCTTCTTCTACAGCCCCTTAATCCAATGTCACTCGTGTCTGTCTGTACTCGGAAAGGTTTGGGAAAAAACAGGTGTTAAGACAGGAGCTTGTACCAGATCTTGCTAGATCGTGTCAAATGTTGACATTCTTGACATGTTGACATTCTTGTATCCAGATCCATGTTTAATTTTTGGTGCCAGCTTTCTCTGAGAAGTGGGGAATAAATCTGTGGTACCAGCCTGCCAATCCTAACCTTTGGACGTCTTTGAACGATTGAGGTATGGGGAATGAATTCAGTGCAGAGACTTTAGATGGATCTGTTCATCTGGGACTGTTTGACCAAGGAATACAAGTGATCTTTGAACGAAATTGCATTTGCTCAGGTTAAGGGTGAGTCCAGCTCTATGGAGACATGCAAAGACTTGGCAGAGGTTTTAGAGATGCACTGGGAATGTTATAGGATATACAATGATGTCATCAGTATATACCATGCAACATTTTCCTTTGAGTCCACCTTCCAGTGAAAGGCCAGTGAAAAGAGGCAACAGCATTTTTAAAGGCAATAGGGAGATAAAGAAAGTCATATGACCCACTGGACAGCACAATAGCTGTCTTCAATGCTGTCAGTCCACATATTCCATTCCCAATAATCACTTTATACGTCCAGCGTACTGAAGACTTTGGCTCCTTGTAGTGACTCAAGGATGCCCTGTGTCTAGGGCAGGGGTGGGCAAACTTTCTGGCTACGGAGCCACATTGACTTTTATAGTCGTCCCCCCCCCCCCCCCCCCACCCCGGAGTCAACAATTGGTCAGACGGCACACTTGACCACCCCCGCCAACAATTCAATACGCACCAACACTAGCTCACAGTATATCCGAAAGTACCCCAAATTGGAGCTATTGTGGGACACCTGTATTTGGGTTGGTTAGGTTGACAGGCATAACTCCAATCTCCATTCTGACTGATTGCCGAGGGAGCAGCATGACAGGTGAAACTTCTTCCTGGGGTGGTCGTAACAGAAAATAATTGAGAAGCACTGGGGTAAGGTAGTAAGGTAGAAGTGTGTGGAGACAAGACAAGACAAGAGGTTTTATTGTCATTTCAACCACATATAGCTGACGCAGTACACAGTGAAATGAGACGTTTCTCCAGGGCTTACACAAAACATATAAGCTTACACAAAAACAACATATAAAGAACACAAGAACACAATGCTGAGGACGAGACTAAGTTTGTCCTAGCTACATAAAGTGCATTGTGTGCAACCTGGTGCAAACAGCGCAAAGTCAGAACAAGACTGTGTTCACAACACAAGACAGTGCACAACAAACAACTAACACAATATAATAAAATTTAAAAAAACACAACAACGACCTAGTGCAAAGTAATCCAGTTTGGCTAGTGTGCAAAGGAACAAGTAGAGCAGAGCATTAACCGTAGGTGGGTCAGACAGGTCCAGACTGTAGAGAGGGTCTGAGACACTGGCAATTCAGCAGTGGTACATGTGGCTCATCAGACAGAGTGAGAGAGACAGAAAGGGAGAGATAGAAAATAAGAAAGGAAAAACAGTTACAGACACACATGTTGAGGATCCCTGTCCAAGTGCCACTATGTGAGAGGGTAGCTTTCTAAGGTATGCTCCCACCACTCTTAATTCATTTACCTCAAATAATATGGAAACTTTAAGAGATATGCCCAATGTCCCAAATACAAAACAGATGTAGTCCATAAGGGTGTTAAAATTATATGTAAAAATTGGCAGGTACAATTAACAATAATGGAATTCAACAATTTGTATGAATGCAGGCATGAGAGCAGTTAACATGGCAAAAAGTATTCATCGTCCAATGAAAATACACAAAATGTCTTTCGATTGATGTACTTCGATTGATCAGGGATGACAACGATGACAATGATGATATTTAGTACATGGTCCACTGAACATTATATCGATGGCACAACGTCGTCCACTATGTGCTCACAAAATGATTCCATTCTTGCGTGTTTAATCCCAAGGCATTCACACTAGGACCTGAAGAGAAAGGTCTCCTATTAAAGTGTCCTGCCTAATACAGTGAGTAGCAAGAAAAACTACTAATACGAGTCCCTCTAACATCCTAACAACCACATGCAAAACATACAACATAAAACAAGCATACGAAATAAATTATGAATAAATTTATTATATAAATTGTTATACCACAATTATGATTCATACTCTACCAAAATAATAGCAGTAATGGAGCTATTTACAAATCCAAATAAAGCATGCAGCACAAAGTAAGTGCACTGTGTGATTGTATGATTGTTTATATACATGTGTGTGGTAAAAAAGGGCCTTGCAATTGCATTTATTGCATTTCTTCTGCATGTTGCAGAGCAGGGGTCATGACATATAATGTGTTTTGTAACACAACTTACATCAGAAACGGATATTTACAATGTGGAGTGTATGTTCCATTAATACTTATGCCTTCTCTTTGTTTGCTGAGGTATATGTTGTGCAGATTTCCTTGTTCCACCCGCAACTTTGTTCCAGAGCTAGCCTAATTTGGCTTTAGAACTGCAGCCCTGGCAACCCTGATTTATAGCTATGTGTGTGGGTGGGTGCGTGGGTGTGTGAGAGAGTGTAAGAGGAAGAAGGAGCAAAAAATTTTATGCTACATTTTTTTTCAGTCTGGTCATTTCTTTCCTTTGGCCAATAGATTTTGAAAATGATCGAACTATATGTCTAATAAAATGGCACAAATCAAATGAACCACTTATACCAATAAGTTTGTCTTCATATGCATATTCTCCAGTACGTACAGTACAGTACACATTCTACATACTTAGTGGTGCTGAGAGAATGTGCTTGAGAAACAGCAGAAATTAATATACTGTATTGGTCACAAATTGACCAATTGGAGTCTGTCTTGTGCGTGGGTGGTGTCTCAAGTCTGTTGGT
>JACRUU010000029.1:9049873-9207373 GCA_030449085.1 Kryptopterus vitreolus | reverse complement strand
CACACGGCGGAGGTGGGAACCTCCAACCAAGGAGGTATGAGGCAAACGTGCTAACCACTAAGCCACCGTTCCCCCTTATTATTATTATTATTATTATTATTATTCCCTTTGTTACCACCCACGTATGATAATGTGAAATTTTGTCAGTATGAAATTTTGTCAGTTTTCTCAGAAAAGGGATTTTTAATAAAATAATTGCTAAGGATAAATTGTGACATTGTAAAAAATGTGTTTTCATGTGTGTCTTGTTTATTTTCATGTCGTTCTTTCCTCCCGCATTTGTAAAGTGGACTCTAAAGGTGTTGGATATTATTAAAGTTGTGACTTCGCGGCGTTAGAATTTCAGGTCTGCTGTTACCAGAGCTTTGAATGCTACTGTGATCCACCTCTCTCTCTCTCTCTCTCTCTCTCTCTCTCTCCTTATCCGTGGCTTTGTTTCACTCCTCCATTGTTTACCCCCCTCCCATAGATTTCTTCCTTCATCTACCTCAGTCCATTTCCCTCTAGCTTTATTTGTCTCTCTCTCTTCTCTCTCTCTCTCTCTCTCTCTCTCTCTCTCTCTCTCTCTCTCTCGCCATTTCTCACATCAACCATTTCTGTGCACCCCCTTGCTTTCTCTAGATCTCTTCCCTTGTTCTGTATCATTCTTCCTGTCTCCCGCTCTGCAGATTTACCATGCTGTAATCTTCTTCCCTCTCCCTCTCTCCATATACATCTCTCGCCCATCCTTAGCCATCTTATTTTTTCCATTTCACCTCCTTGCTCCATATTCCTTATTCCTCTTCCTTCCTCTCTAATTCCTCTCCATCTTTTTTTAATTCTTCCTTTATCAACATCTCTCTATCTCTTTTTCTTCTTCTTCTTTTCCTTACAATGCCACCTCCACACGTCTCCATCGTTCTTCTTTCATTTGTGTTCCAGCATCATTTGTACCTCAACCCTGTCTTCAATTTTTCTCTCTATCCCCCTCTCCACGTCCCTCTTGTCTTTTCTACATCATCTCAGTGTCTCTCTTCCTTCCTTTATTTTTCAGCATGCATGCTCCATTCCCCTGTGTTCTTTCTCTTTTTTTGTCTTCTCACTCTTCCTGTGCCTCCTGATCCCCCCCCCCACCCCCTTCATCTGCATATCTTTGTTATCATGGTGGCTGGTGGGAGCGTTTGGCGGGGTTATCGCGCCATCTGGACCCAGGGCTCCTTGCAGCCTCTCGCAAATTAAAACCCAACCTGTAAAAATCTGCAAAGGAAACAATAAGCACCTTTTAATAGGCTGCTCCTTTTCGCCCAGCGCTTTTCAAAAGCAAGAAAAGGACAGCTCGCTTTTATTAATTAGACTGCCATAAATTGCATGTGCATGAAACAATGTACCAGACATTTTTTTTTTTTTTGCTACAGTAGGACTGATGGAAGCAGCGAATTTTTTGAAGATGACATTCAAACAGTGACATTTGAATTGTTTGTGAGTGGCTTTTGTGTGGCCTGTCATGCCTGTGTACTCTGCTGATGCTAAGCCACACCTGCAAGACTGTGTGTGTGTGTGTGTGTGTGTGTGTGTGTGTGTGTGTGTGTGTGTGTGTGTGTGTGTGTGTGTGTGTGTGTGTGTGTGTGTGTGTGTTTATGTGTTAGCCAGGACCTCAGAGGAAAATAATTAGTGGCCGTTTTAAAATAATGATTGCTGTTTTAGTAACAGACGCACATTTGTCACTTTATTTCATACACCTGATCAAAGCAAGTAACAAAGATAACTCATGGGAAAAACACTTTTTGAGAATAATTGTGTAGATTTTTTTTAACTTACAATGAATTCACTGAATAAGCTGTAGTCATTTTTTGTCATAAACCATGTCATTTTCTAACAAATATATATATATATATGATATATATATATATATATATATATATATATATATATATATATATATATATATATATATAAGAACCAAACAAACAGGTTCCTTAATATCCCAAAAAAGATTGTTGTATGGTGTTATATAAAATGCTACATCTTCTTCTTCTTCTTCTTAGTGGTAGTAAATAATCTTTTTACTGGTCACATGTACATCTCAGCACAGTGAAACTCTTTCTTTGCATATCCCGTTTAATTTTTGCCAGCTAAGGTCCATGAAACATATTTCCTGAATCATATAGGTTTAAGAGCCTTCCTAAAGGGCCCAAGAATGAAGAGTTGTGTAGCTCAGTAGTTTCAGGCACTGGACTTCTAATTGTAAGGTTGTAGTTCAAGCCCCTGTATCACCAAGTTACCACCGTTGGGGCATTGAGCAAGGCATTTAACCCTCTGTGCTCCAGGATATGCTGTATCATGGCTGACCCTGCGCTCTGAAACCAGTTTAAAAAGAAGCTGGGATATGTGAAGAAAAGAATTGCCCTCACAATATGTAAAAAGAAAAAAAAGGGGTCTGAACCCTCAAACTTCCAATCAATAGACACCAATTAGTACCTGTTAGTATTAGAACCTGTTATTGTTGGTGGTTGTGGTGGTCTAGTTTAAAAAAAAGCTTCCTTATGTGTATTTTGTAATATTCTATATTGTGATGCTTTAATCTAACCCAAATGGGATATTAACAACAAATACTTGTGACAAAATGCCCCTGGTGCTTTATGGGTGTTATTGGTGAATTGAAGAAGAACCTCACAACAGTGAGCATTCAGAGGAGTGTGGCATTTCTGCCCAATTATACCATCAGGTAAGTTAAGCTTTTATATTTTTGTAACCAGATTTACTCAAATGTTTATTAAACATCAGTTAACATCTATTTTTTAGAGAAGCACTTGTGTTAAACGGTGTTAATGGAAGCAAAACAAATATTCACCTCAGGTAAAAATACTTCTTGGTAACATTTGCAATATCAAACGGTTCAGAATGTCTTGTTCAGTTGATTTTCCCCCGTTTTTTATAATGAATTAAGTCCCTTCATTTCCTTGTCAGTGTTAATTATATTGTAGGCAACATTAAGACAGCTGTGTTATAAGAGGACCAGCTTCCAAACAGAATTTTAATTCCAATGAAGAACACGCTAGGCGCCAAAGCAAATAAAAGCGAAGCGGTTGGACGATTTTCACACATACATTGTTTGTATTTTTCCCAGGCCTGTGTTAACAGGTTTTTTAACTTTGCCCTTTGGTAGCTTTATATTTTACCTTCTTTTATAGGAATGTAACACGTAATATAGTATTCATTGGGTTTCCACTGTTTGTGCTAATTATAATAAAATAGAACTAGCAAGTTAAGCAAGTTAAGTTAGTTAAAAACTCCAAGTAAGCCAAAAAGTAGGAGAGCCTGTGGATGTAATGACATATAATAATTCAGTTTGTTTACAGGCAGTATTTGGTTAATCTTTCCTTAAGTGATGCATCGGTTTTTAAGCTTCATGTGTAAATGTTTAATATTTTATTCGGTGATTTCAAATCATAATAAACTCAGATTGTGCTGGATGTTGGAAATAATGGGTAAGGATAAGATATGTTTCCGGGAACACCTAAATTCTATTAGTGTGAAATCCTATAACGTATAGTGTTTATAAAAGGTCACTGACAAATGTATAGACTGAAAACAATGTAAATTAGCTAGATAAAAGCATCTGCTGAATACCAAGTATTTTGTGTGATATTTCTTTTTTATTCCTATTCTATTTTTTTTTTATTTCTTATTTAACTATTTTTTTTAATTTATTTGTTATTCTTTATTCATTGTATAATTTTTTTATGCAAATTTAATTATAAAACAAATATGATAAAAATATATATGCTGTATTTCTAATTAAGTTTGTTATTTTAATCACATGGATTTCAACATCATTGATTAGCATGCCCACAATTTTATTTATTGAACATTCTGGGAATCACTATATGGTAGTCAATTGCAACATTCATTCATTCATCTTCTACCGCTTTATCTTCCTCGGGTCCATCGGGTCACGGGGAGCCTGTGCTATCTCATCTATGGGCATGGCAGGATACACCCTGGATGGAATGCCACCCATCGCAGGGCACACACACACACATTCACACACACATCATACACTAGGGACAATTTTCCAAGGTGCCAATCAACCTATCATGCATGTTTTTGGACCGGGGGAAACCGGAGAACCCGGAGAAAAACCCCCTGAGGCACGGGGAGAACATGCAAACTCCACACACACATGACCGAGACGGGAACGGAATCGAACCCGGATCCTGGCGGTGTGAGGCGAACGTGCTAACCACTATGCCACCGTGCCCCTTCAATTGCAACAATTCATCCAATTCAATCCAAATCCAATACATGCTGATTTTAAAGGAACTTGTTGGCCTGAAAGTGTACAATTACGAATGGGGGGAAGGGGGTACCTTAAAGCAAATCTACGAACCTAATACATTAAAGTAAACATTATGTGTCTTAGTGCTTTATAATCCCTCCTGACCTTCATGAAATAATTCTGCTTTTAAACACTTCTTATATTCTTTAACCTACTTGTTGTTTTCACATAATTACACACACAATCTGATCTATGAATGGTCATGTCTCCTGGCTGAGGAAATCCGCCTGCAGCTGAACAATCAACTCTCTCTCTCTCTCTCTCTCTCTCTCTCTCTCTCTCTCTCTCTCTCTCGTCTCTCTCGTCTTCTTCTCTCTCTCTCTCTCTCTCTCTCTTTTTAAATTAGAATTTTAACATAAAAGATTCTATAAAGGTATTCACCAGTGAAGATACTGGACAACACTATACAGTATTGCACTGTCTAGGTTATACTGATGTTGTGTAAATACAATTTATATTTAAATCACAATTTATATTTAATATATTTTAATGCATATATATTTTTTATAATTTTTAATATTTTGAGTAAAACATGAGTAAAAAAAGTTTTTTGGTTATGCTGTAGAGCGAAAGCTATATACTAGAGGTTTGAAATGACAAAAGAGTGAGTTAATGATGAAGATTATCGTTTTATGGGTAAACTATACTTTAACTGATTTCTGTACCTAATGTACAGTAATTTGTATTTGTTTTTAGCTACATGTTATTGCCAGCACTGTTTACAGCTTCCTCTGTGTAGACCAGATAAGTATAGAGTTTTCTTCAGTTGCATTAACATTTACGATACCAAACTTGAATTAAAGGAACTGTTAAATCTTTTTGATGACTTCTGTTAATTGATGAAAAGCACGCAAACGGTGAAATTTGTTTCACACGGACCCAAAGGTCCTACAATGACTTTTATTTTAAGATATATACTTAAATTTAGAGGTTGCCAAGACAGAAGAACATTACATGTATTAAATTTGTTTATGATTTGTTTTTCTTAATTCAAGGATGCATGTAAAAATGTTAAAAGGCATGTACAGTACATAAGCAAGTTTAGGTAAGTCTGTTACAAATTTAAAATAAATGAAAGTTGACTATATTTTTTTTTTGGTTTTATTTTCTTGTTTAATCATAAATACTATTAATAATAAAAATCCTTACATAGTTCTAAAAAGAATATACATATAATAAATCATTAATAAATGATCATATTTAAAAAAAAAAAGGAATCAGGTCAAATGCATTGTAAATATATGTTATCATTTTTTATTTTAAACAACTATGAGAAAAATATACAATTAAAAATACAGGAATAATATAATATATAAATACATCATCAAATCACAGTGTGACAAAATAGTAGTCTAGTACGAGTAATATAAAGTTTGTAAATAGAAAAAATAAATACATGTAGATAAATAATAAACAATGATACACATTTATGAAATATTATGACGATGGTACCCAAAAAAACTTTATTGGAATGTCAAATTCTTTCAGTACAATACAATCCACCTCCAGCCAAAACCTAGAAATACAAATAAATAAATTATTCAATTCATTACTTCACCAAACTATAAATAAAATCAGAGATAAGCGTTTATAATTGCACAACCACCTTACATATACGCAATCATATGTACACACAGGCAACTTGTACCATAGACATGAGCGACTATAACTATTCATGTCCGCATCAGGAATTCGTCTGGAACTTGGTTAACCTTCAGGTGACATAATGCACTTATTCTGTATAAAATATGCACCAGGAAGATTTATTGTCTATCAGCGAATGGGTTACAATGTTTAACAATAAGCCACCTTTGTGCGCTCGCCTTTTCTCGCTCGTCAAAGTTACAATCTCAAATCAGAATAATCCATCATGCTGGCGTATGAAGAATTATGAATTGCGATCGCAAGCTACAGTATGTACTGTAGTCGTCTAACACAGGAAAAAGCAGCAGTCAACAAAGTCATTTTAAAGTCAGCATCAGCCCAAGTTACCCTCCCCAAAAATAAAAAAAAAACATTTTCAAGTCATTTTGTGTGTGAGAGAAAAAATCCAAATCGGACATGCTGGAACACGCATAGCACCTTACAAGGAAGAAGATGAGAAACTCCTGGACAGTGTAAATATTGACGTTTTACGTGCAGTGCTCCAGTGACTACACCTGGCATCCGAAGCAACCAGAATAACAAACTTCAAAAGAAAAATAATAATAATAATTATTATTATTAATTAATAATAATAATAATAATAATAATAATAATAATAATAATAATAATTTTACGGTTGTACTGTAATTGCTATTGAATGCTAAGTAAGTAATCACTAAAAGAATCAGTGATTAGGTGAAAAAAAACATTTTTACACATTTTAAAAAGTAAATATATATATATATATATATATAGATATATATATATATATATATATATATATATATATATGTCCAAGTATGAATGATTTATTAAAATGTATGTTTATTATTAGTAAAACCAGACGAAAGATAAAGACAAAAATATTATTGTGCATGTTTTAGAAATAATTATGTTGTTTTAAATGTACATAAATCACCAGGAAACCAAATGGAACTTTTGCTATATTTCCAAACAAATGGTTTACTGAATAAATCGTAATTTTGCCTCTTTTATTTATTTCTATTTGTATCAAAAAACAATTGGGCATTAAAATTTGTTTGTTTGTTTGTTTTTAAAACCATTTGCAAAAATATGAGGTAAATTAATTCACTCAAAACCCACACTTATAATGATTTGTAAAGCTCTGTGTAGTTGTATAAGGAACGATGCATTGCTGTTTTACCTTATATCAATCCGTTTATAATGCTATATCAAGACTAAACATCATTACATTAACAGTCATAGTTCATTTTACATTACTGTTATAATTTCTTATGTCTATGCATTATATTCTAGTTTATAACTTTTAATTCTGTCCTGAGGAATTTATTTTTTCTTTATTGCAGTCAAGTTTACAGTGATCTGAATTTGGTTGAGAAATAAAAATGTCTCTATTGTTATTAATTACACCAGAATTATCAGATTACGTCGCTTTTATGAAACTTCTCCATGACCAAAAGAAGAAAAAGCTATAGGGTCACAGGGGTTTCCATTCCTGGGAAGTGAACAGCAAAGATATGGGAAGGGGGGGTCAGAAATACGGGTGAAGAGGACAGGAGGGAGTGACTGACCCCGGTGCCCTGACGGAGGTGCCGCAGCATGTGGCGAGTGCCATGTTGTGTAGCTTATCATCGATAGAGATGGAGCGCTACAGCAGGAGACTGCTTCATGCTGCGTGGAAGAAAAAGATGATGGAGCCGGCTGCTAGGAGAAATATCGCAGTGAATGCAGAGAGACAAGAGATCAAGAGACCCAGGTGTACATGTGCCAAAAACATTACATTACCGGCTCTGCTGGCACTAGGAGCAATAATGTGCTCGAAAGTAGAAGACGAAAACAATCGTTTTATGTTATTATTATAAAAAAAAGCTTTTATGTGTATTATAATTAGAATAGTGTAGTAGAATGCTTGCCACAATTAAATTTACACCAGTAGGTGTATTGACATAAAGCTGTATTGCATTTTTGTTTGTTCGTTTTATCCCAATCACACAGTTTAAATACTTGCTCGTTTGTTTAGTCGGAATTAGTTTTAATTCAGAATTCTGCTGGAATTTAGTATTTAGTGCATTCCTACACTCTCAGAAAGAAAAGTACAACACTGTGCCGTCTCTGACGTGGTACGCCTGATGGGTACTATTTTGTACCTCTAGTCAGAACCTTTATAACTGGCTTCGGAACCATAATTGTACCCTTAACACCTATTGTGTACCATTAAACCTTTTTTTTGACAGTTTACCTTATACAGTATAACCAGCAGCTCATATTAAACCAGATAAAACTTTGACCAGGCAGTTACCAAGGGGGAATGATTGCATCAGAATGCATTTATGTTATATGTTATGTTATATTATACACATATGAATGTGTATGTGACAAATAAAATCTGAATCTGAATTTCATGGAATAAATGTGGCCTTTCTTTGTCTTGCAAGCTTTATATCCGAGTGCTTTCTAGTGGAAAGTAAAAACTTCTTGATCTCACTTAAATTCTGTGCTTTACTTTAACCTGATGCTCAATCCTCCATCAGATTGCCTTGTAACATAATTTGTATATGTATTTATTGCTATTATATTGCCATTATTATTTTGTCTTATTAAGAGATAAGTCACGCACCATCATGCACTGTATAAGGGAATCTTACTACATACTGTATCGTTTAATAGTCATGGTCGATGACATCATAATGGTATGTCCACATTGATTATTTATGTATTCCTCAGGCCTGACTACTCTGGCACCCAAAAGTATTAAAATACAAATGTAAAGATTTAACTACTTTTTTTCTTATTTTTTCTTAGAATTTCATAAATGTATTTAAGATCTATACACCCAAAATTGATTCTCACACTAAATGAGGTGTGTGTGTGTGTGTGTGTGTGTGTCCGTTCATCCATGACCATGTATGTGTGAACCAAGTGTATGTGTTTGTTTGTATTCTTCTGAGTGTGAAACCTTGGGCTGTGGGTGACGTTCAGAGGTTAAAGGTCAAGCCCTTTGCCCCCAACCTCCCCCCCCTCCCCCACCCTTTTCGTCATGACGCGATGGAAGTGACATAGCAACGAACTTAAATTGCATTAGCCAAGAAAAATCAGCCTTATGATCTAAGCATAATTAATGAATAAGAATGTCTCTTAAATACATTTGCATCAATCATCCATATTTGTACATGAATGTTGATTATAGTATCAATAAATTGAAAACGATCAATTTATGGTACATTTAGAACAGGGAAAAATTTTACAATTTGTTAACTTATGAGGTAAGGATTTAGTTACCAGAGAAACAATACATACTTTATGAGCTGTACAAGGAAGGATATACTGATAACATGTTATTTGTTTCCTTGAAAAATGATAAATACAGCAGTCATAATTGAGTCTGTTCTGTGTTTATTCGGCAAGCTCAGTAGTGGATAGTGCTTTTAAATTCCGCCTGCTCAGAAGATAGGAGATGAGAAACCCCCGGGGTGGCTGCCGATTGCTGAGCTTCCCATGAAATGATTGTTTCCAGCATGTTGTTGCTTGCATACACACACACACACACACACACACACACACACACACACACACATTCCTGCCTTAAAATCCAACTCTGCCCTTCTTGCCCCTGCTTTATGTGCAAGACAAATTTAACATCTTTGATTCAAAATTTCAATGTTTTGTCCTGACATGTCAGACTTACCATCCTGTCGTTTTTCCTGCAACTACATCCATATGCAACATCGCAGAGTCCCCATTCTTTTTCAACGGAACCCGATTAGACCTTTTGCATCCCTCGGTGTAGCCGAGATACCTGGGTAAAGCTTCATATTTAACAAGGCGAATAATATATGACCTGTCTGGGTTACATATTAGAGGATCAAGTAGTGAGGCGTTGTGATGGTAAGTACTGTATCCACAGGGATCATTAAGACTTGAGTCTCCTCCAGTTCTGTGGCCTATAATGAGCTAATACTTTCTGCTATAAGAAAATGGCCTTTAATGCCTCTTCATGAGCTCAGATAAGGGCTTAAGCTGAGTTTAACTAATCAGAAGCAGACGCATGGCTTGCAGGCCCCCTCTGTGAGTCAGACCTATTGTATGTAGCGTGGGAATGGGGGTCAAAGGGGAAGCTCGAAATTAGTCGGGCATGATAGGGTGCTTCTGACCTGCACAGGTGCTCCCACTTTCTTTTGCGTCGCTACTTCCTGTTTGGGGGAAACATGCTGCCTCCCTGTGGGCTCAACATAGAGGTCAAGAGACAAGGAAGCAGGCCAAGTGCTTATTGGTTTGCGAATCACCTAAGAGGAAGTGGTAAGATTTCGTTGGATGTTCCACAGTGGGGCGGGGGTGTTTGAGGGCGAAGAGTTCCCTTGCATGACTGAAACACACATGCGTTTGACATTGGTGAAAACTTTGTTTCGGGCAAACATCCCCACTTAAAATGATTCCCACCCCCCTCTGGTGTTTTGGGTGGCTCAGAGGTTGGTTATGGCTCTGTAGCCGTGTTCGGCGCAGCTCCCCGTTGCTCTGCCTGTCATGTGCAATTAAACATTTGGCCTCCACAATTACTCAGCAGCGCATACACACCAACGTTCAGCCCTGCATATGCACTTCAAAGCCACAGCATTCCCCCAAACGTCCCAAAGTACTGACAGCAGCAGAGGAGTTGCCTGGAGGGTGGAAAAGGAGTGAAAGTGAAACAGGGAGGGGGAGTACAGAGGGTACTCACTGCCAGGTTTGGATGGAGTGATTAAAAATTTGAGAAGGGGTGGGGAGGGAGGCAAAAAAAAAAAGGCACGGGATGATGAGGGCAGTCTGACTGTAGTGATGTCAGCGGGGTCTTGAGAGGAGCCACATGGCGGAGGAGAAAGAGGCATCTCAACATCAAAACAATCTTTAAACTGTCACAGGCCTCCTGAGGGCCTCACACACTCATACACACACGCACGTGCTCGTACTCACACGCACATGCATACATGTATATGCACACACGCCAGCTAATTTGATTTCGCACAGACACTGTCTGAAAGCATTCGGAATTTATGCACATGCATTCAAAACCATCTGACACTGTAAGCCAACGAATTGAAAAGCTCTTTTGTTGGACGTGGCCCCATTTCTTTCAATTAAAATAAAAAAAATTATAATAATACGAAGGAAAATTGTTTAAGAAAGTTATTTCTATTTGCATTTCTATTTAACAAAACCTTTTTGAAGATATTAACATAGGTCTTTTCCTAATGTTTCTGTCTACTTGGTGATCCAGATGTTTTTCATAGCATTATACACACATCTTTTAATCAGGAACATGAGCCTTTCGAACTGCTAGTGTTTAAGTCATAACCGGAACGAACTTCGCAAATGTCCCCCAAGATTAAACATGACTAAGAAAGAACAAGCGAATGAATGAATGTTACAGGAGGAACAAAACATTAATATGTGTTTGTTCTCCGGGCAGTTCAAGATGTCACATATACATTTCAGCAAAATTCTTCTTTGCGTAACCCAACGATGGAAAGCTGGAGTTAGAGTGCAAAGTCGGCCATGACACCATGCCCTTGCAAAGCAAAGGGTCAAGGCCTTTCCTAGTGGGGCCAAGAGTGGGTTATCTTGGCAATACTTTGCCTTGAGTCCACAACCATTAACCACTGACCTACCACTTCCCTTGTATATTCTGTAAATTTCATTCCGGTAAATGTTTCTTACATAATATTCATTCCTGGTCATTTTATAGACAGACAGATAGATAGATAGAGCACCAGAAAACCCAAAGGAAACCCTGTTGAAGAATTTGTCACATGCAAATTACAGCACGCATGGAAGGAGGAATTCAAACTCCCAGTCATGGATGTGTAATTAGAAACACAGCCCGGTTAAATGTATGTAATTCTGACTAATATTACATCTACTTAGAAGAAGGAGGGAAGACACTGAAAGAATAATGATTACAAACAACATGATTTAATAATGTTCATTGTACATATTATATCATTGTAAATATAAAACTAAGTTCATTGCCTGAATGAAACTGGCCCCTGATTTTCCAACGGCACATTCAATATAATTCATTTTTATTTGCATAGCACTTTAATAATGGGCCAAGTTTGTTCGATATCATTTTAGTTTATCCCTAAGAGCAAGCCAATGGCAAGGAAAATGTTTCTGACATGTAATGAAGAAGAAACCTTGAGATTCACAACATCATTCTGTTTGGCACCAAAAGCCCATTCTTTATAGTTCCATCATTGCACTGACCAAAACTGGATATCATGTCTGGGTGACTGGGATAAAATTACTCTATACTCCTTTGACTGGATTACTTCACCGTAAAGCAGCATAAGCGAAATGTAAATAGATGCATTTGGCTGCTTTCACGGGTCTCTGAGTATGTATTATGTATTATCAATCGCATTCCCTGACGGTTTGCTCCTAAGAGCTATACAATGGGGAAAGCTAGCCGCTGAGTGAGAATTGGCAGGTGAAGAAAATGCAAGAAAAAAATGCAGAATTGTTAACATGAAAAAGTCAAATATTAAATATTGTGTGAGCATTGTGGATTACTGAATGTACATAAGGTACAAATACTAGGGCTTTCATCAGCCGATTATCGAATCGCAATTAACAGCATGATGGAATAGTATGATTTTGATATACCCTGAACCTTAAATTGATACTTTTAAATGTTTAATACTCTAATCAACATGGGTATGGACAAATATTGATACTTTATGCAAATGTATGTTTATTAATAGTAAAATCCTGAAGACAAAATATTCTTGACCAAACAGAGCTGTTACCAGGCGGATCAAAGTGGATTTTGGTGCGTGATTTGGGACCAGTTTACTTTTTATTTTTATATCTGAGAAAGGAAGGCAGGAGGGTGTAGCTCAGGGGTTTAAGGGGGTGGACTACTGATCGGAAGATTGGGGGTTCGAGCCCAGGTATCGCCAAGCTACCACCCTTAACCCTCTGTGCTCCAGCGGCGCCATATCATGGCTGACCCTGTGCTCTGAGCCCAGCTTCACTGTGCTGTAATGTATATGTGACAAATAAAGGCTATTATTCCAAAAATTCAAGAAAGGATCTCACATAAAGCACATAAAGATGTTGGTTACATCATGCCTTGTATATACTTTTGCATGCTTCCGCATTTCACTGTATGTGTCCGATTGCAGTACTCAAGTACATTTTTCAAGTATACACCCAAGTATAAAGTAAATGAGAACCTGAGCCTACGAGTTAAATCCTATAGGTTATACAAGACCTTATGTGGAGTAAGGGTTCTCTCATTGTGTATGTGGAACTACCGAAAACACTGCCCTTTTAAAAAATGTGTAGTCGAATAGAACTTTGAATTGCATACATTTGTGGCCAAGAACAATAGCAGTGATTGAATTGTTTGCCGCACTGCAGGTTGCAGTCACTGGAAGAACGGTTCTGCACCATAAAAGCTGTCTAGGTTCAGATACACTTGCATTCAGAGAGGGTAGCTCAGTGGTTAACAGTCTGGGCTACTGATTGGAAGGTTGGGGGTTTGACCTCCTGGTATCACCAAGCCGGCACTCTTGGGTCCTTGAGCAAGGCCCTTAACCCACTGTTCTCCAGTGGTGATGTATCATGGCTGACTCCAGCTTTCAGAAACAAGCTGGTAGATGCGAAAAAAAAACAATTTCACCATGCTGTAATGTATATGTAACCTATAAAGGCAATTCTACTCTGGATTCACTATTGTTTGTGAATGGATTATGTTTATGAATAGGTGCATGATTGCTGCAATTCAATTTTAGAAGTCGTTTGTGCAGCCAGCTACAATGGTCAAACCAGGACCTTTGAGTTTATAAAAAAAAAAACCCTGCTACACGTATACATCCCAGGGTTAACAAGTGCCTGTGAAGATTTAGCACAGAAAGATTTTACTTTATGCCCGAACCATCCTAGGACAGCCTGCTTCACTTTGTCTTTAGGGTTAAAATGCTACCCTCTGAGGAACTCATTATTACAAAAATGCTCTCCTTCCATCTTAGAAACATTGCTAAAATAAGAAACAAGTTATCTATAACTGAAGCTAATCCATGCATTCATGACCTCCAGACTGGATTATTGTAATGCATTATTAGGTGGTGGTTCCTGGCAACACTAATAAACAAGTTACAGTTGCTCCAGAACAGAGAAGCCAGAGTCCTCACTAGGACAAGAAAATATGATCATATAATCCCAATCTTATCATCCCTACACTGTCTACCTATTAAGTTTAGAATTGATTGCCAACTACTGTTAATTATCTACAAAGCACTAAATAGTTTATTGTCCATGTATTTATCCAGTCTTCTAACACAATACAATCAGTCAAGTTCCTTAAGATCCCAAAACTCTATACTTTTAGTAGTTCCTAGGATAACAAAGGTGGTAGAGTGTTCTCACATTTAGCTCCTTAGCTTTGGGATGGCCTCCCTGACAGTGTTTGGGGCTCTCAGTTTAAGTGTATATTAAAGACTAATCTTTTTAGCAAGGTCTACACATACCATAACCTTGTAATGCTAATGTTGCTAATGTTATGAACAGCAGCTACACTAATTCATTTCCACTGTTTTTCTCTCATCCAGAGGTTTCCTGAGGCTCCACCAGCTCCAGTTGTGTCCCACCCCATCCAGATTATGGAATTTCAAAGAATAAACATCAGAGCAACTAGACCCTGAAAAAATCTCGGACCATCTAGAGATGTACCAGAGCCCTTTGGATCCCACTTCATAAGTTATTTGGTTTTGACACTTTGGCTTAGGACACTACTCACAATCACACACTCCAATGGTCATGGTGGTTTTCACTCTCTGGTATTTTGTGTGTTATTCACATGATTGATATCACACAGATGAGGATGGGTTCCCCTTTTGAGTCCGGGTCCTCTCACAATTTCTTCTGCATTCCATCTAACAGAGTTTTCCATGCCACAGTCACTGCCCAGGTTTCCTCATTATGGATAAACACACATAAATTATTGATATTCACATTTTGACCTAAAATTCGTACATTCTGCTTTGAGACAATGTCCATTGTGGAAAAGGCTCTGTAAATAAATAAACTTGAAACTTGTTGATGTTTCAGTGTCAGATACTGAATGTTCACAGGAATGACTTCTGTGACTATGGAACCACCATGACCAGGATCGTCACTGACCAACATATGGCCATCTTTGAAATAAAAATCACCATTCTGTGGCTCAGTCTGGAGTCCTTGAACATCACCATACTGTGCTTCTCTAAGTATACACAGGTTTTATGCCTTCATTCACAAGAAACTTTCTCGCCACATGCTGTTTCATGCACAAGCTAACACCCTTGTCTGCCATCTTGATCTTTTGCCTCTTATCGGTAATAAGAATAAGACACACTAGCCATTGTGTAATATACCGCCACACTAGAATCCATTTTATACTTGTCAAAAATGTAAGCCCTGGCATTCCCAGCACATTAGACACATTGCCTTGTTACATCTTACCACAGTTTTTTCACTGTTTAAATTGTTTATTATTGCTGTGAAAGGATCATTATTATTAGTATTATTAGTATTATTATTATTAATATTATTACTATGATATGAGTGCATTATTCATTTGTATTCGTTTCTCTTTTTTATTCTTATTTAGCTTGTTGATATTTGCTTTGGGAGTTCTTTTTGGTCTCTCACTTTACAATGTATAATAGGAATATTACAGCCATAGTACATCATAGTACTATGAAAACTTAAACACATATGCTTTTGTTCTGTTTTGAAAGTTTAAAGGCGTCCATTTTACTGTAGTAATACCCAGTCTATCCCTACTTTTACTCAACTTGTATAGGTGTGTCCCACTGTTGGACAATTTATTTTTAATTAGTTGTAATCTTCTGATGAATTAATTATAATTAATCAATGTTCTTTCAATAAATTAAGTATCTTTTATAATGTATCTAATATTTTTCCTGCAATATTATTATGTCCAAATGCTTGGAATGTTTTAGTGTTTGCTTCCCAAGCCCCCCCAAGTCAAATCTTATCGATGACCCATCCAACAGGACTTCCGCAACACTGTGCGTATAATAACAAGTCTACACATAATTAAAAGCGAATATACTGGTCAAAGCAATGCCTCAATATATGTAATCCTTCGTTTAAGCCCAGTATCTCAGTGAAGTTCTGTTGATGCTCACACTATCCATGTATTCCTCACAGCATCTCACAGAAATATGTCAAATCCATTAAATGTGACAAGAATAGGGTTTTTTTTTCCACAGAGACAAACCCATGTAGAAAGGGAAAGACTACTTTATCCTAGGAGAAAGTAGAAGAAAGAGAGAGAGAAAGGGGATCTTTGTATTGGCTCTGACAGCTAAGGAAGTGCCGGGAGTACAAACACACTTCCTCTGGAGTCCTTGAACAATGGGAGTTTAGAAGAGGACTCCTCTTGCCAGGCCCTTGTCAGCGCTGAATGCTACATTCTCGCCGCAGAGCCGTTGGCAGAAGCACCTGCCCACCAGGCTTTTTAACGACGCCAGGCCTCTTGTGTGCCACAGAGGTGCCCGTGTCCTTGTCCCTTTATTTAGCAGCCCACTCTGGAGGGGCTATTGTACTGCACAGCAGCGGCACTGCCAGCCGCCAAGCCAGCTGGCGCACGCCAACAACCAACAATATGCAACGCCGCTCACAATAGCCGGCTCAGGACAAGGAATTGTCAGCGGCACATTCATGCTAGCCTCCCTCTACTGTAGTGGATAGTATCAACGGAAACACACACACACACACACACACACACACACACACACACACACACATAAGCCAAATCAGTAACTGTATGTGATGTTATAATGGCTGACCCTTTAAAATATCTTTAAATCTCCTAAAAAAGGAATTACATCATTCAACTTGGCTAGCAACAGTATTTAGCCATTTTTGAAAAGATATTGAAACTCTACATAAAGAGCACCAACAGTTTCATGGCTAATCTTAAAACAGACATATTAAAAATAAAACACCAATAAACTATGAGAACTATGAGGGATAAAGCGAATGTCTGGACACTATTGAGAAAAATCCTGTCACGGACAGAAAGAGAGCAGCGTTTACTGTAAAAACGAATATCAGTACAAAAATGTTATTGATCATTTTTGGCCATTCAGGAAATCAATCTAATGAATTCCATAACTGGATACAAAGACACTTGATAATATAATGATGTAAATGAATACATTTTAAATCACTGATCTCTATAGAATAAAGCACTTTAAAACAGCAGTTTCCACAGGTTGCCTTTTCCAAGTACCAACTCACATTTATTTCAATCATCCATTTATTCCGACTCCCTTACAATTTAAACTTTCCGTCCCATATTAATGTCAGCGTGAGTGCCAGTTCTCTCATAGGTATGGGAATTTGCAATGCGTAAAACTGTTTCTGACACAGAAGCATGCTTTCACACTTATTAGTGCATTTGTGCCATTTTAAATCATAGGGCAAATGTATACTTTTGACTTCTTTACTCCTTGGGTTGGTTTTGTTTTTCTGTGCAGAGATTTAATCCAGGCAAAAAAAAAAAAAGGACCATAAATGACATTAAAAAAAAAAAGCTAACCTGGGGAAAGTATGTGTGATGGGTGTGTCAGGGTGTAAATATCCTTGTTTAACAAATAAGCATGCATCCTAATATGCATTTTCAGTTAAACTACAGGAGAGAATGACCTCCTAACAACCGCTTCCGAGTTCGAACAGAAGCGGGTTGTGATCAGCTCGCGCGGTATTTGTCATCTGGGTTATTTCGTTGCTGCGTTCTTGTCTGGAGTCTGAAAACGCTGCATATGTGAAACCGTGCTCGCGTACTGTATCACTAGGAGTCTCTCGAACCGCCGAAATTCCAGTTACTGTGAGAGTCATGTAATCAGTACTGGATCCAAACAGGCCAAGTAGGGCTGTGTAAGATGATTGGCCGTAGCCTTTTCCCTCCTGTAAAACAGTGGCCATGTGCTCGAGGTGCCATGCCAAGAGAGCATGTCACATCGCATCACAGTTGCTGATGAATATTCATTACAGAGTTATGTGCTACTTTCTCTCTCTCTCTTTCTCTTTCTCTCTCTCTCTCTCTGTCTGTCTCTCTCTCTCTCTCCTTGTCTTTCTATTTTTCTCACCTTTTTCTTTGACAGATCTCACTGGCACCGGACTCATGACAGGCGCCGTAGTTGTAGATCATGTGCTCATGTGTTGGGACTGGGCCTTATTGGTGTTCACGCTGAGTGCTACAGTACATTTGCACATGCAATCCGTCTAGTGTCCTTGCAAACACAGAATGGTCGGTTCACTGTCCTCGTCGCCTTTTTTTTTTTACTCGATTGCGTGTGGCCTGTATTCCCTGTGTCCCCCGGTGGGATCGTCTTCAAAGGTCGATCTCTGATATTCATCGACTCGGCTCTCAATACAGATAAATACCAAGGCAATTATTAAAGGAGCACTCCCGCTGCTCGTCCTGTCTTTTTCAGCTTCTTACTACACCCTCTTGTTTCTATGAGTCTCCTTGGCTTTATTTCTGCAATCTCAGCATCTGCTGTCAGCTTTGAAGCTCAGCAACAAAATGAATTATTCCTGTAATGAAACTTGGGCTCATTGAATAATAGAGAAACTTACTAGAAGGCGCCTCAGATGAATGAACAAATGAACGAACGAATGAGTGAATACATTTTAAAGTACAAAATTTCAGATCTTGTTAAATAACTAAGTCTCTACAATCTTTCCATACCTTTCTGAAATGCCAGACATTTGTCCTAAGTGTGGTAGGCGATTGTTGCGAAATCACAACAAACTGCTACAGCCAATTTAATGTATGTTTTCCACCAATGCCAGTTTATGCATATTTGACATGGCTTTCGGCATCAAGGTAGGACAAACCCTATATGGAATGCCAACCCATCTCACATTAACACACACACACACACACACACACACACACAGTAGGGACAATTTTCCAAGGTGCCAATAAGCTTACCGTGCATGTTTTTGGACCGGAGGGCGAAAACTCCTGAGGCACGGGGAGAACATACAACAAACTCCACACACACATGGCAGAGTCAGGAATCGAGGCGTACGTGCTAAACACTAACCACCGTTCCCCTTCGAAATTTGGTTATACCTCATCAAAATACATTCTATACAATTGTGTGCCTCCTGATTTTGTGAGAAGAACCAGCTTGGAGAAGTATCACATATAGGAGGAAATGCCAGGTTTCCCCAATGATTTTTTTCCCCATATAGTGTACGTGAGATCTTCACTCTGCTGCGAGTGGATTCTTATGCGTTTTATGCCTCTCCAGAATAAAACAAACAGAAAATGATTATATGACTTAATCTAACAAACCAGAACCTTTCATATCATCATTCATTCATTCATCTTCTACCACTTTATCCGATCTTCCCTCGGGTCACGTGGAGTCTGTGCCTATCTCAGGCGTCTATGGGCATTAAGGCAGGATACACCCTGGATTGAATGCCAACCCATCGCTGGGCACACACACACATTCACACACACATACATACACTAGGGACAATTTTTTCAAGGTGCCAATCAACCTACCATGCATATTTTTGGACCCGGAGAAAAAACCCCTGAGGCACGGGGAGAACATGCAAACTCCACACACACGTGACCGAGACGAGAATCAAACCCGGACCCTGGGTGTGTGAGGCGAACTTGCTAACCACTAAGCCACCGCACCGTTCCCCTGTTGCTTTCATATCTGCCATTATTTATTTTATTTTCATCCATTTCCGACCTTCTGCCTGTTGTTCATATATTTCATCTAGACAAGATTTGCTGAATCATTAAACAAAAAATATATCAAAGACGTGGAAGAGTGGAATCAAACTCCAACACCAAAATTCCAGAAACTCATAACTTCAATGCCCAGACGTCTTCTAACCGTTCTGAAAAGTAGAGGAGATGCTACACCATGGTAAACATGCCCACCGTGCCAAATTGGAAATTAGCTCATTTTGTGCATAAAAGTGTAACATTTCTCAGATTAAACGTTTGTTGTTATTACTTTCCAGGTTGTGAATAAAACACTGGCTCATGTGAAAGTCTTTTAGTTTTCATTTTATTCAAATGTAATAAAAAAAAAACATTCCTGGAAATCGGGAAGTGTGGGAGTGAATGGTATTGAAAACTGCAGTATTGTGCTTAAAGATATCAAGTTCTATTTCTAATCCAGTTCTATTTATCCAAATGACCAGTTCTTGAAGTATCTAGCTGCAAATGCTAAAACATATACGCTTCATATGTGCTCGTATGGTAATGAACATGGCATGACAGCTTTATATAACAACTCTCTTTCACCAGAAACAAAGTAGAGAAAAGTGTGATAGAGAAAAGGACTTGTTTTGAAAGTGAAAACTGGAAAACATTGCAAAATACTTAATTCCTTCTGTGACTTTGAAGCATTTCAATCCAGGATTTAGAGACCAAGGTTAGATAAGGGTACTGTACGTAGGGTACATCTGAAAATTACCTACACAATTTAGTTACTGCAACAAATATACTTAGTCTGTTGCCATTACTAAAGTAAAACTTACATTAAATGGCAGTAAGTAATACCATGATTACTCTGGCATGAGCAAGGAGAGAAATATAATAACGCTCCTCAAAAAAGGTGCTGGAATGCCCCAAAAAAATATTGATGACTTTTCACTGACAGTTACAGCTATGGCAGCTTGATGAATTACATCGAGCAAGAGAATTAGCATGCAGATAATCAGGCTGTCTAAACAGAAGTGGAATATTATGTTTTTAAAGTGTTTAAAACTTCCTTTAAAGGAAGCTTGTTAATGGCTCATAAGACCGTCCCGGGAGACCCCATTACCCAGGAGGAAGCGCTGTGTTTGCAAAGGACCAGTTCTCCTACAGCCTGCTAAGCATCCTGGCAAAGGAATTCCACACACACACTTCAAATAAATAGATGATTTTGCTGAGAGCTCCGTGACTGGTGCGGTTTGCCCTCTTTGTGCACGCTTGTTAAAGGATTCGGTTTTATTGGCCGAATAAACAGAGTTTAAGTCCGTAATGGAGGGCGAATTACGGAACTGCGAGCGCAGCTCGTGCTCCTGACCACACACCAGACAGGAAAAGGAAATCACGTCTAATCAGGTGTTGCCATTAATCATGCTTTTCTTACATTGAAGGGTCACCCTTCATTTAACATGACCCGGCATGCACCGGGGGGGAAAATGACTTCTCCGACCTGCCTGGTGACACATTTTTGATGAATGATCGCAAAACACAGGCTGCCGTGTGTATGCCCTGGCTAACCATGCTAGCTTAGTAAAAAAAAAATGGCCCACTAACCCATCTGGATTTTTTTTTTTGCAGCCAGACCTCTTAGGGTCAGTTCACAGGACCTTCGAGTGCCCCCTCCATGTATGACCCTTTTCTCTGAATATGTAGCCACTCACTTCCTGTGTTGAAGGTTTTGGAGAGCATGGCCCAGAGGCTTTCACACCTGTCAGCACTTGGCGAGGTTTATTAGTTGAGAAAAGATGATGGTGGCGCAAACCCACCCCACTCACCCTTAACCTCCCAGCTCCTTCTCAACACTGTTATAGTGACTAAACCCTGACATACAGTCCGAACCCTGAGCCCTTGGAGAGCAACTCCAACTGCATTGTCTGGTGCTGTGAAATGAAGAGTGATTGAGTGATATCAAAAGGTCGACTAGTTTGAGATAGTCCAGAAAAGACACACTAGTCTAAACAATGCTAATCAACTTCTTTGGAAAATATTTCAGACCATCTTATTTCTCGGCAAACTTCAAATCGTGTACAGAGGTGGAACGTAGCGAACTACAGTACTGTGCAAATATTTTAGGCAGGTGTGAAAAACGCTGTAAACCAAGAATGCTTTCAGAAATATAAATAGTGATTGTTCAGTTTACAAACTGCGACATGAGCGAACAAAAGAAAAATCTAAATCAAATCAATATTTGGTGTTACTACCTTTTGAACTAGAAGGAGTGGAAGTGATGGCACGACCCCCACAGAGCCCTGATCTCAACATCATGGAGTGTGTGGGATTTGTGTGGGATTCCATGAGGAGAAGAGACAGAAGGATGTGAGAACGTCTACATCCACAGAAGATCTGTGTTTGACTTCTCCAAAGTTGATGGAACAACCAACCAACCGAGTTCCTTCATAAACACTGTGTGTACAGTTGTGCAAGTGTACCTAGAAGAATTGCTGCTGTTTGGAAGGTAAAGTGTGTTCAGTCATTAACCAAATAAACCAATTGTTTTGATTTCCATTTCTCTTTAGTTCATTCAGTGCATTTTGTTCATTGATGAAAGTAAATGATTAACACTTCCATTTTTTAAAGCATTCTTTGTTTTTTTTTGTAATTACTGTGGTTGTTTTTGTGCTTCTACTTTTTTTTAAGTAGTTTTTTCGATTTGATTTGAAAATCTAACTTTTAGTTAAGTATGATTTGTTTGAAGAGTTGCACAAAGATACTACATTATAAATCATCTATGATACTAATCATCTATGATAAAATAGTAAATAAATAAAATTAATCCCAAGGGGAATAACTCACATACTGGAGATGCTGCATTGACTAAAATGCAGTAAATAAATAAAATTAATCCCAAGGGGAATCACAATCACATACTGGAGAGTGCTGCATTGACTGCTGCAGTCTCCAGAACAAACATCCAGCGATGCAAACTCCAACCATCAAAGGAAGAAAATCTGGAGCTGGACAAGACAGACTCCAGTGATGCAAATCCAACCATCAAAGCGAAAGTTGTTTGAAAGCGCTCAGTGATCGGAATTCTGAACCTACATTCGCGATTTTTCGTTATCATAAGAAGATTTATCAGACACAATTCATGGACTGTAGTAATTAATGAATTTATTTATTTACTGCAAAAAAAAGTTCCTTCAGTTAAAAAAAACTAGCATAAGAATTAATATTCCCTTGCCTTTTTTGAAAATTCCCATCCCAACCCCCTGTTGTTACTCTGTGTAAATTATCATTAGTTTTATCATAGATAAAAATAAAAAAAGAAATAAATATATGATATAATAACAATATTTAAAACGGCTTACTTTCACTTACAGTTATTCAAATAGGTGAATTTCAAAAAAGTTGAACAAAAGAAAATTTGCTTTATTAATTTAATTTGCTTTATTACTCTTTCCACTCTTTCCATTACTATTTGTAAACTGGGAAAGAATACATCCGGGGAAATTTTACTTCCTTCCTTATCAATTTTGTTGTCCTTAAACTAAAAATATATATATATATATATATATATATATATATATATATATATATATATATATATATATATATATATATATATATATCAAATTGTTGCCTGTGATATGGTATAGTAAATTCTATCGTGACCAGTGCTGTGTAAAAGAGCACCAGCGGGTTGCCCGTCACTATCAATTTTGAGTCAGTGTATTCAGCTCAGTGGTGCATGCCAGTGCCGAGAAGCATATTTTCAAGATGCTACAAAGGTCGGAGCTGAAGAGGGTGGAAAAACCTTCTAGGCATCACATCCTCCATCTATCATTAAGCTTCCACCTCCGGATGCATGCGCTGTTTCAGAATCTACCTCCGCTGAGCCACGTGAGCACGTCAGTTCATCCCTGAGTGCTTTTTAATACATAGATTGAATATTTTGCACACCAATTTATTCACCTTAATTGATAATAGTACAGCCAAAAAAGCACTAAAGCTGAACATTTCATCTGTAGCCTATTTACTTCTGTAATTCTAGTCTGATTGGATGTCTTTTTTTTTCCTGCCCAAATACATGACTAGAACCGATGCTCTATGCTTTTAATTACAGAAATGGAGACTATTTGTGGCTGTGCTGATTAAAAAGCAACCTCCGCCGTCTGACAATCATCCAGAATGAGGTCATAGACTATTTGATTTTAGGAAATTCCCTCACAGATTGCTTTGCTCGCCTTAATAAAGCTATTGGTGCTCACTCGTCATCTTCCTGTCGCAGCATGAAAGACTTTCATCTTTTTCGGAACACGTCTCTTCATTGCACCCGCCTTCTCTTTCGCCTCGGCCCTGCCCAGCCCTCTCGCCATTGTTCTCCTTTTTTCCCCATTCCTTCTCACCTCCGCGCTTTCTCAGCCGCCCGCTTCATTCAGAAAAGGAGCCCTTTTTTTCGAAGGTTTTCGAGAGAATTTGTGAGATCTATGCCTGAAGGCCACCCGTGACAGCCCCCCTCTCACCCCGTGGTTCACCACAGCTTAAGACTCTTTTTTGGCAGGTAAAGATTAGTAAAGGGCTCTTGGCAACAAAGCTTTCAATCAGTTCCAAGTAGCATGGTATCAAATGTGGCCTCCTCCCTCCATCACTTTCTAGTGAGCTAGTCTTTCTTTCTTCTCATCTCTCTCTCTCTCTATATATATATATCTCTTTTTTAATCACTTTTTCCCTTTTTTCCAGCTGCACTGAGTGGCCTTTGAAAAGAGCCTCCTCTGTTCCCGTGTCTCTTGTCAATCATGGAGAGGCAGGAAACGAGGCTGCTTTGCAGGATTAATTAATAACAGGAGCTGGTCAGTGCACAAGAGGGGCTGTAATTGCTACTCTGTAGATGAAGAGGAAAGAAAGTTTGGGTTGCATTTTTTTCTTTGTCTTTTTTTTTTTTGGAGAAGTAAGGGGTGGGTGTGGGTTGGAGGGGAAGGGGCTTTGAACTGAAGAGCCAGGGTGCCCCTGGATTAAAGCGAGATGCAAGAAGGAGGGTGGGGGGCTTTGAAGTCTGCCAAGAGGTCTAAAAAGATAAAAAAAATAAAGTTGGGTGGTATAAAAATCTGGCTGGCTACATCAAACGCTCTTATCACCCATTCTCACCTGTTGACACCCAAGGGTGAGGACGCTGGATACTGCAGCACAGCAGCATCAAACGGCTCTCATTCTTATACAGTCTCTTTTCTATTCCCCCATCTATCTCGTATCATATTTTGTGCCAAGCCAAGTCAAATGTGCATCTATCTATCTATCTATCTATCTATCTGTCCTATCTATCTATCTATCTATCTATCTATCTATCTATCTATCTATCTATCTATCTATCTATTTATCTAGCAATGTCAGTTTAATACCAATTAATCGCGATATTGTCATGAGTTAACTGGTGATTATTTGCCACTTAATCTTACAGTTTTATAATACTGTAATGGGCATGGACAAATAAGGATGTTTTAGGTAAATGTATGTTTTTATTTCTCAACATCAAGCACAAAGACAAAATATTCTTCTGTTTGAAATCACACGTGTCAAACTCAAGGTATACGGGGTGAACGTGGCCCACCACGGCATTTTATGTTGCCCGCAAAAGATTAAAAAGTGTACGATTTATTTAAAATAAGGCTATTCTGTTTTAAAGCATGTATTGACAATAAATTACTTCCTACTATTCTAACTACTAAGCTCCCAAAATGCATGCGACAATGTTACCAGCGAAGTGATCCCGTCACTTGACTGCACTTCATCCCACATCGACGTTTACCTAGGGCGGTTTGTTCCAACAAACGGAACTGAGAAATTTCTATCCATAAAATGTCCAGGAAGTGAAAAAAAATTTGTTGCAGATGGAAGGCACTTCGAAGAAAGATGGGAAAGCGAATCCATGTTTGTATTTCAAGGAGAAAAACCCTGGATGTCTTTTGTGTTATGAGGTGGCGGTGCTCATCGAAGAGTATATACTCTGTATTTTTTATATACTCTAGCTCTTCAAGGGCAACCATAATGCTGATGTGGTCCACGGTGACAATGAGTTTAATACCCCTGTTTTAAGATAATGATGACATAAATTCATCAGGACACTAAGCAGAACTTTCACTATGTTACGACACGGATATTGTAAGTAAATGTGTGGTTCTTTCCTTTCAGTTTTCGTTTCACCTCTATTATAAGCATTTCTTTATATTTTTAAGAAAAAGTTCAAACAAAAATGCGTGCTGCATTAAAAAAATGAATTAATGATATTAATTATTAAAAATACATTTTCTTCTTCTTCTCCTCCTGGGCCTTTTTTTTTTCCTCCTGCCTGGTGGCTCCATCCTCAACATTCTTCTAAAACTATAACACATGCATATGAGCAAAGCCATCTCAGCCACACTGCACTTACCGTGTCTTCAAAACAATCCTACCTAATAATAATAATAATACAGTCCAAATAAACTGTTTTCTAATCCTCATCACTCTTAGTGAAAATCTGAAACTCTGCTACCTCTGGCTCTTTTTGTCACGCTATCTGTCTTTATAGATTATTTAATAGTTTCTCATTTAAATTACTCATGAGCCATGCATTTTTTATAAAAATCTACTATTGTAAACCGTGCCTAAACTTTCCCACTCTTTTAAAATGTACCATGAATTTAATTGAGGAAAAGTAACATTCTGTATAAACAGAACGCATTCAGATCTTCTATCTGAAACAAAAAAGCACCTCTTGTTTCATTTTCCTTCCCTGGTCATGAATAGCAGTTTGTGTCTTTAATAATAATATATCTATCTTTAATTACATCTTTAATTATAATTTACATCTGCATCGCTGAGGAATTATCATGTATCTCTGATCTGTAATACAGGGCATATAATATGTAATATGGAAATGAGCTATTAATTATAAGCTGCGCTTGTTTTAACAATACCACTTTCATGATTGAATTGGCTTATAATTACCATTTTAGAAAAAAAAAAATCAGCGCCTTTCCAACGATAATCACTATTGCGTTGGATCGATATTACAATAGGTTACGGGTTACGGGGTTAAGTAGGTTTTTATGTGCAGATACTATGATCTAAAAAGTGCTAACTATTTCAGTAACATTCTAGAACTTGGGGGTAATATTATCCTGGTGTCCGGGGTAGGTGGAGGGAGGTGGAAACCTTTGACCTTTGTTAGTTGTCTCAATGTGGAAAAAATATATCACTTGTACACAGAAATTTACTATAAAATAATGTATACGGTATGTTTTTAGTTAAAAATTTATTGATTCATGTACTGTAATATCTTATATGTTATAAAACAAGACTTAAAGACACAATCATTATTTTAATTATTTAATATTGATTTAATATTTAATTATAGAACTCAATGCCTTAACCCGTACACTAGTACAATTAGTGTAATCAGATGCGCATAGAATTAATATCATCAGCAATATTTAATGGCAGTAAATTCAGTGGCAGAAGTTGTTTGATATCAGATAATAATGGGCATTTAAAGAAGTCCTTATTCACATTTGTACGAGTAAGTCCTTTAGGGTAAGCAGTAGCTGAGGGATATTGAGAGTCAAGTTGCAGGTTGGTGGTACTTGGAGTCTACTTGATCTACCACTGCAGTAATTACAGCTGTACCCAATATCACTTGTTAGAAGCTGTCTTAAAAAATCTACTAATAATCATTTAAATAGGAATTGGGGGCCTTTAGACCCCCAGTTTGCCCCAGCTGTTTGGTTTGCACAAGCCAAGTGCATTCCTGTAGGCAGCTGCCAAGTCCAGATAATGGGCAGGGTTGTGTTAGGAAGGGCATCCATTGTAATAACATGCGCCAACTCGAATATGCAGACAATCCGATGTGGTGACCACGGGAGAACAGGAGAAAAAGAAAAGAAAAAATCCTAAGTATTACTATTATTATCTTGGTACAGTTCTTATTTATATAATAGTAATAATGATTAAATGACAATAATAATAATAATAATAATAATAACAATAATAATAATAATAAAGATACTAAAATAAATAATAATAATAATAAGCATTAGTACTAATATTAGTATATGTATTGGCAGTTAAGGGCCCCTTTTAACAACAGTTTAAAATAACAGACAGATACAATGTCAAAAAAATTACTCAATGCCAAAATGTAAAATGACAGTTGCTCTAAAAAATGACTTTTTGTCTGAACAAATGGACAGACGGGCCGCTTCCAAACACAACCCCCCTCAGGTGAGGAAGAATTAAGGGGAAAACGAAGAGTTTGAGAAAATGTAAATATAGAGACAGAGTTGCTCTAGTATCTATATAGGGTACGTGTGAGCAAACTTTTTGTCTCAGGGGCCACAATTGACTTTTAAAACTGGACAGACGGGCCGAAATCCTGCATCCAAGCCGCTGTCCGTCCGAACACAACCCCCCTCAGGTGATGGACCTGGTTTTTTTAATTCTTTTTGCTGGTTGCGCAAGGCTTCTTGCTTTCTTCTTCATCTCCTTGGAAGAATTAAGGGGAATCATGTGATCTGAAGAGTTTGAGAAGGAAGTAGAAAATAAAAATATGACAGAGCCAGGTTATGTAATGTCTCCAGGCGGCGGCCAAGAACCCCGCTCAAGATGGCCCACCCGCGGCCCAGCAAACACAGTAATACGCGATAATCCAAACCCGCGGCCCCGCGAAAGGGTCCGATGGCCCCGCCACGGGGGCGAGCCCAGGCCGTGGGGGTCCGAGCCCGAGGAGGAGTCCCGAGCCGTTGCTTTACGGTAAATATGATTACAGTTCTTCATTTTAAATTAGAAGGTCCCCTGTTCCGCCCAATTCACTGTATTTTGTTGCCCAGCCCAGGTCCCCTGTCCGCCAGTCCGCCAGGTACCCTCCCGCCAAGGCTAGCAGATTGTGCTGGAAACCCGGCCCCGCCTCCCGTTCCTGCTCGTCGCCCCATTGCGCGCCCACCCTCCCCGCCCAAGAAGTCAGTATCATTCTTGTACATGAATAAAAGTACAAATCTACTGCTTATGTCGTATTACAAAGATCCCATCTCCCTCTCCATTTCTAGATTGACAACAAATTGAACCCAAAAAAAACCCAAATTGACAACACTCCATTGTGACTAGAAGTACACAAGTGCCTTCTTTTTGTAATGTACACAAACATACTGATCTCTGGGAACTACATCTGAATAATATTGTCGGTTTAAAGTTGTATATCATTTTAAGAAGAGTTTTAAATTTTTACAGGGACACAGCAAACTCTCATTTAGGGTAATTTATGTATTCACAGTGAGAAATGTCATTCTTTTGTAGTGGAGAAAAGGGTTTGATACTATGCATTAAAATGTAGAGGAAAAACAAAAAGTTTTAAAGGATGAACATACACAGATAATGTACAGATATGGGAAAAATCGAATCAAGTAACGCAATAACGATACATCGTGTCGGGGGATTTTGGTCTCCGGTTGAAATGAGCTTGTGAGACTTCAAGCAAACAGTAACCTGAGCTTAGGGCCAACCCTGGATCTAAAACCGCGATTCCCGCTTCACCATAACGACGGTCGTATGATTTAAAGTGTGTGCATAATTTAGCAAAATCTTGCTTTGGGGGAAAGTTTGGATTCAATGAAAGTGTGCTGAGACTTCAAACTTTGTGTTTTCCCCCTGAGTTTATGCAAATTGATTAGTGCTTCGCAACTGGTGTTTCTGCTGATCAGCCATTCTGCATAAACAATAGTCCTCAGCAACTCCGTGATTATGTTTTAATTGCTACTCGTGTATAGCACATAGACAAAAAGCATGTCGGTTTCAGCACTCTTACTGTTCAGAATAGCAACAGATTCTTTCACATTTATTGTGTTTGGATCATCTAGAGCAACTTCTCTTTATCTCGTTCATATAGCTGAGCAGCTATGTGGTAAAGGGGCCTCACTGAGGAGTCCAGTATCGGCGGCGGCTGGGTGTATCTGGTATTTGAACTCACGATCTTTAGATCTATTGTCCAATGCTTTCCCTGTTCTGCCTCTAAACTGGACATCGGATTGGACCACTGAACGCAGCCGACGAATGAGCCGTACAAGTGAATACAAAGCGGCGTAATATTGCGAGCACGCCGAAAAACCTCCCGAGCAGATAGTTTTCCTATCTCTAAAACATGCTGGCTGGGGATGGCAGCTGTTGCGTGCTGATATTTAGAAATGTCACTGAGTTAGCGTCTGTAAAACCAATGATTATGTGCCATAGCTCCACAGGGGTTTGGGTCTGCATCTCTTGTCCTCATCACTGAGAAGGGCTCTCAATGTAGAGATAGAAAACAATATAAACAGAATGTATAGCTTTATCCCTAATGGAGCATGGCAGTGGTGCAGCTGGCGTGCCGAACAGCATGTGGGTGGCGATGATGTGTTGCTCTATACAAAGTATGTCAGTGACGAAAAAAAAAAAATCACTTATTTGCATGTCAGCGCACACTGGAGTTGAGCATGCGAGTTTTTTTCCCTATTATTTTGTTTGTACAGTAAGGAAGACTTTGAGAAAAAGTTTACTCATAGGGTCGAAGATAAATCCCACTTTTGGTGGACAAAATCAGCTAAAAAAAAGAAAAAAACCCTAAAGCCAAATTAGTGCTGCAAACAAACAGTGGCTCATCAAGTGAACATTTTTTTTATGAAAAAATAAACACAACACACATATCAAAGCTGAGGCAAGACCCGTATCTCATGCATATCTACCCGAGCGAGGTGTTCACTCATGGAGATCAGGCAGCCTTCTTATGCAGCACGGCACTGAATGGCAGAGCCTTGATTTTATGCAACGCCTGTTAAAATTCAGCAATCCTCGAGGCTCATTCGTGCAACACTTTCGCCCATGTCTGGAGGACCCGTAATTGTGCACACACATCAATTATGGATCGGCTTCACGTCTCGCTCATATTACCACCCCCCCACCCCTGCACCGTTCCTAACAACCTCCTCCAATCAGACTCCTCCCTTATTTTTTTTAGACGCGTTTGATTACAGGTGTTGTACAGGCGGCCTTGTTAGGCCTCTTTTTCTGTTTGCTGGATGGAGGGAATCCTCAATCCTGTCCGGATGAAGGGAAAAAGGCGTGGGGTAAAAAGGGGGGAAAAGGGGGAAGAGAGGGAGGTCGTCGAGGGCTGCCCGAGTCGGGCATCACATCTAGCTAACAATTTCTGTCAGGTCCCGAGAGGCCGGCTAATGAGGCCCGCCGACACAGCCGAAGGCGAGAGCCACTGGAGTGAAAAGCCTGATCGGCACCTAGCGTGGCCTTGCAATAATTAATCAGACCCTGCTTCTCTGTCTTTCTCTCTCTCTTTCTCACACACACACACACACACACACACACTCTCTCTCTTCCTGTCCTCTCTTTTCACTCACTCACTCACATTTATGCACCTTCTATGCACTCTCATTGCAACCCTATTGTTCCCCTCTTTCTGTCATTTGTGATAGTGCAGGTATTTTTTTCCTTTAACGAATCATCATGATATCACTCCTACTTTATCGTAAATCCCCCCCCCCTTACACACAACCCCCACATCACATCCTGTCAGAGTGATCGAGACAAGGGTGACTCTGAGCCTGACCCACGCTGACTCACAGACCACTCACAAAAGAGTCCTCTGAGCCTGATTGTATGGAGTTGTTAAAGATATCTCTCTATCTCTCTTTCTCTATCATGGCTTTCACACTGCAAAGAGCAATGAGAGACAGACAGAGAGGAGAGAGAGAGATACAAACACACAGACACAGAAAAAGAGAAAGAGAGAGTTTCTCCCAGCAGCTGAGTCAGCCTAAGGCGCAGTCTGACCCACGTACTGCAAAGGTGAGCCTCTGTGTTTTTCTCCGGCTTCGAGACAAATGCCCCCAGAAGCAATATTTTCCTTCCTTCACATCTCTGTTTTTCATCTGTTATTGTTCTCTCACATCTCTCTCTCTCTCTCTCTCTCTCTCTCTCTCCAATTCCTTTTTTTTTCTTCCTGCAGGATGCGAGTCCTCTGTTTCTCTCCTCTTTGCCCTACACAGATACAATGAATGTTTTGATAAATAGATGGAAGCGAGTAGGTGTAGGAGTGCAGTTGGGGACAGGAAGATTAAAGGTCAGAATTTGAGGTCAAGTTTATGACCAACCTGGACCAAAGCGAGTTGACCCTTCACCTCAGCCGCTTGTGGAGCTGATGGAGCTGAAGTGCCTTAAAGACATTCTGAGAAAGTGCACATATAGGTGAGCTTTAGTGTATTAGTGTATAGTCTAACGAATTAGTATAGTATAATGTAGAGCTTTAGTGTACACTGTAATTAGTGTAATATTTATATTACTTAGACTACTTTGATATATATATATATATATATATATATATATATATATATATATATATATATATATATATATATATATATATATATATATACACTATATACACACACCACACACACACACACACACATACATATATATATATATATATATATATATATATATATATATATATATATATATATATATATATATCTTCCCTCGGGTCACGGGGAGGCTGTGCGTATCTCAGGGGTCTATGGGCATTAAGGTAGGATACACCCTGGATGGTATGCCAACCCATTGCAGGGCACACAGTCACACACTAGGGACAATTTTCCAAAGTGCCAATCAACCTACCGTGCATGTTTTTGGACAGGGGGAAACCGGAGAACCCTGGAGAAAAAAACCCTGAGGCACGGGGAAAACATGCAAACTCCACACACACATGTGTGTGGCCGAGGTGGGCCTCGAACCCCGACCCTGGAGGTGTGAGGCGAACGTGCTAACTACTAACTACTCTCTGTTGAGGCGAGTGTGTGTGTGTTTGCATGTGTGTTTGCTCGCCCCATGCCTCAGGGGGTTTTTCTCCGGGTTCTCCGGTTTCCCACCAGTCTAAAAACATTGTCCCTAGTCTAGTATGTAAATGTGTGTGCCAATGTCAGAGTGAATGCGCCAGGATGTATCCTGCCGTATGCCCGGATCAATGTGTATATATATATATATATATGCCTATATATATATATATATAGTATATATATATATATATATATATATTTATAATCATCCAATTTATTATAAAAAATTAGCAATAGATATTAATTAACTGCATTTTAACCGCAATTAAATTAAAATTGATGCTCAATTCTTATTTATTTGCTTGATTTTTATTAGTATGTGTGATGTAAGAATTGTGACTTTATAATCAGCATCGTTATGTGCAATGTGTTATTTAATGTCGGCTCAAAATAACTATCTGACACTCAAACGAGCAAACATAAATAATTAGCTTTGCTGAAAAACTTAGAATATTATAATAATTATAACAGACGATAACCAAACAAATGGATCATAACATGTCACCATTTGCAGTTGTTTATGGAGCTTAAGAACTTGTTAATAGAAAGCCAATGAGAAGAATCGTTCAAAGAAAAATAAAACCTGTAGAGAGTAATCAGTGCATTATCTCGTCAACGTGAGCGCAAAACAATGCGGTGTGTAATATGAGACTGTAAATGTTGGCACACGGTTGCTAAGTAGAGAGAGTGGCAGGTCTATCATTTTGTTTGCTTGCACTCGTAATAAACGGGAAGCTGGCGGTTAAACATTTGAACAGCAGTAATTGAATTGCTGCGCGTTCTGCGGGAGCGTGTAAGATAGAATCGAGTTCATGTCATCGTCAAAACCTTTCACTGAAATACTAAAGAAAATGCTGGAAAAAATGAGAGGCAAAATCACAAGGCAGCTATGGAAGTGCTGTAGAAAACAAGTAAATTTAGTGAAATATAAACGCTCAAACATATTATTATACACACCAGAACAGAGGAAAGGATATAAGCGTTTGTTTTGCATATTTGTATGATGCTGGCACAGGTGTGTTGGGTTGACATGTGACTCGTTGGATTTCTAAAGACTAACACACATACATACCTGTGCAAGGACTGCGCATATGTGTTCTTGCTGTGCACTTGAATAGAACTGGTGTGTGTGTGTGTGGGTGACATTTGCAAGGGAGGGGTACTCCCGCTGCTCGGCCATACGCTTGCACGTCTCTGGGTTTCAGCCTGGCTGGCCATGCAGGCCTCATTAGCATGTGGCAGCGATTTGGCTAGGGGCCTGTGCCTCCTGCCAGGCCATGGGCATGGCACGTCACATTCATGTAACACCACTAATCAGCCCTTGCGCACACACACACACACGTGCATGCTTGTACGCCTGCATATGCATACTCAGCATACAACCCCACACTCCCATGGGCATCAAGCTATGTACTATGTTCTTTAATTTGGCGCCTGACCTGTTTGCCCTTCGCAGTTAACTGTACAATATAAAACAGGGGCACGGCGAAAAGTTGCCTGGGCCTTGAGAGTTTGTGGAATCGCTTGCACTATGGATAAGCAAGCTGTGAACAGACCACGGTAATGGAATCAGCAATGCTCTCATGCTCTTGCTAAACAACAGGTCAAGCTGTGTATATATGTGTCACAAGCAGTGAGACCAACTCCAGAAGGCTGTGAGGCAGAGAGAAAGAGAGAGTGACAGCCCTAGTGTCATAGCGACCCAGCACAGGTCCCCAAGGACGGTTCACCTGGCAGTGTGGCCCCATCTTACTGGCCAGCAAACAAAAGAGCGAGAGAAGGACAGTGTATGTCCCCTTGTCCCATTCCCCAGTGTGTGAAAAGCCCAGTAGGCTTGACTGACAGGCTTTGAGGTGACAGCTGGTAAGGGGTCCGGGTGAGAGAGAAAGAGTGAAAGAGAGAAAGAGTTGCCTACACTCCTGTCCTTTGCTTCTAATGCCACGTCCAGGGGCTCCATGCCAGCTGGGCACCATTATCCCAAACAGGTACCACCACAGCAGGCTGTGCTCGCTGAAAACAAGCTTCAGCATGAGTCCTAGTATTGTGCCTGTGCATGTATTTATTGATCGATGACAGGTTTAGGCCTTGAGAGATTTGGAAACATCTTTCTGTGTGTATGTGTGCAACTGTGTGTGTGTGCCCCGTCTGGTGCTCTCCCAGCGCCTGGTGCCCATGACAGGATGCTTCCCCTTTTCTGACTGGTTAACGAGGGCCATCATCCAACCCCATATGTGCCCCTCATTACCACCCAGATACACTCTGGCACACACATACACACACACACACACACACACACACACACACACCTCACAATGCTGTCAGAGCGAACCCTTTCAAGTTAAAGCTTGATATCTGGCTCCTTCCAGCAGTCCTCTTTCTCCCAGCTGGTTTCTTCGTCTTCTATAAACTATAGGCCAGGTTTTGGCCACCTAACATTGCTTATGCTCCTACTATAGTAGCTGAGACACTTAGTCAACTGCAAGTCCAACAGTCATGGATGTAATGATGAAATGTGGCACTCATGATGTCAGTAGAGGGTGAATAGAGGGAAATTTCCCTACACAGAAGTGCCCAGAGCCAGAGAATAGAGACAGCATTAGCTGAGGAGGACTGACGCTAGAAGTGCAGTCCTACAGGACGGCGTCTGAAAAAGAGAGTTCCAGTAAAGTACATGTATACTGGGTCGATAGATATAGTGGCCATGTCTATGGTGTAAGGACACAGGGATAGATGGTAATAATGTATCGCATCCTACTGAGGTCCCATTATTAGAACAGGAAATATTAGAAGAACATGATTTTCTAACTAGGGACAGTTTGCGAGACAAATTGGATCATGAAACCAAAAATGCTGAATGTCAAGGAGGCATTTAAAATTCCATAATTATTAATTCTTTGCTCATTTTCTACTTTTATGAAGTTAACCATTCATCATCTTCTACCGCTTTATACAGTTTTCTTTGCTTGTGCCTATCTCAGGTGTCTTCGGGCATTAAGGTAGGATACACCCTGTATGGAATGCCAATCCATTGCAGGGCACACATACATTTACACACCCATTCATATACTAGGGACAATTTTCCAACATGCCTACCTTGCATGTTTTTGGACCGGGGAAACCAGAGAAACCGGAGAAAGAAACCCTGAGGCACGGGGAGAACATGCAAGCTCCACACACTCATGGCGGAGGCGGGAGTCGAACCCCAACCCTGGAAGTGTGAGGAGAACTAAGCCACCATGCCCCTTAAAGATAACCAAAATGTTGTTAAATATGAGTGAAATGTAAAAAAGAACCCACTTCATGGGTTTCATAACCCACTCAAGCACAAGTTCATGCGAAAGATTATGATCCATTATAGGTTTGTAATGTACATTTGCTTCAAAAGAAGAGATTACACATGAGGAAAATCTGACTATTTGTATAAACCATGGAAAACGGTCAATATCAGATATAGAGTTAAATAGAAAGCTAGAAATAGGACAGATTCATAATATTTAATATTTACTTTTGTCTTTAGTTCACTGCACTTTTTTTCTTATTGGTAGTAACTTATTGCATATATTTAATTATGAATATTATTAATAGTAGTAGTAGTTCGGTTTAGCAGTATATAATATACTAGTTAATATACTCATTCCCATCTTGAAGAAACCTGCACTGGGCCAATCAACAGACCAGCATAGATTCTCTCTTTTCTTATCAAAAATTCAAGAACGCACTGACTTTAACCAAGTCTCAGTCTATCTCTCACAGAACAACCTCCTACCAGTCTGGCTTCAAAGAAGCACATTCTACAGAGACGGCCCTTCTGGCAGTCACTGAGAAACTACATGCTGCTACATCAGCTAAACTGTCCTCAGTCCTCACCCAGACCCTTTCAGCAGCATTTGACGACCATAAGACTCTGTTGGCTACCCTCAGGAGTATCTCTGGAGCTGCATAAAAATGTCTTTCCTCCTACTTGGAAGTTCGATCATGCCAGGTAAATGGAGAGTATCTACATCTGTCCCATGCAAGCTTACCACTGGTGTGTCACAAGGCTCAGTACTTGGTCCTCTTCTCTTGGATGATGTCATATACACTCATGGATTTGACTACCACTCTTGTTCTGATGACTCTCCATCCAACTAATCTTCCCTCCATCAGATACCACAGCTTCTACTAGAATCTCAGCTGACATTGTCTGACACATCCTCATGGATGAACATTCATCAATTGAAACTTATCCCGAAGAAAAACGGACTTCTGGTGATCCTAGGTGATTTCGTATCCAGGTCAGCATCTCAGCATAACTCTTCACAACACCCTGATTTCTCCTTCAGCAACTGCTCATAACCCCGGGTTAACCATGGACAATCAGCTGTCCTTCTCTTCTTATGTCTTATTTAAGTGACTCGCTCTTGCAGATACCTTCTCTACAACATCAGAAGGATATCCACACAGGCTGCTCAGGTGCTCGTTCAGTCTCTCATCATTTAGAGATTCGACTACTACAACTTTCTGCTTGCAGGGACTCTATTCATCATCTGCAAATGATCCAAAAAGCAAACCCTCAATGGAGTTTAAGGTTGTTTGTGTCTTAAGTTTGTAATTGGTCATACCAGTTTTTATTTATTCTTAGACAAAGACTCAAAGCACTTTTCGTCAATCTTGATAAGGGCATCTGCCAAATGCTGTAAATGTAAATGTACCAGTAACTATTTTATATCATAATATCTGAGGCCAATGTATCTCGACGCACAGCCCGCTAAACAATCAAACAGATCACACTGTATCCGCTAATAATGCGATACAATACAATTCACCCCTGTTATCATGCTGTGTGACCGAGATTTAACACAACACAAAATGATTCAATGCAGTACGATTAAATTTGAAAAAATATGCAATTCAATATGGTACTTTTGTTACGTTGATTAAGACAGACGTCAAATCATTAAACTACTTAAGTGCCTCCTGACTTCTAACCCATGTCTCTTTCACAAAAAGATCTTTGTGTTGCATAGATTAAATAAAACCAGATGTTCTTTTTTTTCTGTTATGTCTCCAGGAAGATGCAGCTCTACCTATGCCATGTTAATCGATATTTTATGTGACTACCTCAGTCTCCAAAGTGTTGCAATACAATAGTAGCAGTGCTGAGTGAATCAAATCAATCAATTTAGCCAGGACAAATTGCTGGTCACTTTTAAAATAACAAAATAATAATATAATATAAATTATACATATATATATATATATATATATATATATATATATATATATATATATATATATCGACACTTTTCACCAGTGCAAATGCCAATTTATACACTTATTTAAATCGATGCATCACATAACTTTTGTGCCGATGCACCGATGTGAATTGGTGAATCTTACTATCCCTAGTATGCAAACCTTATGAAGTGTGAGCAGTGCCAATGTCTATATGTCTAGCAGCCTACTGTAGCTCACTGTTGCCTACTTTGCATGTGAAAAAAAAAAGTTTGCAGCCATCAGCTAAAGCAGATCTGTGACTTATCAGCAGTGTGGTTGCTCAGCAGTGTTGCTCAGTAACCATATTTGCATACTGTAAGCTGCACAAGTGACCAGCTTTATTGTGCCATGCAAATGTTACGTTTGACTCCAACACAAAATCACCGGAAGAATAAAATCGGAATAAAATCACCGGAATCACCGGATAAATGGGCATGGTAAGTGGACAAACCATGCTGACTGCGTTCCCGAGAAACCATTTTGCGTCCGTATACTTTTAGCGTGTCCATAGCTTTGAGGTTTTCTTGCACAAAATTGTGCACATCATTAGAGCTGAATGCTGCCTGGTTGTCAACAATTTTTCCAGCCTGAGGGTGTCGCGAGGTACCCCTGCAGTGTGAGCACCTTTGTCATGCAATTTCCACCTGTCGTATTTCGAGATCGAGTCTCACAGTGGGGGCGGTATTAAGATCACTCATCGTACCGAGTAAGCAATGCAATAGGCAAAAAAATTGGTTCTCTATCCTCAATAAGTTTTTTTGAAAATACAATTTTATCTTTGGATTATTGTTTTACTATCTAGTAAGAATCGTAAAACAGCAACTGAAACTTTATTTACTTATACTTTACTCAGTCATGTAAGGGTCCAAATGACTGCGAACATAAGATTAGAAACCAATTAAAACTTTTGATTTCAGAACATACATAAAACGAAGATGTAAATGTTCAATACCACAAATGTTTAATACTCTTTGATAAGGGTGGTACTCAATGGTACTCAAAATTCACAGTTGATTACATACCTCAGATTTTAAATCGTGGTTCAGTTCAATATTGGAACAGTTTTGAGGAAGAAATGCAAAACTTAAAATTGTGTTTATTATTATTAATATTTGTGAACAAAGTTTAAATTGTAAACTACTAATATATACATTAATTTTAATATTATCTAGCATAATATTTGGTAATATTTTATAAACGTTTAAATAAAATGAATGCAATACATGTCACAGCACGGCCGAATTCCCCCTGCGTTTCAACCCAGCGTGCTCAATCCACCGAGTTTTAATCAGTCACACCTAAAGCCAGTCCTCGTTCAGTCTCCGTGCTCCCTCGTTTCCGGTACTCAGATGAATCCAGGAAGTAAGCCCGGTCGGCGGTGAGACAGAACCCAGCTTCGGTTTGACCGGCATCTTGCTCTGAGCTTCCGCGTCCTCCGTGCAGGGCCGTGTGAATTATCGGGGCGATCCTTTTGAGCGTTCTTCTATATAGTTTGTTCCGTTTTGAAAAATAAACTCCTGTTCATTCTTTATGCTCTTGTCTGTGTGTGCTTCGTTACAATACATTGATTAAATTAAGCAACAATTATTAAATAGTTTACATTTGTTAAACTATTGCTATGTATATAGTATAGATAGTGTGTGTGTGTCTTTTCTTAAGATAAGATCTACTAAACTGGGTTTTATTTCAGCATACTTTAACAAAGGTATTTATTCCTTCCATTCTTCATTAATTCAATCCGTCGATATGTGAAATTGTCAGATTTGTGTATTTTTAAGAGAAATTCTTGAAGCTGGAGATAAAAACACAACAATCTATAGCGTTCACGTTAGCCGCTAGCCACTATCAGGTTAATGGCTAATGCTAGTGTTATTGATTCTTTAGCGTTTTCAAAACAAAGCAAAATCTTATTTCCGCATTAACTCAATTTTCTTTTTTATACCCCCTGTATTATGTATGTTGTCAAGTTTATTAATGGTAATACTACTAATAATATACAATATACATGTGCTAAACAAACATGTGGTCAATACTTTCCTGAGGGAACTCAGGTATTCAAACCTTTAATAATCCAAACTGCTTCTGTGATCTTATTTATATACATTTGCATTTCGACACATGACCCATGTTAACCATTTTGTACAGTTGTAAGTTTAGATATGACTCACGTATAATCATTTCTGCAGAAGCAAGTGTTTAATGACATATTTGATCAAAAAATGGATCATAAAGCTTTGAACAAATGGGAGCCAGTTTAGGCGTGTAATCACTGATTACACAACAATCATTTCTGAAATTCATGTAAATATCTCAAAGAATTAAACTTTTATCTGATACTGTTTTTTTTCCTCAAGAAATATATTTTCCAATTGTGATGTTGTATTGAAATATTTCATCCTGTTTTCACTTGGTTAACACAAAGTGCCAAATGTATCATGAAACAGTGGCTTTTGTCAGTTCAGATAACATACTGTATTAGTGTGCTTAATGGGAGGGGATGGCTCAGTGGTTAAAAACGTTGGGCTACTCATCGTTCAAGCCCTCTGTATTGCTAAGCTGCCACTCTTGCGACAAGGACATATATTTTTCAAGTCCTTAGGTACTGTCTTGGGTTCTTGGGTCCCTGAGTAAGGCCCTTAAACCCTCAGTGCTCCATGAGTGCTGTATTATGGCTGACCCTGCCCTCTGACCCCAGCTTCCAAAAACACGCTGGGAAAGGCGAAGAAATTACTTCACTGTTCTGTAAGGTATAAGTGACAAATAAAGGTGTCACGTAGTAAATGCTATGCTATGCTATGCTATCCTAAAGATGTGACAGACACCTGGTACATTGTCGAAACCTTCTTCCACCGCTCACTGTACAATGATGCCTCATAGTAGCCCATCATGTAACAAATTCAAAAGGATGAATGATTTTGACTGAACTCCATTCCTTTTCTTGTGTAATGTACTGTGTACTGTACATATACATATATACATATAAAGAACTATATACTTTAGTACTAAGGTACTAAAATGTCTTTCCTATTCCTTTTTGAGAGGACAAGAAGAAGAAGTAATTAAAAGAGAGAGAGAGAGCTATGGAGATTTAGTGATGCTTTGCTCATGATCACCCAATGGAAAATGAATCGTAAACAACTGTAAACAGCATAGCCAACTTGAAAAGCCAACGTAAAGCCAACTTAAAAGATCTCCTTTCAATCCCTGGAAACGGTAAAGTTGGACATACTGTATGAGGCATTAATGTGGCTCAAGTAAGGGACTTTAAATAACAATACCTGGACTATGTCAAAAATAAAAGGTTTCAAAATGGATTGCAATTATTGACATCTATATATTTATTTTGTATATTAATCTAAAATAGGAGGGGGCACGGTGGCTTAGCGGTTAGCCTCACATCTCCAGGGTTGAGGGTTCGATTCCCTTCTCCGCCATGTGTGTTGTGGAATTTGCATGTTCTCCCCGTGCCTCAGGGGGTTTTCTCCGGGTTCTCTGGTTTCCCCCTGGTCCAAAAATATGCACGGTAGGTTGATTGGCACCTTGGAAAATTGTCCCTAGTGTATTAATGTCCAAAGGGCCACATGTGTGTGTGTGTGTGTGTGTGTGTGTGCTACCAAAAGTGTGTATGATTTAATATTAAATTTTTGTAATTCCAACAATGTCAGCACTTGTGCTTTCACTGCAAAGAGCGACTGCTGTGCGTTTTTACTTTCTTCAGTTCGGGCCCAAGGGGCCGGATGTGCGATGGGTTATACTTTCTTCTTTGGCACCCGATACAGGGTGTATCCTGCCTTGATGTTCCAAAACACAGTTTCCCATGACCCGAGGGAAGATCGGATAAAGCAGTAGAAGATGAATGAATGAATGAATCTAAAATAGGAAATTAGATACAGTTAAGCAACAGAGTGCATGGACATTTAAGTTGCAACACTTTTTAACTTTGGTTGGTTTACATATTCGAAGATTGTTAAATCTCTGCATGAAATCCGTGCTGACCAAAAATGAAAATGTAGAATTGAATCGAAATGGTTTGCCTTTTCTATGGCTAAGGGTTCCAGACTTAGCTCAAAGGAATCTACAGATTATTCTCAATTGCCAAGGCAGGTCCAATTCTTGGTCATATAGAATGCCACCTGGCACACTGCACAAATAGTTCATGAATAGTTTGAGGAACGTGACACAGAGTCCAAGCAGTTTCTCCCAAATTCTCTTAATATTAATCCAATCAAGTGTCTGCAGGATGTGCTGGAAAAACAAGTCTGATATCTGATACCACAGCATCCCTTGACCTGTCCGTGCAATTTTGGTGGCGAAAATAAGACCTATAATATTTATTCTTTGGTATTTTTGGTATATTTGGTGGTGGCTTAGTGGTTAAGGCGTTGGACTCTGGACCAGAAGATCGCAGGTTCAAACCCCACAACCACCAAGCTACCACTAGTGGGGCCCTTGTGCAAGGCCCTTAACCCTCAATTGCTCAGTTGTAAGTCGCTCTGGATAAGGGTGTCTGCCAAATGCCATAAATGTAAATGTAAATGTTACACGTTTATAGATTTAACAGTCTATAACTTGGTCCGTTGCTCATCAAGGGATCTCACAGTGTCAAAAAGCATCTCTAAAAAAAGAAAACCTCTAACTGATACTGATTTGTCGGACTTTAAATAATCAGCAAAGGCCCACAAACACATAAATTAGACCTAGAATATTCGGGAAATAAAGTATAATCTGAAGTGGAAAAGTTTGGCATCCTCTTATTGTGTAACCACAACAAACAGATGAACAACATGCAGGAAAGGTGTGTAGGCTTGAGTCCGTGTACTGTATAAGTATGTTCATATATAGGGAAGATATCTCATTGCTTTGTCTCTGTGGGTGTGTATCTAGACAGGGGTCAGAGGTGAGATGTAGGAGGTGATCGATAAAGCATTAGCATAGCTTTAAATGTGTCAGGGGTCCTGCAGCTACGCTCAAGAGAATCAGTGCACTAAAAATACTAAATATATATCCATATTTAGTGCCAGGCACTTTCTCATACATTGTGTTTTTATTGTGTATTATTATTTCAAGGCAAGAAACCCTGAATTTCGATCTGTCTGTGAGTAATTAAGCCCACTTAACTGTTAAAATTGTGTATCCCCTGGGATAAGTGGTTATAAGATAAAGAATACAATATGAAACAATGATGTTAAAAGAAAATCATCCACAAAGCAGCATGTTACTCCACTTTAATTCTCCTTATTATTATTGTTTTTAGTATTCTGTTTTATTTGTAATATTATATCTATTTTAACCTTTATATATAGATATTTAGTCTGGCAGACCACAAGGCAAATTATCCAGTTTCCATCGCATAAAAATATGCTATTGTATTGACATAATGTTGTGGCTGATTGGGAATATGTCCAGTCATTTCCCCCTTATATATAAGTATATATAAGTTTACTGTTCCTTTTGTCTTACATTCAGGAAAAAATTGACTTACAAAAGACGTTTTTTTTATAATCAATAAGAACCTCTGTAGATCATCCACCAGACAAGTTCCTGTGTTTCAGGGGAACATAGAATAAGGGCAGTAATATTGAAATTTTCAATATCTTCTTAACCAATCAGAACAGATGAAATATATTTTGTGGATCTTAACTCAACTTTTAACGCGCAAATATGGGGGGGGGGGGGGGGGGGGGGGGGGGGGGGGGGGGGGGGGGGGGGGACAATTGAAATGGTGAATACAAAGCGAATTTGGTAGGTTATATTCGTCAGAGGCAGTTAAGTATAAATGGATCGGCCTGTGAGCGCATTTTACTCGCCTCTCCAGTCAGGTCGCAGTGTGTGTCAGTGAGTGTGTGTGTATTTCCAGGTGTGTTCTTCAGAAAGGAAGGTTGTGCGGTAATGAGTCTATTGAATAAGAGAAGAGGGAAAGAGAAGAAAAGCATGCGATAAGGGAGAAGCACTGAAAGGCAAGGAGGGTTGTTAAAGGTAATGAATCTATAGCGGTGTGTCTGAGCGCCATTGTTAGGCATAATTGCAGCGGCGTTCATCTACAAGCATGAGGAGAGACCCCCCCCTCTCCCTCTCTCTACCTCTCTCTCTCTCGCTTTCTCTTTCTGTGAGGGTTACTCACTCACGCGCCAAGCTTTGCTGATATTAAACTGACACTATGATGCTAATTAAAATGGAAGAAAGGACTCTATTCAGGCTCAAATCGGAGAGAGATAATAAAGCTTAACTGGGAATGAGCGTGGCCCCTTTGTGCTGCGTTTTGAGGCCTGTTTACATCACAAAAAGGGACGATTTCAATCATCGCTTGAGGTGTAACGTTGCTTCATTGTTCCGTTTGTCCCAGGTGGTGGAACCCGACCGCCCCGCGCTTCGATGGAAGATTGAGACGGTCATGCGATGAAAAGCCACATCCCAGAGAAGCTGTGTGTGTGTGTGTGTGTGTCTGTGTACGTGTTTGAAACTCAACGCGTGTTCTCCATCCTACTCGGAGCATGCACCATGTGACAACTTCAGTCAAAGAATTTAAAGAATAAGCCCTGTTCTTGAAAGGTAACACCACCAAAGGTGTCAGCACTCCACCAAAACCAGACTCTGTAATGGCTCCAATATGTATTTCTACACACATCTCACTCATAAGAAACATTTCGGTTACGTTTGCTTGTAGTGCACCTGCTTGTAATTACTGCTGTGCAGCAGCGAGAAAGAAAAAAAAAGTGCAAAAAAGTAACAGTGCACTGGTGGGCCTCTGTCTCTTTCTTTCTCTCCCTTTCTCTCTCTCTCTCTCTCTCTCTCTCCTCTCTCTCTCTCTCTCTCTCTCTCTCACACACTCTCTCTCTCTCTCTGTTTCTGTCTTTCTCCCTGTATGCTTCTCCAAAACCCCAGGCTCTCTAATTAAAGCTCAGAAAGCCGAAGAGCTGTCAGGATCCATCTGAACTCCGTACACAGCGCCAAACACATTCCGGCATTTGTTTACATAGCAAACACTCGCCCGCTACCTTACACACATGGCAGAACTCATTTATTAATGTGTGTATGCCAATCATAGGACTCCCCTTCCCCCCCCCCCCACTCTCTCTCTCTCTCTTAATTACTTCTTCCTCTTGTCCTCTCAAAAAGAAACACCGGCTACTGTAAATATCACTCATCAAAGGAATTTGTGATGCACAGCAAAAAATGTTCTGATTTGAATACGGTCATTGTTTCTGTAGGTGGACACACTCAAGCACTGGAAGACGTCAATTCAACACAACGCCAGGCATTGTCGGATGTGTAGGTGTATACTGGTAACAGTATACACCTTGGCTAGTTTTGATATATTCGTATGTATGTTAGGGTCTAAAAAGCGAAGTTCACTGCCAAGTATTATTTTACTGTGTCGTTTGCATAAAACAAAAACAACTAAATGCAGCAGCTTTCACTTGATATTATGCATGTGAGGAAATATTTCTGGATAATTTCTGGATTAATATTTCAGGTCATTTCAATTCAATAATTTTTCATATTAGATAGGATTTATAAAATGTATATTTTTTTATCTTGTATTGGTATATTTATAAAACAAGATGTCATCTGTGTATTATCTCTTGATAGAAAAACAGCCTTCATTTTTTGTTAATCATGTTTATCATTCTATTAGAATGATTATTTGTGTTGTGCTTTTTAGTGTTAATTCCTGAGATAAATCAGTAACAGAATTAAAATACAGTGAGAAATATATAGGGTTTTGACTGTATATTTGATCTCAGAATTTATATATATATATATATATATATATATATATATATAAATTCTGAGATCAAACAGTCAAAACAGTCAGATTTATCTTCCAGTCCAGAGGCCAACACCTTAACTACTGGTCTACCGCCTCCCTATCTACCCATCCATTCATCCATCCATCCATCCTTCTTTTGTTTGCTCTTCCTCTTAGTTTTGGGAATAATCTTTAATATTTCCAACAACAAATATTAATTTAAAGAACATTTAACTACCGAACTTGAACTTTTACTCAGCGACATCATTCCACAGCTCCATCTCCACCATACCATTTTGACACTCTATTGGTGTGATCTGTTATACCTCCACTACTGGCTCATTTATCACATGAGTTCTTTCTCCTCATCCTCCGCAAATTAAGCTACAGTAGGAAGTTCGGTAGAGGCCTAAGCTTTTGTCATTAAGGGCATTTTTGTCCTTACATTAGATTTACATTTATACATTTAAGTAGTTTTGAAACAACTACTTTTACACTTTTACTTGAGTAAAAAGCTTGAGTTGATACGTCAACTGATACAGACGTGTTTTTTAACCCTAATATCTATACCCTGCGATATTGGTATTGTTGGTATTCCATCCAGGGTGAATCCTGCCTTAATGTTTAATTTGTTCCATGACGTAGCTTGTTAGCCAAAACACTTGTACACTGAAACAAATTTCAAAATTTGAAATAATGTAAATTTAAATAATCTGTTCCAGATGAGCAAAAATATTCATTTTAAAGTGATAATACATCTAATATTAATTAATAATAGCATGTAGTAATTATGGCTTCATATCTTAAAGAGGAAAACTAATTGATAATAAATAAATCTTTATAAATGGCTGTCCCAGCAGGTCACGACTGGAGGGCGGAGCTGAACATAACCAGCAGTCAGAAATACCTGCACATCAGTGCACTCGAGTGACGTCAGCCTCTGGGAGAGAGCCAGTGAGCAGAGTGGACGGTTGACGGCAGGAGCCGGAAAATGTATGTGTCTTTCGGCGAGGGCACTCTTGTTACTTGTTGCTGTTTGCATAACGTAATGTGTAAGTGTCTACTGAAATCAGCACACGTGCGCTCAAACACACACACTCAAATACACACACTCGGGCAATCAGTGACAAAACAGCGTGCCCAGTGAAGAAACCCGAGCGAAAGCGAGGGAAGCCGGAGGATAGCAAGCAGATCCGCGAGACTGTGGGTGTGTCCCGGCCTGAGTATGAGGGAAGGAAAGTGCTGGGGCACAAATGAAAGTAAATAAAGACTGATCCCTAGGTCGAAAGGTATTGCTAATATATGCAAATACACACACACACACACACACACACACACACACACACACACACACATATTTTCCATTCCTATCCCGATGATCAAACAGTCAAAACCCTATATATTTCTCACTGAGCGATTAGCAGGGTATGAGCTAATCAAACGACAGGTCTCACTGACTCTATAAACATAACATATTGATATTTGAACAAAATGGCTTTTGTTTTTTGACTGTAGAAATGTTGTGTTAGTTTGGCTTTCTAGACAAAACAACTAACAATATAGAACATTAAATCATTTCTTTGTCCCACAAACTGCATGTTTAGTATGGACCATGGCTTGCCTACCGTCAAGCTGACATAAAAAAGATTCTTTCTGTTCGTGTCTGAATTTGCATTTATTAATAACATAATAGTGTTCCTGTTCTTCCATGTCTCATGTTGTCTTTTATTTGCTTTTTGCACTAAATAAGAATTTTTTGTTGTTAGGTTAGAGTTCTGTGTTCCATGTGTTCCTTTTGGTAAAAAGATTAGGTCTTACCCTGCTCATAGCTCAGTGGCAAATATATCGGGTTTTGACTGTTTGATCGCCGGGACAGGAGTGGAAAATGTGTATGTGTTTGTGTATGTGTGTTTGCACATATTAGCACAAATTTTGAACCTAGGGATTAGACAGATCCTGGTTCAGGCGATCTGTGTGTTGCAGTTAGAGGGAGCATGGTATGTTTAATGGGTCATGGTGCTTGGTGAGGTCGCCCAGCTAATAAGCACCTAATTACAGCTAATAAGAGGGAATAATAACAGTGCAAAGTATGTGTGTGTGTGTGTGTGTTTGTGTGTGTGTGTGTGTGTGTGTGTGTGTGTGTGTGTGTGTGTGTGTGTGTGTGTGTGTGTGTGTGTGTGTGTGTGTGTGTGTGATTTAATGAGGTCTGGAAGGTACAGTGTCAGAAAAGTGCACTTACTGCCTGACACACACACACACACACTAACAGTCCATGTCATTCTTGAGTTTATCTTATCTCATACTCATTATGTCACTTTTTGACTTTCTGCTTTTTGTTACTGTGTTTGTGGGTGGAGAGCAGCTTGTTGCTGTTTGCATAACCTGATGTGTAGGGGTTATTTAACTGCATCTGCTGAAATGAGCACACGTGTGCGTGCACACACGCACACGCTCACACACACACACACACACGCACGCACACACTCAGGCTCATTCACACAGTGATATCTCATGCTATAAAATCATTAATTGCTTCCAACAGCCGCACCTAAAACCTTTACTAGCAGAAGTCAGTCTCAGCATGTGCAGCGGCATCAGCGATGCATGGCAGCACATCCATGCGCAGGCGTGACACCACACTTATTGATTTAATGTCGGCGAACGGCCGACACATATGTTTGAGCGAGGGCATTATTGAAACCGGGAGAGGAAAGTAATTGCATTAGATGCCTCCTAACGCTGCCTTATGCACATAACGAGCATGTAATCAGTCTCCGCTGCAGCCTGCGTCGATCTGCTGAGTCAAGTTTAGCAAGTATGATATGTGAGGAGTCAGGAGGACAATTCGTGGTATCTCAGGGCCTTACAGCTTGTGTGTATATATGGGCCCTCAAGAGCTTAAAAGATGTAGGATTGTCTTAAAATAAGGCTATGCTGCTTAAATGCATGCTGCTTAAATGTTTATGTTTATGTTAAATGCATGCTGCTTAAATGTTTTTATGACAATAAATGTTCCACAACGCATGCGAATATATTACCTGAGAAGTGAAGCCATCCCAATATTAGATTGTGTATTCTACATCAGTCTTTACTGAGGGCGGAATTGAGATTGAGACAAATTCTCCCAAAATATCCAGTAAGTGAAAAATGTATGAAGTTGGGAGGCAGTTCCATTAAAGATGGGAATGCAAATACATGTTTGTGCTTCAATGAGAAAATACATTGTTTTTTGTGTTATGAGGTGGTGTCGCTCATCAAATACTAAATACTGTCTTATAGTTACAACTGGCCCTTCAAGGGAAACCATAATACTAATATGGCCCACGGTGAAAATCTATTTGACCTGCATTAGACTATTTGTCAATGAGACAAATCAGTGAGAGCAAATTTTACAATGTACTTGCCAGATTATTTTTATTGTGTAAAACTACATGACGGGCTGGTTGACTAACAGGTCTGCAAAGCTGTTCCTGTGAACAGCGAGTGCACACCACCGTAGGTCCCTTTTGTTATTGGAAACAGATGGTGTATTCTTTCAAAATATGACAAATATGACAGACTTTAAAATCCTCCAAATACAGGTCTAAAATCTTCCAAATACACTGGGAATAACTGCATTACCTCAACCCTCCCAGGGGAAAAAGAATCCAGTCCAGACTAAAGATAATTTATTGAGATAATTGATTCGCACGTCTGGGTTTTCTATGCTGTGGAAGGGTAACATGTTAAAAACATAACATCAGCCAAGTCCAATTTCCATACAATTTAACACTACACTGTTCATAGAAACTGGATATGTTTATTCAGAAAATCTCTCAGTACCTAAGAGGACATGAGCCAAACACAGCAGATGTTCCTCATGTGGAGTGGACAGATTGCGATTTGGCACTAAGGAACACTGAGCCAATGATAATCTCTAATAAATACAGTAACATGTTAGTAAGCGAACTCCAGCAAAATACTTTTTTGTGATTTACCAAATGCAGTTCTTAAGAGAGATGACTAAAGTAGTTGACTTTATCTGTTGTATGATGAGCATTATGATTATTCATAATGTTTTAGTATTTTTTATGAAACAGCTCTCTAATTTAAAACTGTAGCCTAAGCTACATAATACTTCACTTGAGTTATATTACTGGGTATACTGGGTATACTGAAGTATACAGTGGTTGAGATACACATACACATTAACAAATAATAAAATAAAATAACAAATCCACAACACAAAATGTTTTTACATGTTTTAAATGTTTTCTGAATTTTTATGTATTTTCAGATTTGTGAATGTTTTTTTGGACCATCATAGGTGCAGGCATATAAAACAAAACAAACAAATAAAAAAGGGTTAGAATTTTGATAGATTTAACTGAAAAATGTTATAACAATTTACAAATAGGAAAGCTCAATGTAAGTGTTAAATCTAAACTATAATTCTCAAAAATGTAACTAAATTATTTATTTTTAATTAATTTACATACACACTATTTAATTAATTAATGTAATTATTTGTGAATATGAATAGTTAATATATTGTAAAAATAAAAATGTAAAAGTTTAATATGTAAACTTTACATCTAAATCTAAAGGCAAGTATTACAGTGTTTGCATCTTATACAAATGTCAAATGTTTTTTTTCCCCTTCTTTTATTATATCATCTTTTGTTTGTTTTTTGTCAGGTCATGATTCTCACCCAAGGAAAGTTTAAGATAAATAGTAAATTTAGCTCTAAGTAAGTAAAAAAAATGCATGTGTTTATGAAAAAAAAAATTAAATGAATAGGTGAAAATCCTCAAACCAAGTATTTATTTTATTGTTTTTACATATTTTAGTTGTTTATAAACCCTTCCCACACACGTATAAACATTTCTCACTCTCTTATTGTAACAACAGAGAAGATTCATTAAAATAATGCTATTTTTAATGCTACTATTACAGTATCATTAATATTAGTATACAGTATTATTAGTATTACTAAACAGTATTGTTATTATCATAATTTAGTAGTATAGTAAAGAAGAAGAAGTAATAAAGTACTGCACAAAGCGTGATGCTGTATACAGCCAGTGATTTGGTTTCAAATAGATACTGTGGTCGCTGAACCAATCAATGCCCAGGGCACTGAGTAGCCTTCTCTGATTGGTTTACATCTCAGCCAGCAAGCGAATAATGAGCTATGTACTTTCTCTTCTGGGACAAACCTTTTGAGATTTACACTTTACATGTTTTATTTTAATTATTGTATATGTTTTAAATAAAGTGCTATGTATTTGTTAACATTGTTATTATTTTTTTTTAGTCTAGTAAATAATTATTTTACCAGAAAAATCATGAACATGTAAAATAATTGTGTGCATATGCTCAGATAATAGCTGTAATTTTGCTACATGTTACATACATAATTCATTTTAAATCCATTATAACGGAATCAATATCAGTCTTCTCGGTCTGGCTTCTTGTTCCTTAACCATTCACAGAAAAAAATTCTCGCATATGGTTATAAACATGTAATAGATGACCAATTTTTTTGCCAGAATGAATATGCCACAAGTTACATCAGAATTTTCAAGATATAGTAGGCTTAGCCTCATTCTGCAATTTCTTTACACCTGCAAGGAGGTTTTAATGGCTTTGGCAGGTACATCACAATCAATATTGGACAGGAAGAACTCATTCTGGTTGGTAAGTCTGGGTTCACAGCTTGAATGTAGGTCTGAAAAGGTTATGGCGCATGTGGAACTGTCTGAGCAAGAAATAACGCAGTCCTATTGAACCAAACCTTGGTCTTCACATATTGTAGGATATTGCTGTAGAGGGTTTATTTTATTATTTTTTTCATGCACTGGAAAAGACGCCCCTCTCTCTCTCTCTCTCTACCTCTCTTTCTCTTGCTGCTGTGTCAGGGTTAAATCTTCCTCTGAAGGCTGCAGGAAAGAGAGCGCAAAGCATTGTGGAAAATCTTCCACTCGTCCTCTAAACTGGATCAGTCAGCAAATCCTGTGCCTGCGGGCTAAGGAGGAAAGAAGTCTCTATGTGTGTGTGTGTGTGTGTGTGTGTGTGTGTGTGTGTGTGTGTGCGTTTCTTCCTTCTTCCCCAGGTGCAGAGCAAACAGTTGGTCCGCTCCCTCGTACCCTCAGAGCTCAGCGGGGCAGAAGCGAGGGCCAGAGCTTCAGCAGCAGGAGGGGGAGATGGGTGTGTATGGGCCTTTGTGTGTGCGTGTGTATGTGTGTGTTTGCAGAAGTTTACAGGTGGCTACAGTCAACTCTATGAGACATTCATGTGGAGGTCAGGGTCAGTGATCTTTTAAAGAACATCCCTTAAAAAAAAACCCACTCACCTTTGACACCAATATGCTAATGCTAATCATGCTAACCTGAAAGTTGCCAAATGTGTATTCGGACCGTTCTGCTTACTCAAGACAAACATTAGCCATGTGCTCAGGGCTAAGTTCTACCAGAGTTCCTAGAAGTGACTGCTGTAGTGCATAATTAGCTCCAATGGATTACAGCGGGTTTGTTATTCGCCTACTGGAAAGAAAGGATTAGAAAAGAATTGTGGCCTTTTGGAGACGAAGAAAAAGAGGCGTGATTGAGATCTTTTGGTCTTCTGTAGAGGAGGGACTTCGGTAGAAAAATACTGAGAACGGAGGTGGCAGGCAGAGGGAAAAACAAAGGAGAAGGCTTATGATGTGTTGAGGGAAGACGTGCAGGTGGTTTGTTTTGAAAGACTATAGGGTGATAGAAGATTATGCAGGAAAAGGATCAGGGTGTCATTATTGAGGCCATTGTAATAGAGTGTTTATTATTACCTTGGTGCTACAAAAAACTACATATTCACATCACATCAGTATTATTATTAGTAGTAGTAGTATTAGTAGTAGTAGTACTAATATTAGTAATAGTGTTATTACAGTCGAATTACATCCTCAATGTTCTCAGTAACTTCATCGATCTTCATGTAGGTGGAACCATCCCGTGCGCTCTCCATTGAAAACTCTATCCGGGGGATGAATTGGGCAGATCCAAAGAGGAGAAGAGGACAGGAACACTGGTGGTCAATGGAGACGACAAGAAAAGGAGAGTGAGAATTATTGCGCCTTGAATGCAAGATCTATACGTGGACATTTTGTATAATACGAATGTGAGAAACATTCCTACGTAAACCTGAATTGAAATGTACCCGCATAAACATTGACATAACATTTAGACATGGCAAATTCCACCAAATCTACATCATTTATTTGATTAACTTTTCCTTGTGTGTGCTTAAAACCACATACCTTTGCTAACAGTGTATTCCATTAGTAACCTAAGACGGGGTAACCACAGGACTGCTAACGTGTGTGTGCGTGTGTGTGTGTGTGTGTGTGTGTGTAAGCAGGCTGCATTAATGTTAGCCGGTTGCTGACAGCACACTGGTGAAATCATCATTATGAAGCATGAAGAGTCTGACTCACTCTCAGCTACTAATTAATTGCAGGTTCGTTACAGATCAAGAGACCGAGAGAGAGTGAGGAGGCGGATGGTGTGCGGGATGTAGAGCAACTGTGGCGGAAACGCTCAGGAACACAGAGCAACCTGAAGTTTTGTTAGACACAAGTGGATGTGCGTGTGTGTGTGTGTGTGTGTGTGTGTGTGTGTGTGTGTGTGTGTGTGTGTGTGTGTGTGTGTGTAAATACATGAACAAGAGAGTATAGTTACAGACTCGAGCACATTCATTGCAATTGTCCTTCAGACAACTTAACAAAGTGTTGATGCACAGACGCATTCTTGTGCGCGCGCACACACACACATAGTCACACACACACAAAGGCACACACTTTATTATATTCACACGGCGCAAAATCACAGCAATCAAAATGGCATCCTACATCCGTCTTGATGAGAGGTGACAATATGAAGATTTAATCAAGGTTCTAATAACACAGCGTCTGATTAAAAGGACAGGCCATCAGCGCACTCGCTTCACCTTTTAATCACTTAGACAAACAAGCGGGACTTCTTTTTTTGTTGTTGTTGTTTCTTTTAATTGCATATATTCAGTTCTCAATTTCATTAACAAGAAGAGCAAAAATCATCTTTTTGTTACACCTACTCACGTCATATATCACTAGTTTATCTATATCCTGCAATGGGATCGGATTTAAAGCTTGCACGAACATTATCTAAACCAAAAGTCGACCCCCTCCCCTCTACCACCTAAACAAATTATATTATCCCTTGTTATCATAATTTAACAAAGTGTACTTATTGTGCAAATAACATACTTCATAAGAACGCATAAGTATGGATTAATTTTACGTCTTACCTAAATTTTTACTGTAATTAATTTAAAAATCACAGATTAAATACAATTACAATTAGTAGAACTTTTGAGTGATTTTTTTAAACCACTTATGTGGGACTTTATTGCATCTTTATATGCAGATGTACTTTCATTAAGTAATTATTGTCTGTTTAAAGTATAGGTAATTATGCACTGCGCAGAGACTGACAAGCAATTGAGGCGAAATAAAGTATATTAATGTCAGTTAACAATAGACTTAAATGCAAATTAACTGTACTGTGACAAAACACATAAACGGTACATGAAGTAAATTTTGGACATCATACTTACTAAAATCAGTTATTGTACATGTGCTTTAATGTATTATTCGATACCACGAAATACGTGCACTTCTTGAACGCACTGTAAAAACATATCAATTTAAAATGTATGTTCAACTAAAACTTAAAAGATATACTGTCATTAAAGTGTACTCTACTTAAATTCACTTAAGTGGACTTTCAATCTAATTAGAGTACATTATCTGCATGTGCACTTAATAAAAAGTACCATTTTCAGATTTTAAGTACACAAGAGGTAGTGTTTCAGTACAATTAAGCACACGGTAGATAGTCTGAAGGAATGCCTTTGACAATAAAAGATTGTGTTGAAATTATTCTCATGGATGGTTTGGGAAACTGTGATTAACTTTCTATGGACATGCAATTACAAGCATATTTTTCAATTACATATTTGAAGTAACCTTGACCAGGCGGTTCACGTAAACGAATGCACTGTATGTCCTACACACACACACACACACACACACACACACACACACACACACACATATGCAGATTCCACACAAATACACACACATAAGTGTATGCTTACCTGCACTATGCTATAACAATAAAGTTAGACAGGTAAAACTATCTCTCTCTCACTCTCTCTCTCTCTCTCTCACTCTCTCTCTCTCTCTCTCTCTCTCTCTCTCTCTCTCTCTCTCTCTCTCTCTCTCTCTCTCTCTTTCCGTCTGTCCTATCCTATGCTATGCTATCCTGTCTATCCTATCCAACATTTCCTTCATGTGATCAGTGGTTGGTTGTTACCTGAATGATCGATGACATCACATCAGTCCAAGTTCATTAGGAAGACTGCCAATCAATGGACAGTTGAGGCAGAGAAGCAATTGTGGCGAGGCGTCTGCAGGGTCACTCAGGCACAGGTTCATTTTCAATTCATCTTTCAGTGTATTTCTTTTTATCCCTCCCTAAAACAATTTACAACACAGAAAGCCCCTGTCCAGTCAACGGCGCAATTTATATATATATATATATATATATATATATATATATATATATATAATATATATATACTTATATATATATAAACATACTGCGCTATTTACAATTAACACTTGATGAATAAGTGATGTGGTGATTTATTCTTATAAATAATGCTTAATTTAAAAAAGTATGGTAAATATAAATCCATGTTTTTCCTTTTATATATATATAAATTTTATATATATAAAATTTTCTCTCTCTCTCTCCTCTCTCTTTCTCTCTCTCCCCTCCTTCTCCCTCAGAGCTGTCTCGGCTTGTTATGTATTCTCTTTGAGGTACCATGTCTGACAGTAGGATGGCTCCTACTTGATATGTGGTGCACGCATTAATTTAGTTGTTTGGTTCCTGCGTATGTCAGCACAGTGCTTCATTAACGCTGTTTGTTTTATTACAAAGAGCAAAGAAAAAAAAAACACACCCAATGAACAAAAATCAAAAAAGGAAAGCAGGCTGAGGAGCTGACGACTGGAAGTAAATGACCACACGGGCTGACAATCAAAACGGTGTCTGGTGAATTCATGCCCGAAAGTATGAAATGCAAAAAAAGCATGTGAAAATAAATGAACCACATAGGGTGGGTGGGGGGGGGGATATTACAGTTAGTAGTCGGGTGTGAATTAAAAAGAAAGAAAAAACAAAGAAAGATGAAAGATATGTATTGTGAACATATGGATCATGTGAAACAGTGACTTGTGAAATAAATGAATCATGACCCAATACCAGCCGAAAAATAAATAAATGATGCTTGAGAAACAAATCGTCTTATGCAGGAACCTGTGAGAATGAAATGAAATGAAATCGTGAAATAATCACATCAAAATAAAAGGAAGAAAAATTAATTGCGCGCTTCACTCACCGATGTAAATGAATAAATATTTTGAAACAATCATATAAATCAAGTTAGAGAATATATGAAAGTAAATTAATAGAGTGAAAAAAGCATTTGGCTAAACATATTTTTTTTCACATAATCGCTGACTTAATTTATACAATTTTATATTCTACCCATAAAATATATGTGACCTTTAAAGTAAAACTACCTGAAATCCACACATTTTATATGTTTTTGTTTTTTTTTTTTATTTAAAGTTCGCTGGACTTTTCTGACGGGGACGTTTATTGTACGGGGTGAAAATGTCAGAATGCGCTCATAAGCTGATTAAATCGGTGGCCTTAGTAATGAGAGAACATACAAACAAGTATGATGGAGAAGGGAAGAGTGAGAGAGGAGAGGATGTGCTTTCATTCCAGGAGATGTCATGCTGTTGAGCTCGGCTGCCACCCCCTCTATGCCCATGTGTGCCAACCTAGCGCCAGCAGCCTCTCCCCTCACCCGGCAGATGCTCCTCCATCCAGACTAGCAGACAGGCATCACTGTGCCAACGCACACTCGCCCGCCTGCGTGAGGAGAGGATGGCAAGGACAGATACGGCGGGGCACACAGGCACAGAGCATTGCCAAATATAGCGCTAAGTCTCACTATTCGTACTAAGAAACGCATACACTTTCCTTTTTCCTGCACTAACACCCCCGCAGGCTCTGGAATATTCCGTCTCCCATTATCCAGTAAGTGTGTGACATGTGAATTGTAATTAGTAGCTGCAGGGTGAGTGGAGAGCACTTGGGGGCTACATGAGAACGGCAAAAGGCTTTGGTCTTTCTCCAGATCTCCATGTTGGATTTAGATACGCCTATTGTCAATGCTCCTCCCTTTTAACAATCGCCAAGACATCCATGCTTCATTGTTTTTTTTCTTTTTTTTTTCTTTAATTGTTGTTAGCCACACACACACACACTTGTTAGTAGTATCTGGATCATCATGGCCTTCTGAGAAACACCAAACATGGGGTGGACACACAGAATCTGGCAGAGAGAAAGGCCTGTTTGATTTCAGCACCAAAACTGCTGATCTAAGAACTGGTAACAAAACTCTTGTAGATTGTTTTGTTTGTAATATATATATATATATATATATATATATATATCTTATATATATATATATATATATATATATATATATATATATATATGGGCACGGTGGCGTAGTGGTTAGCACGTTCGCCTCACACCGCCAGGAATCCGGGTTCGATTCCCATCTCGGTCATGTGTGTGTGTGGAGTTTGCATGTTCTCCCCGTGCCTCAGGGGGTTTTTTCTCCGGGTTCTCCGGTTTCCCCCCGGTCCAAAAACATGCACGGTAGGTTGATTGGCACCTTGGAAAATTGTCCCTAGTGTATGAATGTGTGTGTGTGTGTGTGTGTGTGTGTGTGTGAATGTGTGTGGTGTGTGTGTGTGTGTGTGTGTGTGTGTGCGTGTGTGTGAATGTGTGTGTATGCCCTGCGATGGGTTGGCATTCCATCCAGGGTGTATCCTGCCTTAATGCCCATAGACGCCTGAGATAGGCACAGGCTCCCCGTGACCCGAGGGAAGATCGGATAAAGCGGTAGAAAATGAATGAATGAATATATATATATATAGTAGTGTGTGTGTGTGTGTGTGTGTGTGTGTGTGTGTGTGTGTGTGTGTGTGTGTGTGTGTGTGAGAAATAATACATTTAAATTTTTAATAAATAAAACTTCAATAAATAAATAAATGCATTTATAAATATTTTATTTATAAATAATAAATATTTTCAATAAATAAATTACTTAGTAATTAATAAAATAGTAATAAATAAAAACTACTTACTGTAATATGTACAGTAATTAACATCAGTCAATAGACAACATTTATGAAGCTTAAATATAGTTAGTTTGTGTTTCTATCTTTCCTGACTTTATTCGCATGGAAATTGCCCACATTCTTTTTCCCTACGTGTGCTTTAGTTTAAAAAAAACAAAGAAAGTGAAAAAAAGCAAGAAAAAACCCTCAGACCAGAACGGCCATTTGAAAGAAACAAGTGGCAGCTACAAAAAAGGAAGAAATTAAAGATAAAATACTACTGGAAAAAAAACATCTCTTGTGTGCATAGTAAATGTGTGTATTTTTGTTGTATGTATTACATAAAGCATTTAAAGTTAAATGGTAAAATATCATGTCAGAGTCTGAAGTGCGGCTTGTCGGAGCAAAATTCCACAGCTGCTTAAAAAATGTCTGAAACAAGTATGTAATCACGGAAGGAAAAGCAATCACAAATGTTGGACCTTTTGCGATTCTCTCACGTATCATAACTATATAAGATCAGACCAAAGTAGCTAGGTTTGTGTTGTAGCTCTTTGTAAAAGACCTCTGATAGCTATTGCAGCTAAAGAATGCAATCTTTATGTTGCTCTCGAACAATCAAAAAGAAGTGGTCACCTGATGTGGACTTTATAAATGTGTTATAGTAACACCTAATGCGTCACTGGTTAGTTTCAGAGAAAAACATGCATGCAGTCCTAACTCATTTCATCAGTTTATACATTTATTCATTGTTTGTTTTTGTAATTAGTAATTTAATATTTAGTGCATAACATTAAAGATTGCTTCAGGCCTGTTATAACATTCTTTCAGAGCTTTGCTTCTTGCCATTGTGTTTTATACACACACACACACACACACACACACACACACACACACACACACACACACACACACACACACACACACACACACACACACACACACACACACACACACATATATATATATATATATATATTTTTTTTTTTTCATATATGTACAAATAAATAAATATAAAAGAAGGAAAATTCAATTAAATTAAAAGAAATTAAAGCCAGCAATGCAACACAAATTTACATAGTCCTTTCTATGTCCATAGTCCATAGTCTTTATTCAGAAATATATAATAAAATTAATCTCGAGGGAATGTTTTTTTTAGCACTAAATATTTGTTTTACTGATGTACAAGTCTCAAAAAAACACCTTAATGCACACATCCGGAAATTAAAACCGACGGTGTGGAGACACAGCAAAAGTTCTGTTTGGAGTTCTGATAATTTTCATATCCATACCTGTGCATGGCCAGTATTAAATACAAATTTATTTAGGGTATATTAAGTTCTAATTATTCACATTATTAATTGTGATTACATTTTTGATATATATATATATATATATATATATATATATATATATATATATATATTCAAAATATGAAATAGGTAATCACAATTAATAATGTGAATAATATATATTATAAATTGTAGCCACCTTTTGCTTCATTCACACTGTTGCCGTTTTCTCAGTCAGCCTCATAAGGGAGTCATGTCACAATCTTACAGAGTTCCAAGACACCGTGAGTGTTTGTTGACTGCTTTTCCTTCACTCTCTGATTCAAATAATAAGCTGTCTCACCTAGATTTAGATGAGATGATTGTGGTGGCCAGTTCATCTGATGCTTTTTGACCCCTTTCTTGAACAAATAGCTCTTATATGACTTAAAAGTGTGTTTAGGGATTAGGGGTTACCTGGAAACAAATAATGGTGTGTATATATATATATATATATATATATATATATATATATATATATATCTATCTATATCTATATATATATATATATATTTTTTTTTTTTTTTTTTTTTAAAAATCAGTAGGGGTTGGAATCCTTCAGTAGGAGATCCCTGATTGTAACAGCAAAGCACCTTACTTGTTATAGAAAGAAAACAGAATAAAATTGAATAAACAAATATGTAAGTGTAAACTGTAGTGATGTAGTGAACTATATCGGTACTGTATACGAATAGTATGAGCACGCCATTGACATTACAAAGAGCAAGGAAAATGAGTGAAAACGGCTCACCCCTTTCCACTGCCTGCATTTTTGGGACGAGTTTCAGGTTTTTTTTGCTCAATTTCGCTCTCGTCCGCAGTTAATCAAGTTTCACATGATAGGAGCGTAAGTAAGTACAGCGTAAGTAATGTCCTTGTTTTCTTCTCACAGTGTGCGAGTATTCCAGTCCATGGTCCCATATTTCCTGTGTATGTGCTGTGTATGTGAAGTACACGTTCACATGAGTTAAGGAGTTGTGTTGTGTGTGTGTGTGTTGTGTGTGTGTGTGTGTGTGTGTGTGTGTGTGTGTGTGTGTATGTGTGTGTGTGTGTGTGTGTGTGTGTGTGTGTGTGTGTGTGTGTGTAAGCCTCACATAAGCTTCAGCAGGGGCCACTGTTATCAATAACCCTGCGGTAAGCTGCGCAGCACACCATTGTGCGTCCAGACTTCAGGGACCGCAGATAATGGTGCAGTGCCGGTGCTTAAATCTCAGTGAACCAGAGCCAAGCAAGTAATTAGCACCACGGATCCACACTGGAGGTGCTAATCAGAACTAATGCCGATTCTCTCGCCACAGCTAACCCACTAACCCCTCGGCTGTCCTCCATTCAGCTCCGCTCCATAGAGCGAAGCAACACCAGAACCTCTGTTGGGCCCTATGTTTCCTCCGTAAGACAGAGCGAGAAAAAGAAGAATAAGATTCTCATTTAGCTGCGTGTCGAAGGACAAAGATGGTACTCTGTCCTGTCATTGAAGGTTCATTAGAAGAACAATGGTGGCCTGGCGATTTCATTAGCGGAGGTTAATAAGCAGGACTGGGGCGATTCATTACCCGTGATGCTCTCTGTGTTGTAAGGAGAGAGGTCCAAGAGGTCAGAGCTGCTTCTTGCTTCTTTCGCAGGCATGATTCACACGTCCAGCCACATCATGTGTAAACAATCCAAACAAAATAAGGATGCATGAAGTCTTTAATCGAAATTTACCACAAGAAGAGATCTTTTTTTTTTTTTTTTTATAGGACACAGACACATTGCCGCAAGCATTTTGCAAATTAAGTTAAGTGCGCAAGACAGGTATACTCGAATGACGGGAGACATCCGACCAAGACGGAACGATCAAACGAAAGAAGGAAATGAGTGATACGACGAAAAGAAAACATCTCCCACATCTCCATCAGCACTCGCTCTGACAAAAACACCGGGTGTGAAGATGCTCCCACACACTCTGGCAAGACCAAGGTGGCTGCATTTGCCCAGATGTTCTGTTAGACTATTGGTACTTCGTTTTTCTTTTTTTATTCTGAACGTCCGCACACACTCGCACACAAACACAAACACACACACACACACACACACACACACAGTTCCTGTCATTTCCTGTACACAGATTATGCAGGCAGCCAACAAAGAACAGAGTTATGGTCTGAAATGAGTTCTCAGAAACAACACGAGAGTTCTCAGATGTAAAACCCACCAACGCACACACACACACACACACACACACACACACACACACCCACACACACACACACACACACACGACACTCACACACACACACACACACACACACACACACGCACTCACACAGACAGCTGTCACAGTGTTACTAGTGTCAGAAAAAGAAATCCAAAGTTCGGCAAATAAAGCTCATGTTGTAGAGACTGATCTGAACACTACAGCAATTACAGCAGTACAGTGTAATAAAAGCAATAAACAAATGCAATAAAAGATTTGCACTATAGTATGCATGTATGAACCTATTTGACATTAACTGGCAGTCCTTACCATGTAAAATAAATACTGTCAGAAATTCTTGTACAATTGTAAAAATGCGTCAGTGAGGTAGGTCTGCGTTTGCTCCATGCACTTGTGGCACTAAATGACCTGGATTTCAACATCGGTTGTAATATTAACGAAAACGTGCAACAGACGAGCAGCTCTTCGGAATTGTCACAGATGCTTCATCATATTGTTTCTCTTTCTCTTCTTGGATGACCATTTGGTAAAAAAAAGAAAAAAAATATCCAATCTCACCATCTGTGAATATATTTTTTATTAGCTAGAAATGTTCATTGTTTCCCCAAAAATTGTATCTTTAATATATAGTAGTATTATATATATATATATATATATATATATATATATATATATATATATATATATATATATATATATATATATATATATATATATATATATGCTATCATATATATATGTTATGTTATGTTATGTTATAGCGTGTTAATTTTGACCGCCCTAGTTTACATAAATACTATTGTACTAATTTCAATCTAATGTATATGTTTCTAATTATTACTTTATTGACTGAATGCGGTGTTGTCTGAGTTGTCTGAGTTGTCTCTATGCAACTAATACAATTATCAGTATATCAATTTATGTAAGATACTGCTACATAATAGCTATTTAATACAATACCATAGGGTTGTGGAAATTATGTACTACTTGGAGAAAAATGTACACAGAATTTCTATGTTCCTCATTTATTTATTCATTGGTGTTCAAATAACCTTCAGTTTTCTGGGAAGATGTTCCACTACTGTAGATTCTGGATTGTTATTATAGAGGTTTGTGCTCATTCACCCACTACGGTGTTAGTAAAGTCAAATACTGATGCCCGGGGGACACGGTGGGTGCAGTCAGTGTTCTAATTCATCCTAAAGGTGTTCAGTAGGGCCGAGATCTCTCAGCACTCTACAGCAGGAGATCGTTTACTCCAACCCACGAGAACCGCATCGTCATTTTGTGCACTATGCTGGAACTAGTTCAAGTGAAGGGAAAATTCAATTCTATAACATCCAAGGACATCCTCTACAATTGTGCTCCTGTAACTTTGTGATAATAATCTGAAGAACCACTTATGGCTGGACAAAATAAGGTGACCCAATACTGCTGTCTATGTGGTGTATTTCTGCCTCACTGACAAATTTCTGGGGTGCATTAATTTCTGTGTATTGAATTTGGTATTCATTTGTTCACATGAACTGACCACAGCATCTGCTGCATTATACTAGCATGCTGGGAAAAAAAACAAGATTCCGTTATAAGGAAAACATAAATAAACCCCTGGCAAGTGAACTATGGTACTTCACCAAGTAAATCAGTCGTCTCAGCTTTGCATTGTCGACATGTCTGAATCCTTTTTTCCATTTTGAGAGAAATAAGTGATGACAATGATGACGATGATGATGATGATGATGATGATGATGATGATGATAATAGTGATGGCGGGGCATTGTCACAAACGCATACTTCTAAAAGAGACATCGAAAACAATTGCATGGGGTTCAAATAAGCATCTGAATAGATATTTATATTTATCAGGTGCATAAATGTGAAAATCAATATTCTTATGTGTGTGATGGAAATAAGATGCAGGGGGTTTTAAATCTGGGAGGAACAAATCCATTTTGTTTCATTTATTAAAAGAGCGTCATAGATTTGAAAAAAAAAAAAACACGTTATACAGTTGCACTTGAAACAACTCTTTGTAATATCGGCATTACATTATCCGTGTCCTCTCTTGAAAAGGTGTGTGTGTGTGTGTGTGTGTGTGTGTGTGTGTGTTTGTGTGTGTGTATGTGTGAGTGTGTTTGTGTGGTGCATACTGAATAATGGTGTGTCATTACTACACCTCCTCTCTGTCTTTGTCTACCTCTCTCCTCCCGGCCCCATCTGGTGCTCTTCTCTCATCTCTACTGTCGCTCAAATGACCTCAACCTCCCCCTGCTCTCACTCAGGATTATCTCCCTCCCTCTCTCCTCTCTCTATTCTCCATCTCTCTCTTCTCTCTCGCTCCCCGTCCTCCACTCAGGTCTGACCTCATCCCCTCCCACTCCAATCCTCTCTCTCTCTCTCCCCTCTCTCTCTCTCTCTCAGACCCCTCTCTCTCTCTCTCTCTTTCTCTTTCTCTTTCTCGTTCTCTCTGTGTGCATTCCGGACCGGAGAAAGCGATTGTGTGCATGTTATGTCATTTCCACCCGAGCCGGAGATGGCTTCAGTAATTTAGTTGTTTTAAAACAGTGGCGAGACGGGGCATTAGTATTCTCCTGATCTGTGTGGAAAGGTTGCTGCTTTACTAGGCGAATATCAATGATGTGGACACGGGACACACAAACACGTGTGTGCGGGGACACACACACACACACATACACACTCAAGGACCTGAGATGGGGCTTTGATGGTGACAGCCAGGCTTGGTAATAATCGTGATGGCTCGAGATGTAAAAACCAGGCCAGATAAGGCATCGCATTTATCATAACACAACACCACCTTCGTACATTTTCACAACAACAGCGGTTAGAAAAATCACAGTAGTCTGGCGATGTCCTCTGATTACTCCACATTTACCCTAAAGCAAAGTATTATTATGTCTCGTTTTTTTATGTCTTTTTTCAATTCTATACGTCCCACAATGCTTATTTTAAAATGTTTCAAAAGAGTTTTATCCGCTGAAGTGTTACAGATTTAATTATGATACATTTGTTTTTTAAAAATTCTTATGACTTTCAGGAAACCAAGGATTCATTCAGTCTTTTTAATTCTGTGTAATTGACTTATATAAACCATGATGGACCTTAGCTGGACCTTATGCAATAGTGATTATACGTATAGATCTGCAAATTCCCATAGTTTGCACTGGGTTGCGCAGTGTGTGTGTGTGTGTGGGGGGGGTGGGGGGGGGGTGGGGGGGGGGGGGGTGGGGGGGGGGGGGGGGGAATAAAAATCTTATAAGCATTTCATATATCGTGTCATGCAGTTACTGTGAAAAAAGTGAAAATCAAAGAACCACTAATTGATGTAACGCGATGAAGGAGGGAATCGGTTTAATAGGCCAAGTGTACACTCTGAGTGCTTTCACACTACTTTTTGCATTTAGTGTGGTTTTGTGTGTGTGTGTGTGTGTGTGTGTGTTGTGTGTGTGTGTGTGTTGTGTGTGTGTTTTTGTGTGTTTTTGTGTGTGTGTGGAGTGTGTGTGGGTTCACTAATACTGTCAGTGTGTCAGTGGTTCTTTTAAGAATCTTCCGGGCCCTGAAAAGAGGGATGATAATGTAAGAGAGAAAGGGAAGAGGTGAAAAGAACACAGATGGAGAAAGAGGATAAAGAACAAGCGGGTAAGAGAGAGATAAGAGAGAGAGAGAAAGAGAGAGAGAAGGGCTTTGTGTCAGGTGGCACTGAAGTGGACAGCTGCACTGTGCACGGCTGTCGTTAATTCTTCCATGCTCAGCACACACACATAAACACACACACATATATAATATAGTTATATATATAGTTTAGATATGATAGTTTTTAGTTTATTTTTTTATCATTTATATATTTATATATATATATGGTATATATATATATATATATATATATATATATATATATATATATATGCTATATATAATATATAATATAAATTATTACATATATAATATATATATATATATATATATATTTTTTTTTTTTACACATTTATTCAAGTAACCAGCTTAATGACCGATATTCTTGATTTCCCTTGCGCGCCACACACACACACAACACACACACCACGTTTGCTTAATTTTGACTTTTTTTCATGTTCTCTCATCTCATCTTTCTCTCGGCCATCTCTCTGTCAGGCACACAGAAACACACACTAACGACTTGTATTTTTTTTTTATGAGGCATATTATCTAGCTCTCTAGCTCTCACTCAGTCACTCATGCTTATACTGCAGTACTCTCTTCACACAACAACACATACCACACAAATAATATATATATATTATATATATATATATATCTATAATAATACTACATATATAAATATATATATATAATTATATATATATATATATTTTTTTTCGACAATATTCTTTTTTTTTTTTTTTTTCTCTATATTCTCTCTCTCACTTCGTCCTCTCTCTTTCTCTTTCTCTCGTTCTCTCTGTGTGCATTCCGGACCGGAGAAAGCGATTGTGTGCATGTTATGTCATTTCCACCCTGAGCCGGAGATGGCTCAGTAATTTAGTTGTTTTAAAACAGTGGCGAAGACGGGGCATTATATTCTCCTGATACTGTGTGGAAAGGTTGCTGCTTTCTAGGCGATATCAATGATGTGGACACGGGACACACAAACACGTGTGTGCGGGGACACACACACACACACATACACACTCAAGGACTTGCCTGAGATGGGGCTTTGATGGTGACAGCCAGGCTTGGTAATATCGTGATGGCTCGAGATGTAAAAACCAGGCCAGATAAGGCATCGCATTTATCATAACACAACACCACCTTCGTACATTTCACAACAACAGCGGTTAGAAAAATCACAGTAGTCTATGGCGATGTCCTCTGATTACTCGCTACATTTACCCTAAAGCAAAGTATTATTATGTCTTTATCAATTCTATACGTCCCACAATGCTTATTTTAAAATGTTTCAAAAGTTTATATTAGTTTTATCCGCTGAAGTGTTTTACAGATTTAATTATGATACATTTGTTTTTTTAAAAATTCTTATGACTTTCAGGAAACCAAGGATTCATTCAGTCTTTTTAATTCTGTGTAATTGACTTATATAAACCATGATGGACCTTAGTGCTGGACACTTATGCAATAAGTGATTATACGTATGATCTGCAAATGCCATAGTTTGCAACTAGGTTGCGCATGTGTGTGTGTGTGTGTTGTGGGTGTGTGGTTGTGAAGTGTGATGTAGATTCTTTTGATTTTTTTTTTCGAATAATTTCTGTTACCATTTTGACAAATGAGAAAGAGGATGAACAGCGGACCATTGTAATGGCTCACCTACCACCGCCACGCACAGCGCAGAAGCCGGACACACACACACACACACACGTGCACACACACACACACAAACACACACACACACACACACACACAATCATATATATATTATATCTATGTATATATATAATATAGTAGGTATACACCTCTAATTCCCTCTCTCTCTCCCAGCCCACCACACAAACACACACACACCTCCCCTCTCTCCCTCTCCCTTCCTCTCTCCCTCTCTCTATCTCTCATCTATCGCTCTCTCCTCTCCTCATCTCCCTCTCCTCTCATCTTATCCCCTCTCGTCATATATACTTTTTTTTTTTCCCGGGGTCTCACTTAAATCTCTTGCCCAGTTATAGCTTCTTTGTATTTGTGACATCGGAGCGCGCACACCCCCCCGCACACACACACCCAACCCCTTCACATATCATTCTCACGCCCCACCTGCACACAAACACCCCCACCACTTACACACGTTGACTGCAAAACCCAAGTGAGACTGATGATCAGGCCTGTGGTTTTTAGAGGCTTCATTTAATTATTAATTTATTTGTATTTTTGCACTCTGTGTATCGCAGTGTAGGACAAGACATGATGTACTACACATGATCTCAGCTCCCACCTACCGCACAACGCACACCACAAACCTACAGCTCCATCTAGTGACCACCCGATCCCTCTCTGACTTCCTCGTGAGAGTGGGAGACTGCAGTGAGACTGGTGTTCAGATGTGCAGATCGCGGGGGCAAAAGCGAGACACATTCCTCTTATATGACATACGCGATACTTACCTCAGATATCATTATGTAAAAAAACGGAAGTCCAAAGTGTATTCCTTTAAGTATATGTTGTTGTTGTTGTTGTTGTGTGTGTGTGTGTGTGTGTGTGTGTGTGTGTGTGTGTGTGTGTGTGTGTGTGTGTATTGTGTGCGAGTGCGTGTGCTTTTGTGTTTTATAGTGTAACATAGTATTAATTACTTATTTGAATAAAGATGGAATATCAACAAAAAATAGTCCCCACAAAAATGTATGAGCAAATGTGTGTGTGTGTGTGTGTGTGTGTGTGTGTGTGTGTGTGTGTGTGTGTGTGTGTGTGTGTGTGTGTGTGTGAGAGAAGAGAGAACTTTTTGTGGCTGTTTGCATTTCCGCATTTCTGCTGGCAGAGGCCTAGAGCACTGCATGTTTGTCTTTTATGCATTAATGTGTGTGTTTGTGTGTGCTTTCCCCCTCACCTCTCGCTAATGAAATCATGCGGGTCAGTGGGAGCAGGACGACGTGGCATTCACAGGCAGGTCATCCGACGGCTTGGAACTAAGCTGCTTTGACCAAGTCTGGTACTCATTGCAAAACACACAAACACAAACACACACATGTGCAAACATGAATTTTGACACATCAGTGTATGAGGAAGTGTGTTTGTTTCCAGGTAAAACGATCGCTTTATCGTATCATATCACAAAATACGATCGCTTGAATTTCTTCCCGTTTCACTCGTTTCAGTTTTGTCTGTAACACTCATTGAATCTGTCATAACAATGGAATTACAGAAAAGTCCTGGAGAGTTTTGCATTGCTAATATAATTACTTGGTATCAGATGGGTTTAATAGCTACATCGCCTCAACAAACTTGCCCTAAAACGACTCGAAGCCTTCGCATATGCAAAACATTCTTATTAATGTTTCATGAACGCACCCCCCCCCCCCCCCCACCCCACCCACACACACACACACACCCATTCTTTTTTTTTTAATTTGCTAACGTGGAAGGATGACAAAAAAAAGCAATAAGTAACTTTCTTGTCATTTTAGTCATTTTAATGTGTTGTAGTGATATTAGCATGAGGATGAACGAACGTCATGCGAACGAAACAAATCTAATTAATTATGTTCTCTATGTACTTTTGCAATAAGCAGGAAAATGATAGTGATAGTGTTAAACACATTCAGGTGCTTGCGTGTTTAATGATAAGGTGTTTTTTTTTTTCAAAAACCCTTGCGTACGTTTATGAAGCGCTGTGCAAATGAATACAGACGTAATCAATAGGCTATCTAGAAAACGTCCAAACCTAACAAGTTGACCAAACATTATTAAGCTCGGCGTGCTTTCAGCGCGCCATCTGTTATGCATCATCATCTACCTGCTCCACAGATGTATAGCGCATCGCCAAAGCTACTTACAGCGGCGTAACGATTAACTATCGACACGCTCGTTTTTCCTTTATAGATTGGACACACGTAGTACAAACTCTCACTGTATTACAAGATTGCCGGAGCTCATAATGAACGAGGATACCGCTTTGTGTTTTGTTAGCTCTTCCCCGGTATGCAAATGCCGTCCGCCCGTCTTTGCCGTAAGACTGTTCGGAGGGGACGCCGGAATGAGATTACGTACACAGATATTGCAAATGCAATTGTCTCAACACGGCCGGGTGGCGGCTCGGAAATTGACTTTGTGATTATTCAGTTAGCGCGATAATTAAATATTGCGCGCCCAAGGTTCCAAAAGCCACTGAACCACGAGGATATTTAACAGGGCTTGACACATGTTTGAAACAATGTTTATTTATCAATACAAATCTGAAGGGCCATAAAGTGGGAGCCACTTCCAATGACTTGGGTTGCTCGTTAAGTTTTGGAGCAGTAGAGCTTTATTCAATTACCGCAATCCAACGACTCAGTAGAAGCATGCATGCTGAAACTGTTATCATTTGCAAATTATTAGCATTGCTAAGCTTTTAATAATGCGCCCCAAGAAAAAGCTCTAGTGTTAGTGATTAACTGTTTACATACAGTATAGTTTCCTAAGTGTCTTATCCTGTGTCCTGTGTATAGTATAAGTGTCTTAATGATTTAGTTAATAATTATTTTTACTTTATTTGCATGTTGATAAAATAATACCTAGTAATGGAATATAGTTTGAAATGTACATTTTCAAATTTCATTTTCCAGGATGACCTGGAGATTTAATATTTAAGATTATTATTATTATTATTATTATTATTATTATTATTATTTGTGTGTAGGTGAGTTTTTGACTTGGCGTTAATCTCCTAGTACTTTTTTTTTTTTTACAGAAATTCCTTGCATTAGTATCTATTAGTTTTTTGTTTGTTTGTTTTTAATGCAAGTGCTAACATTAGTGAAAATGATGACAGCAGTGAGGTGACTGGCTTATTAGTATTATTTTTAACTGTCATGTTTATAATAATTGTACTATAAATAAAAATAGAAATACCACATTTGCAACTTTCAATATTTCATTCCCAGTGTAAAGTAGCTTTCCAGTTGACTTTATTATGTTATTATATTTAATATTGATGCATTTGTTTACATATAAAAAGCTCCAATAAATAGCCAGATAATCATTGTACACATTGGTAGAAAAAATAATAAAATATACTAATGTTTTAATATATTATGTTATAAAATAAATATGTATAAGGATTTTCATGGAATTGATTTTACACTTAAATGGGTTGCCAGATGGAAAAAAGGCAGGAAAAAAAAATCACATCCTCTGGCTTAAATCATGAATTATTTCCGGCACTCTGTAATGACATTCTTAATACATATTAAAGATGCTTAAAAATCATTAGAGGGCAAATTAGCAATGCACACGATGAGTACTAATACAGGAAAAAGTGCTCGTGTCAGGGTTTCGCTTTGTGCTGCTGCATTGTTGAACATTGAACAGAAGATAACCTCAACAATGATGGAACTGTAATGAAGTGGCACACGGCGTCACCTGGATGAAAACGGGTTGCACTTTAAGCCTAGTTCCCTCTCAAGGTTTCTTCTTTATACCCTACCAGGGAGGTTTGTTTTACTCGCCTCGGACGCTATTAGATTGCTCATTAGTAATCAAATTATAGGTTTAATTAATTTAAACATTTGAAATGTCTATTTTTATTTCTGTAGCCTGTTTCTGTACAAGCTCTACTGTTAGAAGCACTACACAAATAACAATGTTCTCTGAAGTAAAATTATTATAAAGGAATGATCAGTAAATGAATAACTAATGATGGGGTTAATATGATTATGGAATTATGTATGAATTCAGGCTTTACTCTGTGTGCTGATTTTTTGGTTTCTTTTATAAAGAATATTCCAAACTTACCAAACTCAACATACACACGAATTAAAAGAAAGAACTCACGAGCATACTCCACTAAAAGTGTAAACACATGTAAAAAAGATATGACCATCATCTATTCACTGTCACCATAGAAACATGGGCAAAACACCGTCATATTGTAAATCGAGTCATTTTCACATCATAGCAAACTCTAAAAGGTTTCTATAAGACATGTGGGAAAATGACAGTACAATGCTGTCTAATGTCTGCAGGTGCAAGCCAGAGGATTTAAGAGGATGGTACTGAACTACAAAGTGTTTACAAAGTTCCAGTGAACACAAGGAGGAAGAGGAATCCGATAGATGACCAAGGACAGTGCGATTAAATGAATACATTGATTGCTTTTTTTTATTTCTTCTCTGAGTAACATGATTGTCAAGTTGGAAAACCAAGCTGAAGACAAAGTGAGTAACAGAGATATTTCCAAGTTATTTACCATGAATTGTGTTCTACTTTACTTGTACATCTCTTGAGTACAAGAATAAATGTAAATCTATTTTGCACTGAATTGCACTAAGTTTGTGTACAGTTTCTGAGTAACACAGTGTGTTCTGTGTGCATTTTAACCTGAGCGAAAAAACATTCAAGCCCAGAATTGTGAACCTTTGAATGGGTTTAACATAAAATCTGTGGTCAGAAAGGGAATTAAGAATGAACAAAGAACGTTTGCTGTAGTTAAGTGTTTGGCAGGAGACATATGGGATATGCACTTATGCTTGTATGCAGACGCTTCTTTCACTAATGACACAACATGCTTCACAATAAATGTTTAGTAACAAAAATAAATATATATTTTAAATAAATAAAGATTATCCTTAATAAGCAAAACCAGTGGAAGCAGTAGTGAGAGAAAAAAAACTGTAATTAAGTTATTAATAAATGATTCATTATAGTTTTATTATATTTTTATAGTCAAGGTTAACTAAAACTAAATTCAGAATTGTATCAGCCAATAGAATGAGAAAACAAAAGTTATAAATATACAACATGTAGGGGGACTTATGAGAGAGAGACTCTTATAAAAAAAAAATAAATAAATGGAGACAAAAAAATAGGGCATTACTGGATGTTGTACATTACATACTTGTTGGTTTTGTTGTGTTGTATTTCATACAGAACTAAAGTTGTATAACTTTTTTTTTCTAATGGATGTTACTAAAATGTATGCTAGAGAGGGGCCCAAGCCTACTGGAGTGTGTTGTGGAGCAGTGTATCGAAAAAAACAAACAAAACAATTAGAAATTAAACTCATACAATATTCATCACTCGGTTACCCCTGGCATGACAAGCCATCATGCTTCCACCCCCTAACCACCATGATGTGGCTGCCACTTAAATCAAATTAGTAATTAGCAAATTGAATCAACAATTAGGGCAAAAAAAGAGCTACATGGAATTAATGTCAGTGCCGTCACTTTGTCAGGATGTCAGTAAAAGTCCAAAAAAGCAGCCGCTCCAGCGGTGTCGTGTGTGTGTGTGTGTGTGTGTGTGTGTGTGTGTGTGTTTGACTTTTTGGTCTCAAAGCCCTCAGTCTTTTTCCTGCGCATGAAATTTGCTCCTCAGACCCTGACTGTGTCTGCGCTCTCTTTCTCTTGTCACTCCTATCGACGTTTCTCACAAGTCGACGGATGTCAAAAAAGCGTCGCTGCTGGAAAAGTCCTCATTATGCAAATAGTCTTGTCGAGAGTCGACTCGGGTTCGAGCAGCTTTGACACCGAGATTTCCAGCCTTCTACGGCATCCTCGGGCTGATCAAACATAAACGTCCGCTCTTCTACAAGGTTACGCGCTGTACAATTTCATACCACATGCTTCACTATAAGTGATCTCTCGCGCAAGAGCTTCGTTGCGATTGTTGCTAATAAAATATGGTAAGGAGGGAACGCTACTGTATATTTTAAACTCATGTTGAGCCGAGAGAAACATGACGGTCTCTCCTGCAAGGGAACATTAATAATGTTATTAATAACGTGTTCCATTAAATGCAATGGGTCGGGATGGCAAAGGCAAATTCTCAAAGGGAAATATTCATTCTCCTACATTTAATATCCGATTAAAGGACTAGTTATTGTTCAGTGTGTGCACTCTGAACATATTATCGCACACGTAGTGCAAACGCAGACTGGATTGAAATCCCAAAGGTGCAAAAATGGCCTTAAATATTGCACAGTGCATTGTTCTTAAACCTTCTCTGAATGCAGTGAAATACAGATACTGCTGTATTTCATTCTTCTCATTTTCCTTCTAATAATCATCTTTTACATTGACAACGTGCACAGAATTAAAGGAATGTCTTCACAATGAAGCATTTTATATGGTTCAGCCAAAATTGAATTAGGCCAAATGAAGGATTTAGAAGAAGGGCAGAACAGGGTAACTGTTAAAACACGACAAGTTTTCCACTCCTGCCGTCTCCTCATAAATGCAATGCATGTTAATGTTTGAAGTTCCACTTTAACGTGATACTGTGCCTCCTTAATCATGATTAGCAAGAACTAGATTTAAGTTATATAGTTCTACCTTGAGATGATCTCTGTGTCTCATGTGGCACTACAAACCAAGAGATCAAATGTAGAAACTGAAATACAGAGGCAGAGCTCTGTCAGTCTCTACACAATACAAGACCCCCCCCCACACACACACACACCACCCCTAGCCCACAACATAAAATAGAGGTAAAGGGAAAAAAATTCTTAGAGCTTATTTCAATATTCATGAATTTTCTATGAGCTCTGTTCTGCAGTTTCGATTAAGCATTAATTAGAAGCTGGGGGGAAACCAAACAAAAATAAGGAGTTGAATTGCTAATGAGTGTGGTCTGAATTCAGACACAATGTCAGAGCAGGTTTCGTTGTGGTCCCGGTTTTCCTGACCCTTCCAAAAATGAAGCGTCCTCAGCTCAGCTATAGTAACTTTAATCTCTATACAGAAGTTAATCCAGGTGTGTATCACTATACTGTAACAGTCATTATTTGGTGTAATTGTTGTATTGCATATATTATTTGAACCAGCTATTATATTTGTAATGTTTGGTTAGAAATTGACATTTATTTCATTTATTCTGTCCTTGTCTTTGTCCTTGTCATTTTTTTAAAATGGTCTCTTTTCTGTCATTTTAAAGCTAAATAAATACAGTTAATATAATGAGATATAATGTCAGGAACTTTCTCACAATTATAATAATAATAATTATAATTTAAATACTAGTTCTTCTATTATTGGTACTTCTACTTTTAATAATAGCAATAATAACACTCATGATAATTGGAAAAAGAGCGGTAGTCATTTTCATTGTGACTATTAACAAATCCGCACCCCTCCAAAAAACAAAAGGCATTTAAATCTTATCCCTGAAAAATATATATCTATTCAAATTGTTTCTCTGAGTTCTGTTTGTTTGTCAAGATTTTAATCTCACTTAACTTTGCAGAAAGCTGCCACTTGCCTGAAGGAGCATGTTATTATGCAGCATCATTAATAAAAAGCATTATTCATTTCTTGTACTTAATGCGTCTGCAAAATTTAGCATGTCTGACATTGTTGTTCAAATGCAAGCATTTGATAAATAGTTTTGTAAAAAAATAAATAAATAAACAAAAACAAAAAAAGGTAATAAACCACACACTATAAGCATTTTACCATCACATTAAATGTATCACTGTTAAGAATGAGTGCAAAATTTGCAACAAAACTATAATATGCAATCATACATATATACATTCAGATTGGATATGAATTATTCAAAATTATTTTCTAGTAATATGTACATTATAATTGTAAAAAACAAGCGTTTACTTTCTTTTATTGAAAGAAGCTATTTTTGTATGGCATTGCAGGTGAGTGAGGAAAAACACCTTCTTCAGAATTATTCAATTCCATCGCTGCAGCTGTAAAAACACGAAAACAACTGATCCTGGTTATCAGATCTTTATGTGTTTGGGAATGGGTTTAGCGACTTAGTGCCCGGTAAGAGATGGATAAATACTACAGGCAGAAAAATAAATGACATTGTTACTGTGGCATTAGCCTTAAGCCCAGCTATCCTATTTGAATTGTATTGCTGAATCATAATCAGGTATTTTAGGTAAGCAGAGCTCAGATGTTGGTTTGGGGGGTTGGGGGGTGGGGGGTTGCTTGTAGAGAAATCAGAGTCGTTGTTTCCCTCCTGCCTTTTTCTCCGACTTCCTTTAAAATCTCTAAAGCTGTACATTGTGATGAGCGTCCACGCTGCTGAAATCCTCCGCAAACACAGGATGAGTCTCCAGGCGAGGGGGGGGGGTGGATGCCTAGCGAAAGGTGTCATTTATTTTCCGTTTGTGTGAAAAGAAAACATGGTATATATGTATGGAAATGAAGATGGGGTTAGCTGTTTCAGAAATAGAATGTGGTTAAAAACTTTTGAAACCTTTTCGTGGAACTATTTGTCCTTTTCTAGAAAAGGCATGAAATATTAATTAGTATTATTTCAATCGAGAGATATGAAAAGCAAGGCTGTTTTATAGTAGGCAGAAGGGTTAAATTGAAGAGTTATCTATTTAGGTTTGTTGGTAATATTTACTGTAAAGCTTTAAATGTAGATAAATTGCAACAAAAAAACATAATGGTGGAAAATATACTGAAAACACAGACACACACACACACACACACACACACGTAACGTCAGTGTATATAATTAATATAATGTATTTCATATTCATATATATATATATATATATATATATATATATATATATATATATATATATATATATATATATATATATATATATATGAGACATTATTTTTTTGTTGTTGTTATTTGTTTAGTTATAGATTTTTTCACTGCTATTACACTGTAATGCATTTTTAGGCTGACCCAATTTGAAGGTTTAAGAGAACAAAATAATAATAATAATAATACTATGTTAGAAAAAACAATAATGTTAATTTGCACACATTTTTCTCTTTTGGGTCAATCACGAGGCCGCAATCATCTTCGACAACAATTGGCTACAAAGCAGGCATCTTTCCCCCTTATCCGCCCCTGGCATGACCTCTCTCTTTCTCCTTCTCACAACCTATCACAATCCATTACCACAAATTAGGGCTCAATAAAATTGCTATTCAGAGATAATTAGCGGCTGGTTTTGTGTCCCGCGTTTCCACAGGGGTTGTTGTGCTTGGGGGTCATAGGGCCTCAGCAGCTGGGGTAAGCGAAGGGCGATTCGAGCCATTCGGGCTGACCCTGCTATCCCGTGATCCCCCACAGTGCATGCACACATCAAAACCCTCACCTGCCCAGACACCCAGCAGCTCCAAATTAAACAAATTATCTCAACCTTCTCCCCTCTGCTCCTCTCACACTTCCTCCCTCCTCTCTCAAAAGGGCACAAAAAAGCCGAGCAGGACTGAAAGGCAGCACAATGAGCCGAGGACCGGCGATCATTAACAGGGTGAGCTCGTCTTTCGTTAATTAACACTTTCAGGATAACGCAAGGCTCCTATCTTCACGTCGGTGGAGGAGTGAAAATGTATTTTTCCCCCCTTCAGTGAGATATTTGCGTATTTGCTTGTGTACAGCCGTGTTAATTTGTAACAAACTGTCAATTTTTTGGCGTATTTATTTGCTGACCAGCTTGAATAGAGTAATATAGTATAGATATATATATATATATATATATATATATATATAATATATACATATATATATATATATATAGTCGTTATATATATATATATATATATATATATATATATATATATATATATATATATATATATATATATTCAAAGAATTTCCTGTCAGTTATTTTAAATAACACTCAGAGTACTGCTTATTCGTTAAAAAATACATTCGGTTGTGACTATATTAAATTATTATTCTTTAAAGAAAGCTAAAATAATCATTAGAAATTACACAGTAAACACTGTAATTATAGTGAGAATAATATCACATGATTGTGATTGGATTATTTTTTTATCAGTAAGTAACTATTTGTCATGCTGATAATAAATAAGTATAATTTTATAATACCAATACCATTTAATAATAATAATAATAATAATAATAATAATATATTTAGAATAACAATAATAATTATTATTATTTAGTATCACGTTTATTTAGTATGTAATTTTTGCTACAAATAATAATAATATAAATAAAAATAATAATTATTATTAATAATATTAGTAGTAGTAGTAGTAGTAGTAGTAGCAGTAGTAAGTAGTAGTAGTAGTAGTAGTAGAAGTGATAATATTCATGTTTTATTTTTCATATGGAAGGTAATAATTAAAATATAATTTATGTTTTAGTTTCTGAATAATATGAATTCTATCCTATTAGTATTCTTGAAAATATATTATTTCAGCATTCTCATATTATTATTGTTATTACTATTATTATTATTATTATTATTATTATTATTATTATTATTATTATTATTATTATTACTAATTTATGTTTGTTTGTTTAGAAATGCTACAAAGATTTTATAAGCCCTCAAATTCTAGCATGAGCAGAAACCATGAGGTAGGTCTGAGGGGAGGAAGAGTGAAAGGGGAGGCTACTATCTGGGAGAAAACCGGGCCAATGAGACAGTGTCAGGTATAGCAGGATATCTTAGCTGTAATGTCAGTGCATGACAGTGTTAAATCATTGTTTAAAAGGGGGAAAAAAATGAGAGGAAGTAATCGGATACACAAGATCGGTGTCTCTCTGTCTCCTGTTGCGGTTTTTGTGGCTTTTGCCCTCATGTCCCCTCGTTCTAGACGACACCGCACACAGTGGTCGTTCTGGATCAATGCCTCGCAGGAATGTTTGCCCTGAACACAGCGTGAGAGGAGACATTGGTGGTCAATAGGGCACAGTGCCACCCACAATCTAACTCGCCTGCTCGAGGGACATGGGCTCAAAGCACTCTGGGTAATGTGAGGACCTCACACCACAACAAGCCCGCACATAAGAGAAAGGTAGAAAGAGCGAGGGGCTTCTGGGGGGCAGCAAACAAACAAGACACATTTTGCCGCCGATGAAAAGAAACCCCACACTGCTTTGAGAAGGTACAAGCGACATCCAAGGACAAATGTAGGCATCTACAATAACAGTACGCTTTCATTTTGCCTCGCTGGCTGAGGTCTCACTGACTTGCAAAACAGAACAGCATGAGCATGCTGATCAGTAATTACACACTCATGAGCTTTCGCACATGCTGCCGAACTAAGGGAACTCTCCAGAGAGCCTCAGCCACCCCAGAATCACACTTCCTTTGGTAAGCTGGTGCAGACACGGGCAGCTTATGGGCATTATTCATATGTTAAATGCCATCCACACAATAGCCATGTGCGCTACTCCATAGGGTTGCTTCTGTTCTCCGTGTCACCCGTCATTCCAGTGCTCCCTCCATTACTTATTCAAAAATGCATAAAGCACTTCGGCTGCCTTCACCTCGGCGAGGGTCAATCAATTTTCGGGAACTTATTTTGACATGGAGCGTTAATTATCCTGCCAAATTAAAGTGTGTTGCATTTTACCTAATTATGAGTGCACTTTAAAGTTTGAAATATGCAAATGGCTATTCATCTTGCCCACCAATGTACTAATTTATGGCTTTTTAAAAATGTATATTCATACCAATGAAATCTCATTCGGTGTCTCCATGGTTTGTGGGCCACATCAAGAATTATAAATTCAGAATATTAAGATTCCTATTTATTGGCAAGTCAAATCAACCCTGAGTGTAATTTAGCAGGATGTAAAGTGTGATCAAATCAAGCACGATGTCCAAATGTGTGCTTTTTCAAATAAAGAATTCATTCCACATTAATTTAACATGTGAATCTAATGTTGTGTTGTTTTTTTACTGCACCTGTCATTTTATGTCTATTAGCAAATACTTGTCAAATTAAGCAGTATCAGACGGAAATGTAAACATGTTTTTTTTTTTCATTTTCCGCATTATGTTACAGAGTGGTACCATTTTATTTTCTTAGATTTAAGAAATCTAAGAAGGTACTTTTGCAAAAAAAATCTATATTAAATATGACTGGTCACTGCCCACCAGACTTCTTCACTTCAGTAGCAAAAATAAAAATGATTATTAATCAGAATCAGAATCAGGTTTATTGGCCAAGTATGTTTACACACACAATTTCAGCTGTTGCTAACTTTCAAAAAGTACAGAAAGGTATTACCAAGTATGTTTACACACACAATTTACATTTGCTAATGTACTATACAACACAATACAGGACTATACAACACAATACAGACTATACAAGACAACACACTGTGTTGAACATGACAATACAGGCTACACAAGACAGCATGGCAACATGGATTTTTACCCGACAACACAAACTACGCAAAACAATATAGACTATAGAAGTCTATACAGCTTATATACTATCATAATGTATACAGTATATGGCAGTATATTAATAGTAATAGAGTATATCAGATAATAGAGTATATTAATATTATATTAAGAATAGTGTATATTAATAGTTTCACTTATTTTTATGAAAGGTTGCAAATGTTTTGTATGGTGTAGGGTGAAGCACCGGGGTGGAAGGGCAGAACCATGAGGTGGGGTGACAAACAATAGGAATCTCATGTAGGATCGCAAAGAGGCTATAAATCACCCTGATTATATTGAACAGGTACTGTGGTACCCCTCTACAGTACAGTATCTAGCAGGGGAGAATTATTCTCTTGATGACCAGACCTTGATTTCTGACCTCACATTCACATATATCCATTAATATTCTCCCACAAGCTCATCATGAGGATTTTGACATTTCCATCACTGTTTTTGGATCTTGGATAATTGTCTGGTCACACTTAGGGCTGGGCGATACATGAAAAAAAATCAATATTGTCAAAATTGTAATGGTATTCAATATATCTTGATACGGTTGCATTCGGGATGTTCCATTAGGAAAGTCTGCTTGAATTCGAACTTCTCAATATTCACAATTATATTACATTTTTTACCATTTTATTTTTTCTTTAAGAAATCCTCAAAATCAATGCAATATCATTTATATTTGCAAAAAAAATCTTTATAAATATCAGCCCTGGTCAGCGTCTTAACAATTAGGGTCTTAACAAACCAGACGGTCTCTCTCTCTCTCTCTCTCTCTCTCTAGCAAAAATATAAAATGATATATATATATAATATATATATTCATTCATTCATCTTCTAGAATCTTCCCTCGGGTCACGGGGAATCTCAGGTCTATGGGCATTAAGGCAGGATACACCCTGGATGGAATGCCAACCCATAGCAGGACACACACACACACATACATCCCATTTACACACAACAATTCCAATCAACCACCGTGCATGTTTTTTGGAAACCCGGAGAACCCGGAGAAAAACCCCTTGAGACACGGGGGTGGAGAACATGCTCAAACTCCACACACACATTCGGGAATCGAACCCGGATCCTGGCGGTGTGAGGCGAACGTGAAGCCACCTATTGTTATGTTATTTTTATTATTTATTTAGCCTTTTTTAGCCTTTTTTAAGGCTCTCTCTCTCTGCATATATATATTATAGGTTAGAATATCTCATAGCCCAAATGAAAGCTAAACTCCAGGACCTCGGCCTTGATCTGCTGCAAACTGACCAATCCACCAATCTGTTCCTACCAACTCTAGCACGCACATCTGGAAACCTGTTCTAGTCAACAATTTTACTTCTGCATTGGTCAAGGAAACCGTGGCACGCCCAGGCCCACTTTGTTCCAAATGAGTGAATTCTTGACCCAAAGCATTCATTGAACTTCAAGCACTTTTTTGACATCCTGTTGGCTCTAATGAGACTCAACCAGGCATCTCGATAGGCCTCTCCAGTTAGAAGAACCTAGATTTACTTTTAAGCCAGCCACACACTAAGTGTGTGTTATCCTAGTTGGGTTATTTGTAGGTCTTAGGAATTATGGCTGAAATGGTTTGCTCTTGTAGTTCCAAACAAAATATATCGTCTTTTAAAAGCCTACCAGATAACAACCTGCATCTCTGTAGTTAAAATATGTAAAAGACACATCAATTAATGTCATTTTGTAATTTCTGTTAGAAGATCAAGCCCTCCAAATCAGGGACATTAATGCAAGGCACAAATGAAAAATTCTGGTCCTGTGAAGCCAAGATTTTAAAGGAAACCAAACAGCAAATAATTAAGACTTCAACTTGATCTCCGACAACATGATCTTTTGCAAAATGTAGAGAATTATACTGCAATTATAAATAGCAAAAGTATTACATTCAGTCAATCAATTTAGACATGACTAGATGAATGTATGTTTGTGTAAAACTTGGCTTGTTTTAGATTTGGAATATCTCATATGTACACCAAATTTACACAGAAACCACACTGTTTAATGATTACAATGACAAAGCCACAATATTTCTCATCCACTAATTTATTTTTAGGACCCAATTTCTGATTGCGTTATCAGATGCAAGACAAAAATGCTTACTAGTACCACATTTGGACTCCTTACAGTAAGCCAAAGCCAAGTACAGTCTCCCATTAGGACCCACTGATGGATGAATGATAGGTGACATTTGTCACACCTGTCAAAAAAGTCCTCTGCTATCCTTTCTCAAGATCTCACACATTCGTACGAGAAGCAAAAGTCCCACATGAGCCCAGAGTGGTGCGATGCAGAGCCCTTCACAGCTCTCAACTCCCTACACACACACACACACACAAAACCTGCTTAGATTTCCATATGGAAAGGTCGCAAAATACCCTTCAGGCTCGGCTTTAATTAGTGACTGAATTAAATAAGAGAGAGAGAGATTGGTTCAGTTATCATACAAAGAAAGAGTTACATAAGTGAACAGTAACTGCACAGTGCTTTCGTCTTTGTCCTCGTGATGTCCTCCTGGGGAGAAGGTGAAAAGAGAACAGGATGACAGGATAAGTCTGGAAAAGTGTGTAATGCGAGCCAAACGGCCAAGTGTGTGAAATGTTCTCAGATTTTTATAGCGTAACTCTTTTTTTTCTTCCCTGAGATCTTACAGTGTCTTTTTAGCTTCTACAATCTAGCGAAAGCCAGCCTGTTGTGCCAAGTCTATCAGGACCTCTCTGGCAAGGTTCACCAAATGATGCTCTTCAGATGCCTGGGCTCTCACGATCTTCTTTACCCAAACAAACAAATCAACCTTTATAATTCAATGTGACAAGCTGACATAGGAAATGAGTGCAACATTTTATACTTATATGCATTTTTATGTCAGATCACTGTCTGCTTGCTTGTTTTGCTCATGCTCCATAGCCGAGGGCTCCGCAGTGCATATGCGAATCCACTTTCTTTCCACGCCTTCAGACAGATCGCCCTTCGCCCTAGTGAATTTGGTGATTAATTTTGGAACGCGTTCCCTAATTAGCTGCCCAAAGGAAGGAGACACAAACAAAAAACAAGCATGGCAGAGGAAAGATGACCCCAAGGAAACAGACAGGCTGATGTCCGTTATGACATTACGGGAGCAATCTGACTCTCTGTATCTCATTTTTGGGATATTCGAAGATGCCCAAGGACCTCCAAGGCCTTTTAATCAGTCACTGGAAACAAGCTTCCTATTAGTCTAATTTCGCTCTCATTCCTGTTGACAAAGATCGAGCCATAGAACAAACCACACTGATGCCTGCATGTGTCTGTGCCAGGGCTGGTGCCACTGGGCAGTAATTGGTAGGACTTGGCAGATTGGCAGATGACAGACATGGATGAACCAAAAATGTGATTTGTTTTTAGAATCAAGTGAGATTTTGGTAATTGGGTTTGCTGAACTCTTTTCTTTCACAACCCAAGCATACAAAGGGCTTTGGGCAAAACAGGCTGCTTCTTACACCCTGACATCAGATTTAAATTTAAAAAAAGGGACAGAAATAAGAATAGCCTAAGAAAACTATTGTCTAAAAATGTATTCAAATAGAGCTGCCAAACTAATACTTATGCTACAGCAGTTGACCCTGTGTTCTCACCCCAGCTTCCAAACAAGCTGGGATTCTGTATGTGTATGGAAGGGACTGTAATGTATAATGTAATGCTGTAATGTATATGTAACAAAGGCTGTTCTATTCATATTCAGTGTGATGATAAATAAAATTCCATACATTTAAAATGATACGGCAGTAATTATAATGCGCGAGGTAGTATGTGTACATCTGTCCTTAGGTAGTTGTGTGGGACACTAAAAGGCTACATTCAAGACCATAGCTAATGTGAGACACATTATGCAAGTACACAATACATTAAAGACACAGTCTTGCTCTCAGTTGTGTCTTCACAGTAGTGCCAGTGAATCGGATCTTACAGGAAAAGCCGGTAAAGAACAGCACACCAGACATATGAATGACACTTTACATATCTTTAGGTCCATTACCGGCCTCAACTGGGGCCCATTAGAAGCTTGAGGTAATTATCCACACATGCGATCCCTCCAGTTTCCTGTAAGAACAGACATGGCAGTTTGAGTCACCGGTGTGACACAATCATTCTCTTTGTGCTTGCGAGGGGGAAAGTAAGCAAAATCCAGCCACAAAAGAACATGAAGTGCCAGTGTAATTGGGATATTTGGGGGCTTCCTGTTTCGGAAGCTGAAATCAAGACTGTAAGAGTAGTGGAGGCTGCTCACCCAGGTGACTCACGCCCTTCAGAGTAGCCACTGGCCTAGTCCTGGTTCACAAGCGATAGTGACCATGATCGGGAGGTATGAGTAACAAATGAGGTCAATTAAGGAGTCGAGGAGGGGCACCTGGCCTGAGCTCTGGTTGCACTAAACCGATCTGCCTCCTTTGTTTCATCCTAAAGGATTCCATTTTCAGGCCCATCACTTCAGAGACTATCAATGGCCTCGATTGTTTGTAAAAAGAGGGAGAAGTTTAGCGAAGTGGCCTCTTTTCCTGGACCGAGTATCACTGGCATCAGAGCTTGCAGGGCCAAGGCAAGTTCAGATCCACTCTTTTCTGAATCTCTCGCGCCCCCTCTTTGGCCCCTGGCCCCCACAGTTCAGGAGCCTGATGAGCTGAATTTGCAACAAATTTGTAACTCCAACTTGCTTTAATTGAAGCAAAGTGGGCCAAACAAGGGGCTGAATGAGGTGAGTAATAGCACCTTTGGGGATTTCTGGAAGAGATGAAAAGAGAAAATAAAAAGCAGGAGGGAAAGAAACAGATACACAGAAGGGGAAAGCCTGGATCATACACTGGGCCTGTCCATCTAGATCCTGCTCACTGACCTGAGACTTAACATGGATAGAAAACAAAGATATGCAAGGGGTCCTGGGCTCAAATTCACCTTACAATACAAAAAAGAAAAATATATTTTTTTGTTTGTTAGTGTAAGAGTTTAAATAGAGTTTAGAGTTCATGTAAGAACATGAATGAATGTTGATGTTATTTTGGATATAGGTGTACGGACTTTTATTAAGCAAAGATTCTACAAGGAAGCGGATAAAAGGAGAGAGTGGTGAAAAGGAGAGCTCAGCAGAGGGTTTTATTTCAATAGGTTTCTTAGCAGTGAAGCCCCAAAAACACCCACAAACAAATTTTACATTAGCAATTATTCAACATGATAAGTCATCATTATCACCTCTTGCGGCTGCTCCCGTTAGGGGCGTCCACAACAGATTATCCGCATTTTTGTTTTGGCACATGTTTTATACTGGATGTCCTTCCTGATGAAATCCTCCCATTTATCCAGGCTTGGGACCCGCACTAGGATTGCACTGGTACATGCGACCCTAATGGCTGGGCAGGCTGAGCAGTTGAGGGTTAAAAGATTTGCTCAAGCCTTACCCACTAGTGGAAGTGAACCTGCAACCTTCTGGTCCAGAGTCCAATTCTTTAACCACTGAGCTAGCAAAAGCTAAAAATTTCCTATGTTGTAATTATATGCAAACCACCAACGTGGGCATGGGTTAATCTGATCCAAACGTCTAAGGAGTGTACAATTATGAGTTATACAAGTGAGGTTTGCAAATTCAGATTCAACAAGTTAGAGTGGTAGAAGGGAAATTCATAAAAGCAGCAACACATTCAGATTGAAATGTAGCAGCAAGGTTCAATTGGATAAAACCTGTCCTGAATTAGTTGCTAATCATTTTTAAATTGTTGTCTACAATGTGTGTATACTGTATGCCCCACCTGACCGTTGACTACGGCCTATAGAAGTGCGACTGATGGACAGCAAAATGGGCTCGGCCTGCCGCCCTCAAGACGATCTACTATTGATCGAGCGCCATTCTGTTATCTTTCAGTCCCTCATTATGTTTCAAGAACTGCGATTTACATTTCAGTTGGCCAAATCCTTTTTAAATGTACACACACCACACCAAACTGAAGAAACCCCACCTCTTTTCTCCCATGCTTCCCTTTACCCGAAACACCCGAAACCCACCCCACCCACCCGCCACCACCACCCCCCCCCCCCCCCACCCCCCCCCGCGAGGCTTTTTCTTTTCAGCCTATATTTCAAACAGCGCATTTGCAGTTCTTGAGTGGAGAGGATTACAATGACAATTAAAAATCAAACGCGGCAGCGTCCGTGTAACGACCGGACATCATGCTTTGAGCTTTACTGAAGAGGAGGGAGGAGAAGGAGGGGGCGGAGGAGAGCAACACATCCAGATGCACCGCGGCTTCGTTTCTTCATTACGATGCCGCTCATCAGAATATTACGCAAAGAGTGTTATTTTACATGAAAGTCTGAACGGTGAATGACATGTAAATGAAAATCATTTGGCAGCAGGTTAAAAAGAACACAGAGCCTGTTAACACAATACAGGACAGCTTGTTATTATTGATACTAGGATACTTAATATTAAATAAAGTCAAATTCAATGAAAAGAATTAAGATCAATTAATAAAAAAGATTTAATATGGGTGTTATGTTAATCATTCTAACAGCGATCCAAATGACAACTATGACCCTAATATAATGTACCTTCTGTTGTTTATCTGTTGAATGTATGTTATCTGTTTGCATCCCAGTCATTTGGGATTCTATGTTCTGTTTTCTGCTTCAGAGAACATATAAACAAAAAAAATGCAAATTCTCTTCTCTCTCTCTCTCTCTCTCCCTCTCTCTCTCTCTCTCTCTTTCTCTCTCTCTCTCTGTAGTAGCAGTAACAAGTAGTAATGAAGTAACAATCACTGTTAATGTATTTATGTACATAAATATATTGGAATATAGGATATAATATGCATAATATAATATGATATAATACCTGTATGACCCTATTATACTCTTATGTATGATTTCAGAATTACTTGTATATTTGTATAGCAAATATACAAAATACACAAAAGCTGGAAAAAAAAAATATAAAAAATATATATATATATATATATATATATATATATATATATATATATATATATATATATATATATATATATATATATAAACAACATAAATAAATAATTTACCATCACTCTTGCGTTGCGATGTCCCGCTTCATTTGCCATCCAATTCGAATAGGAGTTGTAAGCAGATACTGTTATATATCATAAATCTCTGCACCCGGTTGTATTTGCTAAATATTTCATTCCATTCAACTAGGAATAAATTAGAATCCTAGAATCAGAAAAAAAAGTTTCTGCATTGCACTGCTTATGAGTGCTACAGCAGAATGCCATGGCAAAAAGAAATGTGCTTAACTGGGTGTGAATCTCGCCCATAAGAAAGATAACAAAGCACAGAAATGTCATGTTAGGCCGACGTAAAGATTCTCGTGTTCCGGGTCGTTCCATGGACTGCTTAAGATTCAGCACATCAGCGTCCGAAGGGACAAATACAGCAGCTTCGTATGCAGGAATAACCTATGATGGAAATCATGATATTTACCCTCCCTGCTGATTATTCATGATCTAGGGTATTTTTTTGCATTTTCTAATTTCATTTTAAAAATACACACAGAATGTCAGTGAAAAACAAAAGTCAGAAAACATGCATCACAGTGTTGATGAGAAGGAAAGTCTGTACATAAAGTCTGTACGTGTTGTCCTGATAAATATTATTATTTTTATTAGTTTTGTTATTTTCATATTTCCTCAATTTATCTTCTGAAACACTCTTCAGAAAACAGCTTGGTAGTATGTGTGTGTGTGTGTGTGTGCGTGTGTGTGTGTGTGTGTGTGTGTGTGTGTGTGTGTGTGTGTGTGTGGTGTGTATCTATATATATATATATATATATTATATATATATATATATATATATATATATATATATATATATATATATATATATATATATATATATATATATATATATATATCTCTATCTAAATCATATAGCGGCAATAATTATTTTTTCTATAACCAAATATTATTATTATATTTTTCTTCAATTATTATTATTATTATTATTTCTCTTATTATTATTTCTATTTTATTGTTGCTTTAATTGATAATAATATTAATAATAATAATCGTAATAACATTTATTATTTTTATTATCAATAATATTATTATTTTATTAATAATCAATTAATACAATACAGGGATAATTGTAATTAGAAATATAAAAGAGTATTTTTCCTTCCTTCTGATTGCATGTTAATTGTATTTTATTATTATTGTATTTAATTATATAGTCATGTTACTCAAAATTACTCCAAATTCATCTGCGTGTATAAAATAAATATTCTGTCTCTCTGCTGTTGCAGATTGTCTCCACAAGAGGGCGCTTACCTTAAGTTTTGCACAATAACAAATGGTTTGTATATTATCCATCTTTAAAAAAAATATTGAACAGAGCCCATTTTTATTCAAAACAGTAAAAACAATTCAGAGCAACAGTGTTCAAAACGAACACACACTTTATTATAAATGGAATTAATATTTCCTTTTATGTGTGTTATTATAATTGTACTGTAGTAGTTTACCATTGACTGAAAATGGCTTTCACATTGTTCATGTCAATTAGAATTTATCTTTTACAGCCATCTAGTGGTTTGGGAAATCTCTGGACATTATAATTTTTGAGCAGAATTTCATCTTTACAAAAAAATTAAAATAATCCGGATTTGAATTTGTATTTAATTTTGTTATTAATAAACATTTTTTAGTTCACTTGATTAATATAATTACAATATTGATGAGGATGGTTTTACTTTTTCAGTCCTCTCAAGTCTACTTCCACATATATTCTCTAGTAGTTTTCCTTCGCGGCTGCTGCATGCTCGTATAGGGATAAACTTGTAAGGACAAATGTATGAATTTTGAACAGCAACAAATCGGATTTTCGGAGAATGTGACAATACAAATAAAATTGAGAACCAGAAATAATAAAAAACAGAGGAATGTATATTATTGTTTATTTACATTGGACAGTGTGGTAGCGTACACCGTTCCTGTTTACAACTCCAGGATCCCAGGATATGTAGGTTTCTATGCAAGTTGTCTATTTTCCTTTAAACTTCGAAAAATGAGAGAGATAGACTAGTCTACTATTCACTGTGTATTCTCAACTCACATCTCACAATTCACCCCAAAAGTGTTGAGCTCTATCGCCAGCCACTCATAATGTTCCTCTCTAAATAATATCTTTGTGCACAGGGTTACAGTAATGCTGGAACAGGTTTGGGTCTCGTAATGCAAATGAATGGAAAAGTTCATTCTAGCACGTCCACAGACACCCTGTTCAAGAGTGTGAATCCAACTTTGTGGTAACAGAACCACATACGGCTGGAAAATTCTAGTGTCCCGATATGCCCATATAGTATATATGTAGTAAAGCAGGTGTTCGCTTCTTGAAATTTTTACGTTTGACGATTGGGCAATAAATTGTGATGCTAATTGGGTCAGAGCATCTCCAAAACAGACAGAGGTGGTAGATCAGTTGATCTCTGAAGGACACGAGGTCGAAACCCAACAACACAGAGCAACCACTGTTGGGCCCTTCAGCAAGGCCCTCGACTGCTCAGATGTAAATTGCTCTGGCTAAGGGCTTCTGCTAAATGACATAAAGGTAAATATAAAACATCAGGTTTTGCGGTACACTTCACAAGCAGTCTGACGACTGGAGAACCAGCAACATGGTAACGTCAGCCTCAGAAATATGAGGAGGGGGTTTGCACTCGTCTCCACGTTGCCTGTCATCACTTTGCCAGGTTCATGTTGACTAAGAATAACATTGGCGCACAAAAAGTGTTTTAGGGAAAGTGAGAGGACAAAGCTCCTGCGGCTGGAGACGCATGCGTTAATTAAGGCTTTTTGTTACACACTCGCAGAGGAACAGGTTCAAAGAGACACTTTATGACGACATCGTTTGATGAGGATGCATTGGCGCTTTGATGTCTGCCACTTGTGCATCACTTGTAGCTTTGATAGCGATGAGCACAGGAGGAGGCGGAAGTGTGTGTTTGTGTGTGTGTGTGTGTGTGTGTGTGTGTGTGTGTGTGTGTGTGTGTGTGTGTCTAAACATTGAAGAACAAAGCAGTCGAACAGCATTCTCCAAAGCTCTTATAACTCTTATACTCCTATAGTACACTTCATAATAATAATTATTCGCTTTTTGTTTTTACTCAGTGGTCTGATGGTGTCTAAATGGTGTTGCAAAGCGTTTTATGCAATAAGATATTTTTATTTTTTATTAATATAACCATTTATATAATATGTAGATTTTGTAACATCATTATACTTGTGCCTCATGGTGTTTATGTGTTTGTCTGTCTGAGCAGAAGAACTTATCAGGAACGACACAGAAATCATATTAAGCACTGGCGTCAAAAGTATTCACATTCATTCCTCAGGTAGAATTATATATATTAGGGTTTAAAAAGACTTTTGTAGAAGTTGAAGTATCGGCTCGAGCTTCTTACTCAAGTACAAGTGTAAAAGTCCCGGTTTCAAAACTGCTTAAAGTATAAAAGTAAATGTAAGGAATAAAAATGCCATTAAGGACAAAAGTTGAAGCCGCGCCAATCGTAATCGCTAATTTATTCAAACGTCTCTCTAGCGAACTACTTACTGTAGTTTAATCTGCGGAGGAGGAAGAGAAAGCACTCGTTTGATAAACGAGCCAGTAGTGGAGAAATAATCGCTTTTAAGAAATAATCTTATTTTGAGTAACGACCACAACACTGGTTATGTCCTTGCTGGAGTGTGACGTGATGTGTGTCGTGTGCAGGTGCGATGGATCGCGTACAAACCAATTGGGTGTTGGAATGGTATATGTTTATACTTCTCATCCAACCACAATCACATTCATTCTATCCGGATGGAACCATGTACCTGGATAGTTTTATTTTTTTATTGTGACAAGCCGGATTGCTGAAATGAAACAGGAGTAACGAAGCTATTTTTAAATGTAAGGAGTAGAAAATACAGATAATAGATACCCAAAATTTCTACTTACTGTAAATAAGGTAACAAAGTATTAGTACTTCATTACTTGACACCTCTGATACACCTCAGCAGTTTTTCTTCAGTAGATTTTCTTCAATAGATTTCTTCCTATCTGAAGAATAGACATAGAATTCAAATAATAAAAAAAAATGTTCAAATTGTTGGAATTTCACTTTAGAGTGTAATTTCACTTTTGAGCCTGGTTCCTATCAAGATGTCTTCCTTAAACCGTTCTCAGGGAGTTTTTCCATGCAACCGTCTATACTGACTCACAAATTAGGGACAAGCTTACACTTACAAGGAGTGATCACATACGTAATTATTTTATTACAGAATTTTCTGGGTCAAGCTGCTTTGAGACACATTCCATTTTAAAAGCACTATACAAATGAAAAACTAATTGAATCTAGCACAATTTACGTACTTTAGAACCCTATTTCTACTCTAAGTAGAACACTTGTAGACAATTTCTCACTATATTTCTCACTGTATTTAAACCTTTAAAAAATTCCAAGATTCGCCCTGTAAGAATGTGCAACATTGAGAAATGTATTGCATTTAAACGTTACTGCACTCGACCAGAACAAAATCCTCTGAAGTATTTCTAGGTCTCTTCTCTCTTTTTTTTTGCTATAGATTGATGTATAAATGTAAACGCTACCGTGTGTCCATTTTTTTTTTTTTTCAGAAAAGCGAATACACAGAGGTTTGTTGTGTGTGTATGTGTGTTGGTGCGTGCGTGTGTGTGTCTGTGTTGCACTTTAAATGTCCACAGAATTTTTCCATTTTGTGTTCCTTGAATACACTTCAAACAGGGATACAACTGTACATTTGCTGAAGGAGATGCAACATCATGATTGGTTCCCATCCTAATAAAGTGAGGTAAATACTAGAATATACTGTATACACTGCATTCAATGGTGTCCCCCCCTGTTTGTTGGGGGCCATATACTACATTCCCCATTTTCTCGCCTCTGACTCTACAACTCCAACATTTATGTATTGTTCAAAATTAATGGATATTTGGAGTTAAAATGTAATCTGCTATTATTATCAGTAATTATGAGCTAATTTATGAAAAGGTCCGGAGCGAGCCCATAATTTCACCCCATTCGTCATTCGCGCTCTGTACTTGCCGTTCATTGTTGCCATGTTATGGTAGGGAAGGTGTGTGCTGTAATTAGAGCGAGACCGGCGTCGTAGTCTTCTCCGTGGTGATGAGCCACGCTGCTGGGTTTGTCTGTTATTGCCTAATTCCTGCTAACAGCAGCCGGTGTAATCACACACCCCAATTAGGCATCCCTGCTCCCTGCTTACCCCAATTGCTTCCTCTCCTCACCTCTCCTCACCACACTGCCTAATGAGCTTTCATCTGTGGCGCTGAGCCCAAAAGAGCACCTCAACCACTGAGCAGGCACTCATAACCCAGCAAGAGCTTGATGAAACCCCAAGTCCTCGCTTGCTCTCTGCTAACTGCTTATTGCTTCCTAGTAGCCAGAAGTGTATGACAAGAAAGAGTTTGCAGCATGTCAGGAAGCTGGAACAGGATGAGTAAGAGAAGGGGAGGAATTCGGTAGAAAGGTAATAAACAGATAAATAAATAAAAGCAGTAGTTCCGAATGTCTTTCACTTGCTGCTTGTGAAATGCAAATCACTGCTTTGGCTCAGCAGCAGAACAAGAATAGTTTTGTGTGCAGGTTTGGGAAATTGCCATCAGTAGCTTGTCTGTGCCGTGCTATCTTTAACATGACCTCGAGCAAGATCAAAAGCTAAACACTTTTTCCTTTGCCTAAGCCTTTGTATAAACATTTCTTGTTTTGGAAGTTGTTTGACATATACTGAAAGTTTGGGGTCAAAGCATGGTGTTTTTACAGCCAATGTTTGCTTCATAGCAGCCAGGAAGGAATATGTTTATACCAAAATAAAGCCGTAACATATTTATGGAACAAATATCGAGGTTTGAAGGTTGCCGATTCGGGCCCTGGAATTACCAATCTGCCACCCTTGGGTCCTTGAGAAAGGCTCCAAGGGGCCTAATATCATGTCTGACCCTGTGGTCAGATCCCAGGTTCCAAACAAGCTGAGATCTGCTTGCAAATTTCACTGTGAAAAGTAAAGTCTATTCTATAGATCACATACAGCTATAGAGCGTTATCACTATAATCCTTATGAATTACAGTAGATTAGTTAGAAAAGCTTAGTGGAGATTTTGGTGTTTCATACGATCAGCAAACTGACAAGACACTTCATATTTTCCAGACCTGATCTAGAAAAAAACCATAGTAGTTCTTTATTGGTAAAGTGACATATTTGCTGAGTAACTTAAATTAGTGGCATTTACGGTAATTCACTGATATTTAATTAATGCTTACTGTAAATGAATACATCATCCATTTACAATCTTTTAAGGCAGTCTTGGGTGTCTTAAGATTCAAATCACCACTATGAAATAGAAAAGACCAATGGTGTATAAACGTATAGGTCTAAACATCCCAAATCCCTAATTACTTGGAAAACATGACCACACACACACACACACACACACACACACACACACACACACACACATATATATATATATATATATATAATGAGCATAGTTGTTGTTACTATCTGTACATGTTCAATGTTGATGATGTTGTAATTATTACTTTTATTAAATAGGAGATTCAAATCTATCCAACTGAAAAACACAGAAAGCAGTGCTTCAGTGAGCCGATAACTTTTTCTGCTTTGCGTCAAAACCGAATGTCATAAAGATCCACATCCTTTCACGCTGCATCTTTTAAAATGAGACACAGGATGTTTGAGGTGAAGGTAACAGTAGCACCTCATAAAAACCCACAGTATTTGCAGATGAAAGTAACACCTTGCAAGAACGAAAGGTAACTGTTTCCCCCCCCCCCCCTAAAGTGGGTAAGATAGCAGCTGTACACTGGATGCTGGCCTCACATATCTTCTTTTTCCCCTCATCTGGAGACAGTTGTATTCAATACCATCTAAAAAACTACAGCAACTCTGACTGAAAGGGGCAATAAAAGTGCTCACATTAAAATGATATGCAAACATCATACGCTGAAGGCATGTTTGGAGATGGGCTTGCTGCTGTCGTTTGTGTGTCGACTGAGTGAAATGATGCAAGAATCATTTTGCCTTGATTTGACAATGAATATGCATTTGAGAGTGTTATTAATGACTTCTCATTAGAAATTGTGTTGAATTTCATTTTTTTTATGCTCCTCATTTCCGTCATACCGCTCGCACGGGACAAAGTTTTTACAAAGTTTTTATAAACGTCTGTCATGGGTAATGATGGCAAACAAATATGCATATGAAAAATCTATGTGCTGGATCTGTCCTTCACTAGACAATATTTACAATAGGTTATATTATAGTATATATATATATATATATATATATATATATATATATATATATATATATATATATATATATATATATATATATATCTATATATATATATATAGTATGACGAAAATAAATTTTTTCAAAAGTATTTACTTCTATAAATCATTTTTAAAATATATATTTTAGTCTACATTTTTACATTTTCTTTCTATATTTTAGGGGAAAACATTTGATCATAAGACGTTTATGTGTTTTTCAAACATCCCATCCCATCATTGTGTCAACATTCACTGTTATATTGTGACCCACAATTGCAAGAAGATGTTTCACTCTATCATGGAGGGTTCTTGTGGAGATTCGGGCTTGTTACGAAAATCAGATGTAGGTGATGTGAGGAGGCCTGAGGTGCACTCAGCGTTCCAATTCAATGTTCGGAAGGGATGACATAAGAGCTCTATGGCAAGATCTTTACTCAAGATCTTCCACCCATGTAAATCACATAATGGCAGGATTGGTGTAGAAAAAGCAGTGTCAAGCTGGAGCAGGTTTGTTATGGCATTTTGCAGATGCCCTTATCCAGAGCCACTTACAACTAAGCAAAGGTTAAGGGGCCTTGCTCAAGGGCCCTATAATGGCTTGGTGGTGGTGGTGGGACTTGAACCTGTGTCCAAAGTCCAATGCATTAAAGTCCACTGCATCTAGAGATATGCTGTACAATTGTGTGCCTCTGACAATATCTTAGGTTGTAGAATAGAATATCCTTTATTTGCCACATATACATTACAGAAGAGTGTACTTTTTTCGCATATACCTGCTTGATTGGTAGCTGGGGTCAGAGCACAGGGTCATTCATGATACGGCACCCCTGAAGCAGAGAGGACCCAAGGGCGATCAAGGATCCAAGGGTGGGAGCTTGGAGATACCGTTGCTCGAACCCCCGACCTTCCGTAATCAGCTACCCTCCACATTACCACATATGGCTTAAAGTCAGGTATCTAAATACTTTTTTCATTAAGCTAAAGCTCAGACTGTAGTGAATGAATGAATCTGGGGAAATAAAAGTGACATGAATCTTTACCAAAACAGTGTCTTCAGTACAACATTGTCCACCTTTCATGCTTAGTTGTGTATATGATCAAATGTATTTGATACATTTTTTTTTTTTTAAATCTTTATCACGTATGTATTTTTAAACATTGCTTGTGTTCGGGGTTCCATAGCAGATCATCCACCTTTGTAAAACTCTATCTGCTCCTTTTTTTAAACCAACCCCCTTTACCACCTCTATAAACCTTCCTCCTTGGCTTTCCTCTTCTTCCTGCCACCTCCATCCTCTGCCTTCTTCTATTGATATACCACGTGTCTCTCTTCAGCACACGTCCAAACCATCTCAAACTTATTTCTGATCCTGTTTATCCTTGTCACTCCCATCGGAAAATCACGCTCTGTTCCAGAGGCCTGGAGAATCTGTTCAGTTAAAGCAATGCCTTTTTAAGACATGCAGATGCTTTAAGATTTTTATTATATAAAGAATGCTCTTCTACTAACACTGGTTGCTTTTCCTCGTTTGCGCTCACATGCAAGACACCATGAACAACTGAGGCTAGGACATCACTAGCATCACAAGTCACCGACCTAACACTGCTAGCCTTACACACACACACATACACACGCATGCATGCATGCACGCGCACACACACACCCGATTCCCTGCAGCCTCTGCTGAGCTGTTTGTTTAGGAATCTCTGCCTGAAAATTGTATTCCATCGACCATGCTCGCTATCAACACACAATTATCTGGGTTAATCATGTGGAACAGTGGCAAATTCACCTGGGGCTTAGGAACTAATGACATTCGCGTCTGGCCTGCTTTAGTGAAATAGCCTCACACCTGCAGCAGGAGAGACGAGATTGCCAAAGAAATTTTGTTCTCATTTTGCCCCCTCCCCTTTCTCTCTCTCTCTCTTTCTTTCTCTCTCTCTCTCTCTCTCTCTCTCTCTCCCTCTTTCTTTCTTTCTTTCTTTCTCATCCGACCATCTCGTCTTCTTTTTCTTCCTCATTTTAAATCCACCGCCTCCATCCCTTACTTTCTTTTTTTCCTTCTTCCCTTCTTTTGCTGTTTTTCTCCCTAGCCTTTTCTTCTTTCCACTCTTCTGCCTTTCCACCCCAATAAACATCTCTTTCTTTCCACCGCCATTCTCTCTTTTTCTTTTATTTATTTATTTTTTTTCCCCTGTACGTCTTTTCATTTCACAGCGCGCCCCGGCACTTGTTTCTCTCTCATCGGTGTGACTGCTATTACTGGGTGCGTACCTGGACACATCTGATAAAACATGCATAGGATGGGGGCATCTCTGCATGCATAGACTGGATGCTGAGATGAGTTCACGCTGCATAATTGCGGCGAGATCGAGCGACGACGGCACTGCTCGAGCGCCGTCACTCAGGTGGTCCCGTGACTTCATGAAGTCAGGTTTTTTTTTTTTTTTCTGGGGAGCTAAGACGCCGCTCCGCAGGAAGAAAGTATCATGGCTCATAATTATTTGTCGATATTGACACGCTCACGCTGGCTTCTCCGCACTGGCCGCGTCCATGTGTGAAATAGCAGGCCGGCAGGACAAGGAGGTCGTCTGTGCCCTTTGCTTTGCGACTCCAGTCTTTAAGATTCAGTGGCCTGCTACAGTAGTGCTGGTGTTCGAAATGTCCATCTCTAGCAGTGAAGACACCATGAAAACACACACTATGTAAAATGGATAATAACATAAATAATGCAAGAATAATATACAGTTCAGTGCAAAGTATTTGAGTAAATATTCTTAGTATTTAGTATCTATTGTTTATACTGGCGTATACGTTTTTGGTGTATATTGGTCTCTACTGTTTGCATGCTCCTTTTGGACATTCCACAACTTCCACTGCTGCTCTAATCGCTTCTTTTGCACACCACTGTCACTACTGTTTATTTTTTATTATTTGTAAATATATATATATATATATATATATATATATATATATATATATATATATATATATATGTCCTGTATTATGTTGTTTGTTCTAATTTTTATTTCTACACTGTTTTGTTTTGCGCTGTTTGTACTAGATTGCACAGACAACTTATGTATGCAGCTCTGTGTTTTGTAGCTATATGTTGTGTGTTGTGAATATGTTGAAGCTAGAATCATTTCCAAAAACGATGAGAACCAGTTTTTGTTAAGTCGAATGCAAATATTAACTCCTCTCCGAGACTGAAAGATGTATCAAATCATATTCAGCTCTGAATATTTGGTATTACTTTATCTAAAATGGTTTACTTTAACTGTATTTCTCCATTGAATTCTAATGAGATATGAGTAAAATACATTCAATATGAGTAAAATACATAAATATTGTTAAAATCAGATACTGCTCCTCAAATTGTATTTCACTGCCTTTTTAAACCTCTGATGTACAGTAGTTTCTTGACACTCTTTGCATATTTGTTTATTATGTTATGAAAACTTATTATATGAGTCCACTTAGATAATGATCCTCTAGTAAACTTGTTACATTTATACAGTACACTTGGGCAAAACAATGGGATGAAAATTGCTAAGTAATGGTTTAGTTTAATGGTCTGGACAACAAAATATTGCTCATAAAAATAGCTATACAGTACAGTGTGGGATAGTGGAGTTTTTCCATCTGACTTCTAAAATTCTTTAAGCCTTGTGGGCTTAAATGCAGGCACCTCCTAAAAAGTATAGTCAATGGTCTCCTGTTGATGAGCTTCAAACAGTTGATAAGAATTGAAAGTGCTGAATTTCAGATCGGATATTTGAATCCATCTTTTTCCCAACAGTTCACTAAAGGAAAAATAACAAACATAAGCTTTGAGGTGTGCAGATATTTAATTACATTTTCCGACCGATGATTTGTTGTCAAGCCAATTAAAGGCTTTATACAAGTTTGTAGTAAGTTTAATAATATTTGGTGCTTGAATTGAATTGATGGCAAAAACTTGTAATGTAGAATAGCAAATATTATGACAATTATACATATATAAAACTGTTAATTATTTGCATCATTAATAATTTAAAAATAAGAAGGATCATTATGGTATACTGTGTTATATGATAGCCAAAAGTTCAAGATGTAAATAAAATTAATGTTTTAAAATGGCATTTTACGATAAGCATAATATGTTTGCCATTTTGATCAGTACCTCAAATGATGAAAACAGGAAGTGCTGATAAAGATGAAATAATCAATTCCAGCACGAAAATTGCCTTCCTTTTCACAATGGGGCGGCCCCTTGTTTGACTCGTGTTTGACCCAAAATGTATTCCTTAGATATTATTGTCCTTTATCTAAATATATACTATATATGCACTTATTAAATATACACTTTACATATACGCTTGTACACTTATATAAAGATTACTCACTAAAGAAGTGTCCTGAAATCCTCCCTGAGAAAGTGCATTTGCTGTACTCCTCTCATTTCCACAACAAATACCCTGTTAATTTAATACAAGTTCTGTGGAATAATCAAATTTAAAGCTTAAACATGGATTTTACAGCAATAGAAGCACAGAACGCACATCACGCTATGCTGGCATGATCCTCCAAAGTACATGACATGGTTTAACATTCTAGTGCAATTCATAAAACGCCCCTCATTTTTCTTTTTTTTCTTCTTCTCCCCACTTAACAGGAGACAATGCGAGAGCTCACCCGATGAGTCAATGATCAAGAGCGGCTTTACCGAGCTACTTAATACATAAGGTCGGAAAATAGATTTGCGATTCTTGGCAGCGCAGGTCGCGCACTGTGATGCAGCTCTCTCCATGTCCTTTTAGTTAATTTCATTTCTTCAAAAGTGTTGATTCTTGACTAAAGCCTGTTATCTCAATTAAGAGCCCTACCATGGGATCCTGTGGCACCCTGACATCTGTATTCATTTGCCTCAAAATTAGTCCTGACACAAATTTAATGAAAACACACACACACACACACACACACACACACACACACACACACACACAACACACACACACACACACACACACACACACACACACACACACACAGACACACTGCACTGAAAGCATAGAAGATTAGAAGGCAGGCCAAGAATATCTCAAAATGTAAAATATCTACAAATTTCCACTGTTATTTGTTTATTATGATTATTTGTGTTATATTAATTTAATATTTATTTTTTTAAAAATCAGTGCTATTTTTTCACTCTTCTGTGTATCGAGGTCAATTATAATACAAAGCCAGTAAGCAGTAATGAAACTAGTTTTGAGTATACCCTCAACAAGAATTAAAGGTATCATAATAATTATATTGATTTGTAGCTTTATTAATATTCGAAACAAAACTACCATAACAAAAGGAGAAGATGGTCAAACAATACATTTTATCTTGCGCTGAGCATTTCATAGGGCCTTCATTTCTTTTTCATCGCCTTCCACCTTCCGTCTGTACAAAATACGCACCATCCTCCCCTGTGTCAGTAGCAGCGCTGATAATTCCCTGCATTGGAAAATGAAGACATGAAAGCAGCCAAGGATGAAAGAGTTCATCTTTTTAGCAATCTGGATTGTTATCTGTTTGCCTTTCTGAATGCACACAACAATGATGAACTATGCTTGGAATGGGTACTAGTTCTGAAACATTTGCAGTAAAATACTGCAACCTTTATGTAATTTTAAAGTTGTTTTGTATTACATTTCTGTTTCGACTTCGACTTCACATCACAGGAACTGCATGACTAGAAATTCCCTGCAGCTAACTCCTTTTAAAATCAGCACATTCTCACTTTGATGTACCAGTTTTATAGACGTTAGCTAGCATGATTTACAGATGCTAGCTAGCAAAGTAGCTTTAATCCTGTAGCTGCAAAGACAGCTTTTTTTGAGCATTCATGATATAGCACAATCGGTGTGATTTAAATTTTCATAATATTTACAGAAATATTACTATTATGATGATTATGATAAACTTCTAATTATAATTTTTTATCATAATATACGATTCTCCTAGTTTATCATAAACAACAAAGAAATATTGGAAAATAAAAAAAGGGAATTCTTGATAGTTCTTAATTCATATGCATTTCATAGCTTTAATATTATCCTAGACTCTTCTGGGAAGCTTTTTTAGTAGATTTTGGATTGTGTTTGCAGAAATGGGTGCTCATTCAGCCAAACACGCTTTAGTAAAGGCAGGTACTGATGTAGCACAAAGAGCTCTATAGCAGGACACCCAAACTCTTACAACACAATACCTTTTGTTCATAGAGACATTGGCATGTTGTAAAAAGTTTGGGTCCAAGGGAATGTGTCCACATACCATATGTGCATCCATTTTGGTGCATACCATATGTGCATCCACAGTGCATCCATTTTTGTGGGAACAGTTTGGGGAAGAACTGTATATGGATGCATATGGATGGAATATAAAAATATAATATATATATAAATAATAAATATATATCTATATATATATATATATATATATATATATATATATATATATATATATATATATATCTATATATATATATATATATATATATATATGTACAAGTGATGAACCAGGAATTTTCAAACATATAATGTAATGAGACTTATTATAAGGCTATATATAGGCTATATTATGAGGCTATATATAACTAAATTCAATTAATTGTCAAAACATGTCCAGAATCTAAAAGAAAATGTTTCAGACTCATCTGGCTTCAGCATCCTGTCTTTCATCATTAATCTCACATACACCTTCTCTCAATTTATCTCTATAAAGTCACACACTGTTTTCAGACCTGCCATATTAACGTGCAATCTTCATCCACACATACTGTACTACCACATTTATTGCAAGGATATATGCTAGTGTATATTTAGAGAGCTGTTTACTTTTCAAATGCCATAATCTATATATCTAAAGAGCAGTACAGTAATGTGTTTTCAGTATGCTATAGTAAAACTGTGTAAAAAAAAAAAAGTACATTGAGTACATTGATCTACGTTAAGCATTTTCAGTTATATACATATTAAATAAAAGTACACTCAGTAAATTTTCTTAGCCATTGACACTATATTCCAACTATTATTTATGTGCAAGATGTAGAAAAATGTGTTAACATTAATTAACATTAACATTAACTATTTCAAATTCTACATCATGTCATGTGTCTGGCTTGGTTCATTTGAAAAAAAAAATTTAATAAATAAATAAATTGTCTTTATTTATTTTTTGCCTTATTCTATTTCTCACTTTTAGGTGAAACATTTAGAGATAGCTAAAGGAAGATTTTAAAGATTTTAGATTTTAAATAAATAATTATTTTTAAATAGTATAATAAAGAATATCATGTGACTGGTTTGCCCAGTAAAATTTAGGATCTGTGCTTAATATGTAAATGTATATTGTGTATACAAATTTGTTTCTCAGTCCAGTTGCATGTTATTTAATATCTATTTTAAACTAGTTTTAGGATACACTTTATACAATTACCAGAATGATAGAGGGACAATGTCTTTGGATGGTGTAGCATTATATTTTCCTTTTAACTTGGACTATGATGTCCAAACCTTTTCCAAGCTGACAATGTCTCCTGAACAATGTGAGGTCCATGAACATATGGCTTACATGGGTTGCCCTATTTTCAATCTTTTACCACAACCCTATTGGAAACCTTTGAATCTGTGACCTGAATTTCATGACTAACAAACTTGTTGTTTAATCACAATTGTGGTTTAAATCTTCACAAACACACTATAAAATCTAGTGCCACATCTTCCCAGAAGAGTGGGGGTTAATATATCAGGAAATTGGATGTTCAGAAAGCATATATAAATCTTAATGGATGCTCAGGTGTCAACCATTATTTTTTCATATAATAATATATACATTTAAATAAAGATCTTAATACAGTGTCTGTCTACATAGTGAAGTTAAAACATAAATAACTAGTGTTTGTGGGTTTTTTTTCTTCTGCAAAATCTGTGAAAACTTATTGCACTCTTTGTGTTTGTCTATTTTCTGATTTGAACTTTATAAAGTAGGCTGCCCTGTTTTTCAAGTATCTTTATTTCAAAGAGTGCTTCAGAAAGATTCCCAGTAAGTGTGATATGGCAGTGTATCACGCCAATAACACTACAACTGTTTCAGAGTTCCATCACTCATGTCCCATTACATCTCTGTAAGCCCTTGAGTCATAATAGCACCAAGTGTTTATAGTAACAGCAGGGGATTAGAAAAAAGGGGACAATGAGAGACACCTGCACAACACTGCAGTTTTCTATGTGCACTCAGTGAGACAGGTAACAAAGTATGGAAGCTCCAGGAAGACAGAGAATTATATTGTCCCTGAAATAGGATATTAAATAAACAGTTTTATGTTTCTGTTTGGTCGAAGGTTTTTGGACCCCTGGCCAGTGTAATAATTAGTAATAATTAATGTTGCATCAAATGACTTGGTTTGCTGTTTGGTGTTATAACTAGTTTCAGAATGACAATAGTACAAAGAATGTGCCATAAGAATTTCACAAGGTTGGTCTGCAAAGGACCCTAACCTCAATATCACTAGGAAGATTTAGAGCACTGACTGGGCACAAATCCCTACTACTATGCTCCAATATCAAGTGGAATTCTAGAGAATTATCTCGATATTATACGTGCAACAGGTAGGCCAACTGTAGGCCAACCAATTATATTAATGCCCAGGGATGAAGGAATGGTATTTTCACATTCATATGGTTGTTTGACAGTCACATGTCAACACACCTTTTTGTATCTAAGCAATTTGCATTGCTCTGAGATGATAAAGAGATCCCTGAGTCATTGTTGAGTAGAATCTGTAAATGGAAAGGAATCATGGCAGGAAACGCTCCAGCATTTATATTTAGAAAAATTCTTTGTAGTATAAAAAATTAAAATGATACAATATAAAAATAGATAGCATTTGATAATAAATAAAGTGATAATTTAGGTGCTAGTTATAGGCATGTCAAGATCAGGCGTGGCACGTGCAATGTCATTTCCGATCCGGAATTTTCAACTCGTGCTTTTCTGCTGTTTGTATGACAGCAGGCATGCTCCTGGGACGGCCTGCGGAGCCAAAGTCCAGACATGGCAGCGTCCCACAATGTCTCCTCTAGAGGGCCGACTAATAAACACAGAGTGCATTCCAAAAGGTGGGGGGGCTGTAATTGTTGAAGGGACACTGGTCCAACTGTCGGTCCCCAGGTTGAGAGGTCCTGATTCTAGAAAGTGTAATTTCCTCTGCTTGGCTGAACATGGGCATGTGGTAATTGCACCCCCTGGGTGGCTCCTCGGGACCACCAGTGCCATCCAAATGAGATGCGAGATGGCAGCGTGTGAGCTGCAGGCTATCACAATAAATGGTAGATAATCATGGACATGGAAAAGGCTATGAACTTTGGCACCGCAACATTCTTTGAAAGCAATTTTGTTTAACCCGACGCTATAGATAATGACGTCTTGTTTGTATATACACTTTGTAGTGGCAACAGAACTGAATATAGATATGATTTGTTGTAATTGCACTATTGTTTTTGTTGTTGTTTTGCATAGGTTTTTCACACAGAGAATCTGGACGAGAATAAAGATCAGGTTGAAAAGTTGCATAGAAGAAGATTCTATTTTAGATAAATGTCAGATATGAAGCAAAAAGAACACATCAATCCACATCTATTGTATTCACTGCATCTGTAACAGCCATAATTATTATTTTTCTATTAGACATTTCTATGTCATTTGGTTGTATTCATTGTATGTCATTTTGTTTGTATTTGTTGGGCAGTTGAGAACTTTTCTAGTGTTCCGCGCAACATAATGTTGCAGCACGTACCTTTAATAAAGTGAAGCACCTCGAGAGAAAGGACGCGTGCAGGTGGTGGAGAAAGAGAGGTATTGTTTGTAGACATCGTGGTAAGAGTTTGGTTTTTGTTTTGTCTGGTTCACTCATTCCCTCCTCGGTTTGTGCAGTCAGCGAGGTGTGTTACATTTTTCTTTTGTTGGTTTCTTTTACGTAATCAGTTCGGCATTGTTATAAAATGTTTACTTATGGATGTACTTTTTTTGTTTATTATATAGTTTGACGGTGGTTGTTATATTGGAAAGCCTTAAAAGTGCAATAAACCATCAGTAACTACAAACTGTGGTGGTGTATTACCTGGAGGGAGTGATAGTTAATTTATCTTTAAGGTCATTGTGGTTTCAATTTATATGATGTTTATGATATTTAGTGTAAAAAAAAAAAACTAACATAACTCAAAGTTAAATTTATGAGACTAAAACTCAAGCGAGCTACTGCTGGGCCACTCCTCTTACACCAATCATTTTATTGTATATGCTGGAATGAACAGTTATATATCATTATTCCGGATCAGTGGAAAAGGATGATTAAAGTATTTTACACACTGAATTATTGCCATTTTTGAACACCTGACTGCTCGTTTTATTTTAAGGTGTCTCTCTTCCTGCCTATCTTTTTCTTTTGGCTTAGCAGAATGTTTAGTTGTATTATGTATTTATGTACAGCGAGGGGTGTAGCCAGTGTTTAAGGTGCTGAGCTGCTGATCGGAAGGTTGGGGGTTTGAGCCCTGACTATTCTATTATGTACTAAGACTGTATTAATACACAAAGCAAATGTTGACAAATCTTTTTTGCTTGTATATTTGAATATGCTAAAAAAAAAGGTACTAGAGTACTAAACAGATCATCACCGGGTTGCAATATGTGTTTTATATAAATATTTGACATATGCACGTTTGCAATAGGCTTCTGTGCATTGTTAAATACAATATTCTTTCTAAGCACCATAGCTGGTTATGTGTTAGGGTCATACAAATGTCAACATAACACTAATAAATAGATTTTACACATGTCGAAAGTTGACACATTATTTGAATTGGTGCATTTCCAAATTCAATTTGCAAATGAAATTTCCCTGAGCCAAACCTCCTTCTTATTGGCCGAACATGAACAAGTGCGCAAGCTGTAGCTTGGACGCAGGAAGGAGAAAGCGATGTTTACTTCTCCGTGTACTCTCGCCACGAGCTTTGTCAACTCTTTTAATAGCATCTTGGAGAGAACCTGCGAGAAGATTAAAACGCTGTCGTTAAAGCTCCTGAAGTAATTGCTCTGGACAGGTCTATCACGGCAGGACAAAGGCCTCTGTGATGAGGGCAAGCAACAAAAGTGTGAGTGGTGCATGTGACACGCCAGGCGGTGGGAAGGAAGCGTACAGAAACGATGGAGGTGTAGGGGGGAGCGGGCACGGAGCAGTAATGAATCTGCCAAAGCATTCCGCACCACAGAATCATGGAAAAAAAAATCTAATCTGAGAGATATGAGCGAGTACGAATATCCGTATTCATTAAAAATCTACCTTAAGACCCGATTCGTTCGGGTGGTTTGACGAGGCCTGTTCTGACAGAGATGTTTAGGTTGGTTTAAGCAAATGTGACAGGCTCAGGTAGAACACTGTACTCTGTAGGCAGTTTGATGGTGGCTGTGATGAGTGCAGATATTAGTGGAAGCTGAATGCTTTTGCAATGAGCTATTCATTACGAATTTGTCCTTACTAAACAACTATTTGAAATGAATCGTGCACGTTTAATCAAAAATGATCCCTTTACAGATACCTGAAAGTCTGGGCATGTACTTACTTTTCCTTTATAGCTCAATTGTAGTGCTGCCATGTGTTTCATGGAAATATTTAACATAATATGCACATTTGCAATAAGCTCCTGTGCATTATTACATGCAATATTATTTATATTTCTTCATGGCCGTTTATATGTTGGGGGCATACAAATGTCCATTTAGTAAATAAAGATAAAGATTCGTCCGAATATTTATTTGTAACATATACCTAACAGTATTTTTTTTTCTTCCCAGCTTGATTTGTTACTGCGTCAGAGCTATGGAATTGTGCCCCCGGAGCACAAATGGTTAAAGGACTTGCTCAAATGACCAAGAGGGGCAACCTGGGCTACCCCCAACTTTTCTGATTAGTAACCAAATTCCTTAATCATTGAGCTACAGTACCACTCCCACTTAATTAATGTACTTAAGTCATTTTTAGGCTACGTTCTCATTTCACTGAGCTATAAGCAACTTTCACTCTCTACTCAACTTATGATTCAGTATACATACTTTATTTTAATTGACAGTGGCCATTAACAATGACATTTTTTAATCATTCAGCATATCTGTTTATCTAAAATTATTTACTATAATTTATTTGTCATTATAGCTTTTCTACTTTGTGACATGACAATGTAATTCATTCATTCATTCATTCATTCATCTTTCTACCGCTTTATCCGATCTTCCCTCGGGTCACGGGGAGCCTGTGCCTATCTCAGGAGTCTATGGGCATTAAGGCAGGATACACCCTGGATGGAATGCCAACCCATCGCAGGGCACACACACACACATTCATACACACATTCATACACTAGGGATTTTCCAAGGTGCCAATCAACGTACCGTGCATGTTTTTGGACCGGGAGGAAACCGGAGAACCCGGAGAAAAACCCCATGAGGCACGGGGAGAACATGCAAACTCCACACACACATGACCGAGACGGGAATCGAACCCGGACCCTGACGGTGTGAGGCGAACGTGCTAACCACTAAACTGGAAGACGCTGCTGTGGTGATCTTGGTGATCTAAGCCAGTGTTGGGGTCATTACTGAAAAATGATTATTTCTCCACTACTGGCTCATTTATCCAACAGGGGTTTTCTATTTTTCCTCCACAAGTTCCACAAGGCAGTTCGCTAGAGAGAGGATTTGAATAAATTGCTGATTGCCTTTAGCACGGCCTAAGCTTTTGTCCTTAATGGCATTTTCCCCCTTAAATTACTTTTCTTTTTATACTATAGGTAGATTTTGAATACAGTACGTTTACACTTTAATTTGAGTAAAAAGTTGTAAAAGAGTAAAATCAAGAGTAAAAGAGTTGATACTTCAACTACTACTAAAGCTAATACTACTACTAATACTTCTACCTGAGTAATGAATGTAAATACTTTTGATTATAGGATCTAATCAACAAACACAGAAAAAGAAAAAAAACAACTGAAGTGATTCAGCGAGTCTTTCCATACGGCAAGATGTAATTCGTACGATAAAACACCTACAAATGACTGACATTTGAAGGTCCTACCTTCCACGGATAGTTGTTCTATTTATATTAAAGTTCTATCCTAGAGCTTCTATCGGGCATCACATTTGTTTCTGAGATGTATACAGCCAGCCTTGTTTCTCCAGATTCCGCTTTCTCACAGAACACTGCTGTGATATGAACAACAAGGCTCCTGTTCACCATAACCAACACCAGGTCATTTCCACATTGCTCATATACACCTTATTAAACTTGTCAAATCTGATTAAAGCGGGTGACTACATAGGGTAATATTTTTTTGGTGGATACTGGGATTGCTGGTCATCAGCTGCAGCAAGTAGATCCACTATAAGCTTTTAAAAAGTATGTTCTCTTCTGAATTCCAAGCACCATGAACAGGGCCATGTGCTCGCTTCAGCAACAAAGGCACAAAGTTTTTTTTTTTTTTTTAATTCAATCCAGTTGGGATGGTTGTCAAAGACGGAAGGATGTAATCACAAATGACACAAGGCACAAAAGGGGTTCCCTACAATTGCTAGATGAATGATCAGCCAATGTGGCAAATATCTCAGTTATTAGAGTTACGACATTTGAATAGCTCTCAGAATGGGTGCACTGATGCCTTTACCTGCTGATTCTTCTTTTACTAGTGCTCAGGACAACTTGGATGCTTCCTAACAAAGCCATTTCAGCTGTACCTTTAGAATTGGCCTCTCAAAATAAATCTAAAACACCCATGAACACAAGAGTCCACTGTATGCTTTGAGTGGCCTTAAGCGAAGCTGTCCCTTGAATGAAATCTTGTCGACTGAATGCTCAGGCTGAAATATTTTTCATTCACTATTCAACCACCACAAACCCACACACACACACACACACACACACACACACACACACACACACACACACACACACACACACACACACACACACACACACGACCCTGAAGATTCCAGAGAAACATGTCTTTGGGTAGTGATGTTTATTACAAAATCATGAGTCTGCTGAATAACTTTTAGTTCATGAAAGATATCCACATTCAAACACATTTGTCGCTCTTCTGGCTGTAGAAAGAATTCTCTGGAGTGACGCTGATTTGCGAAATACAAAGCGTGATATTTTACAATGTTTTTTTTTACCAGAACATTTTGTTATTTGTGCATTAAGTGTACACGAAAGCAAATACACTGCCGTTTTTATGTTTTTGTTATTACAATTATGGTGCAAGTTTGATTGGCCATGAGGTCATCAAAATATTTCTGCATGCCAATTTAAAAATGGAAAAAAACCCATAAATTTTTATTTGAATTAACACTAGGGAAGTACTCAGGGTGCTCAATCAGCATTTTTATCTCACTGAACTATTGTATATTTTTTTTTACTCACAATGAAATTTTTACTGTATACATAAACTAAGAATAATTGCATCATTTTCTATGGAATGCAGCGAAATATAAATTATTATTTGGGTTTTTTTTTTTTTTGTATGTTCCAATACTTAAGCAATACTGCACTCTAGTGGTAGCTTGTTATAACAAATAAGTCTCTTGTATGTCCAGTTCAGATAATAAAAATAATAAAATAATAGACATAAAGCATAATTGTCCTTGCTAATTTTTTTTTGCTATTCTAGCATACTAATATTCCAATCCTTATGTACAGGCTGAGGTTGGTTTTCCACATTTGCTGATGTTACTCTCTGGGTTAGAAGAAGACAGATTCCACAGAGAATGCTAAAGAAGGAGGCAGGCGGTGCCAACATGAAGGATGGCCCATAGTATAGACTGAGGTGGAGGTCCGGGCACGTGTAGGATCTGCGCTGGAGGACAGAACGTTCCAGAGAGCCTGAGACCTGAACCCATAATGCAAATGTCATCACCACGACCAAAAGCAAGAATCCTAAAAACATGGATAGAAGTTTTAGATATTTAATCACAATTTATTTAAGGCAAATTCATAATAGGTGTCAAAAATCAAATTGATGCATGTTTGTATGTGCTTATTTTCAGATTATAATAAAACCATATTATATTTTAGCATGGTTTTCAGTGATATGTAACAAGTTTGGTGATTTTGGTGATTTGTTGTTGTTTGTAAAGAGTATGTGTTCTGTATACCATGCCAAAACGTCGTCGCCATAACATGTAAGTTATAATTAATGGATTTCCATTCAAATGAAATGAACAGGAATAATCATTCATTCATTCATTCATTTTCTACCGCTTTATCCGATCTTCCCTCGGGTCACGGGGAGCCTGTGCCTATCTCAAGCGTCTATGGGCATTAAGGCAGGACACACCCTGAATGGAATGCCAACTCATCGCAGGACACACTCACATTCATACACTAGGGACAATTTTCCAAGGTGCCAATCACCCTACTGTGCATGTTTTTGGACTGGGAGGAAACCGGAGAACCCGGAGAAAAACCCCATGAGGCACGGGGAGAACATGCAAACTCCACACATGGCCGAGACAGGAAACGAACCCGGACCCTGGCGGTGTGAGGCAAACATGCTAACCACTAAGCCACCGTGCCCCTATGCAATAATACAATATGGTATAAATACAACATGTGAATGCAAGAATATTTGAAAGAAAAACTAAATACAGTACTGGATATACAATCCTGCATATTAAGAAATGAAGAAACACATGATGATGGAGAAAACATTAAGGATGTAAGCAAAACACAATATATTATTAGCAAGGACTGTGTTTACCACCAGTTATGAAAAGAGCACCTCCAGCTTCATAAAGGCGCCGGTTGGCTGTTGGGATGCCGCAGATGGTAACAAACACACCGAACATCACCATGGTAAATCCAAGGATAGACATAATACACCAGAATGTCCTGTGCACTGATAAAAAAAACATTAGCTAAATATTTCATGGATATCAATCAGCTTTGAGGGTTAAAATAGGTGCATAAATTGTTGTCCAGTACACATTTTATTATATATTACTGAAATCTAGCATGCTTCCGGACTAGTCATGTGTGTACTTTACATGTGTGTAGCTTTGGAAATAAATTGTAGAGAAATTCTCACATGTTGTTGTATCTAGGTTTGAAGAGCTTCTTCTTTTGTCAGGTAGCGGATCGAGGGAAAAGTAGACAGGCATGCAAGTCTTCTCTGATGGTTGGTTAGCTGTTATAAAAAGCATACAGCAGTAAAAATGAGCAATTCATTCATCAGTCGAATCAGTATCTGCGTTATTACATAATGATCAGATTCATGCTATAGTCACCTACTGATCCAAAAATTCCAGTATGCTCTCCTCTTCTCTATCTGTCCTGTAGGAGCATCTCCAAAAAATGCCGTCATGGTACGACAGAACTGTGCTTTTCAGATCACGTGGGTCTTCTGTTAGACCATCCTGTAAATTTTTATGAAGAAAACAGTCATTTGTAACAACAATCTGCATATCTCTTGTGTTAATAATTGTGTTAAGCACACAATTAAGTACACACTTAAACTGGATTGAGAGCTACACAATAGTTTCACACAAATATGATATTTCTGGAACTGTGGAAATTCATTTCTGTCCTTTGAAAACAATAGATACTTAAAAGAGAAGTGAAATTTGTAAGAGGTTTACTACAGACAGATTGTAGTGATGACAGTGAACTATCAATCTAAAAAAAAAACAGTAGTTTTACAGTTTACATTACTTTTACATGTTGACTGTGCAATTGTTTTGTTTGATATGCACATTTATTGATTTGCTTATTGTATTTGATTGTATCGAATCGGGCTGATTCTTACTACCCTTTAAGATGTTTCACTGTTTGCCTTTATTGCTGTGTTATTTGCAGTGCTATTTAATATGGGTGTGATTTTGATTGGCTTGTGGTTTGAATTAGATTTTCCCTTGGTGTATGCCTGGTGCTATATCAGCCCGCTTCAACATAGAAGCCGTAGCGGCTATTTCCCTGTAGTTTTATTTTGTTTTCTGTCTATACTGATCTGGTGACCGTCCATAGTTTTATTCATCTTTTATGATTGAGCATTGTTAAATATTTCTTGTATTAAAATAAACTGTCTAAAAATCCTGCACCTCTTGCTTTATTATTTTTCAGTGGAGCGTACTTGTGTGCTTTAAGTTGGTTTATTTTATTCTCTTTTCTTTTCCATGTTATTACGGGTTGGGATAGTCGCTACTGGTGTGCGCTGCGTCGCTACAAAGTGCAATTAGTAGAAAGGAGAAAATATCTCCTTTATACATTTAGAATGTATCAGTCGGTCACCACAGGAGCTGCTCAGACATAAATCTGTTTCATATGGCATTGATGATAGCTTAAGTACCATCTTCCTTTCTCCCACTTCCTGTACTAGGGGACTCCCCAGAACTGAGCCAGCATTACTGATCAGCTTGTCCAGTGTCGCTCTGTCTGTAGAAGAGATACAACTGCTCCATGAGACCATACCATAGAACATGGTTGAAAGCACCACAGTGTCAAAAAGTCTTAATTTGAACTACCTGTACTCCAAACAATGTTATCACAGCAAAAAGGGTCTGTTCTGTCCCTTTTTATAAATAGCCTCTGTGTTGTCTGTCTAGTCCAGTTTACATTTACAGCATTTGGCAGCTACCCTTATAAAGAGCAATTTACAACTGAGAAATTGAGGGTTAAGGGCCTTGCTCAAGTGTACACTAATGGCAGCTTAGTGGTGGTAGAGTTTGAACGAGTGAGCTCCCAGTTCAGAGGGCAACACCTTAACCACTGAGCTACCACCTCCCTACACTAGTTTGCTGTTCGGACACCCAGGTATTTATAGAAGTCCACCCTCTCAGTGCCTTTTCCCTGAATGTTCACTGGTGATTGTGATCTGTGTGTTTTCCTACAGAAATCCACCACCAGATACTTTGGTCTTTCCCTCGTTTATCTGAAGGCAGCTTCATTGGCACCAGTCCACACAGTTCTGGATCAGTTCTCTGTACTGAAGTGGATCCATTGATGGGCTGACCAGAGGTCAGAGATGAGTTAGCACCGGCATCTCCAATGGCTTCACATATGCAAGGTCAGTGCCAAAGGTCTGTAGTCCCCAAAGTCCTTTGGGCATTTGGTACAGGTACCATTCAGGAGGTCTTCCCCAGCTGTGGCACCTTCCCCAGTTTCAGGCCTCAGACCAATCATGTACAACACTATGCCATTCAGTTGGTCTGTACATCTCTGAAGGAGCCTGGAGCCTGGAGGCCCTTTGGGCCTGCTCCCTCGTTTTGATCTTCCTGAGCTCACCTGGTCTTCTGTAAGGGGCAGAGTGTAGTGGTTGGGATTTGGAGATAGATGATATATCAGGTGTTTTGTGCGTAAGCTGTGAGAGGGCTGGAGCAGCCGAGAAGGGAAGTGGCAGAAGGGAGGATTTGGTGGGGACAAGGGTGTGTAGCTGATAAAATCTGTTAAAGAATTGATTTAGATCATTCACCCAATTCTGGTCACCATCAGCCCAAGAACTGGGAACTTTATGTCCAGTGATGGTTTTGGGCCCTTTCCACAAATCTCTGATGTTGTTCTGCTGCAGCTGATCCTCCATCTTCCTCCAATAGCATGCTTCTCTGATCATCTTTCTCAGTTCTCTCTGTAACAGTTTCAGTACTTCCTTGTTTCCTTAATTAAAACCCCTATTATTCTTCTCTTTAAGGAGAGTGTTTATATCAGGGTGGATCCAAGGTTTGTTGTTGGGAAAGCATCGTATAGTCTTGGTGGGTACAGTATTCTCCACACAGAAGGTGATATAGTTTGTAATACAGTCAGTTAAATTGTCAATATAATCCTCATGTGGATTGCACAATGCCTCCTACACAGTTGTGTCAGAACAGAGCCTCACTGGTCTCATCAGACAATGCTGGATACAGCTGGTTTCCTGCACTCAAGGGGTTTGTATACAACCAGCTGCATCCCACACTGTGAAAGACTGTTTTGACACGACTGTGTGGAAGGAAACTTTGCAATCCACATGGGGAGAATATTGACAATTTACCATGACTGTATAGAAAATATGTGAACACCTGACAATAAGATATAGTATGTTTTTTTAACCCCGAATCCCACCTTTAGCACCCATTCTCTGTTATAATATCCCCGGGATGAGCCCTGGTTAGTACCTGGATGGGAGACCACCTGGGAATACTAGGTTGCTGTGGTCTGTGTGGGTCTTAATAACCACAGTATAGTGACGGGGACACTATACTGTCAAAAAGCACCGTCTTTTGGATGAGACATTAAACTGAGATACTGACTCTCTGTCATCATTAAAAATCCCATGATGTCTTTCGAAAAAGAGTAGAGGCGTGTCCTCAGCATCCTGGCCAAATTCGCCCATTGGCCTTCTGACCATCAAGGCCTACTAACCATCACCATATCTACTGATTGGCTTCATCACTGTCTCCTCTCCACCAGTAAGCTGGTGTGTGGTGGGCGTTCTGGCGCACTATGGCTGCCGTCGCATCCTCCAGGTAGATGCTGCAAACCAGTAGTGGAATTAGGAGTGTCCTGAAAAGCGCTATATAAATTTAATGAATTAGTGTTATTATTAATAACCTAATTGAAAATGGTCAATTACATTTTGGGGTGTTCCTGTGAAGATTTGTGCTCATTCAGCCACAAGGATGTTAATGAAGTCAGGTACTCACGAAAAAAAATTTTATGCTAGTGAATCCAAAATTATCCCGTGAAAATAAAAACAAATGGCTGAAAAAAGTACCAGTACTTTTGTCAGGATATTGTTTCCTAAACCTTCATAAGGAAAAATGGAAAAGACTCTTCTTTAAAATTAATAAACTTGAAAAAAATTGGATTTAAATTGACATGCAACTGAATTGACACGGTTATATAGCAGATCCTAAATTATGTTATCCAACCTATGTAAACAGTATCTTCATGGACGCAGTGGGACATTGTTATGCCGAATTTACATTTACAGTATTTAGCAGATGCCCTTATAATGACGTACAAAAATCAGATTTGGGCCGCGTAGTTTAAAAGAAAGTGTACTTTGTGGTAACAAGAAAAAAACGGATGTGTCACGGATGTACCAGGTTCTGTCATCATCCAATCACAGTGCACACCCTCACCGGAATACTAATCGCACAGGCCGCACCTGATCCACATAATCACCTGCGCTCTGTCAGCCTTTAAAAGGACTCTGTTCCCAGCACGCCATGTCCAGTCTTCGTACTAGCAACAGCAGACTCGGACTATTAAAAATATTGTTTGCTAATCCTGTGTGTTTGTTTCTCCTGTCTCCAGCGCTTCCTGTTCCTCAGTCTCCCTCTGTTCCATCCCTGGTTTCAGATCCCAGTTCGCTCCTGATTACTCCTGTCCTCCCTTCTAACCCTTCTCCTCCTTTCTTATTCAGCTCCTGCTCCGTGCATCCCTATCCACCTGTCCTCTCACTTGTGTATAAATAAACCCTTGAATAAACTTGTCCGTGTCACGTCTGCTCATTACACTCAGGTGTCCCAATACTTTTTGTTCATGTACTGTTATAAAATCTTTAAAAACGAAAAAAAGTAGCACCTCCAAAAAGCACAAGGGGCACGGTGGCTTAGTGGTTAGCACATTCGTCTCACACCTCCAGGGTCCGGGTTCGATTCCCGTCTCGGCCATGTGTGTGTGGAGTTTGCATGTTCTCCCCGTGCCTCAGTGGTTTTTTCTCCGGGTTCTCCGGTTTCCCCCGTTCCAAAAACATGCACGGTAGGTTGATTGGCACCTTGGAAAATTGTCCCTAGCGTATGAATGTGTGTGTGATTGTGAGTGTGTGTGCCTTGCGATGGCTTGGCATTCCATCCAGGGTGTATCCTGCCTTAATGCCCATAGACGCCTGAGATAAATACAGGCTCCACGTGACCCGAGGGAAGATCGGATATAGCGGTAGAAGATGAATGAATGAATGAATGAATTCAAGCACAAATAATATGTAACTCTATTAACTAAGAAGCTCATCATGAATTAAAGGCAGTGTCTCACTACAATCAGTAAGACTGTTTTAAATAAAGACCAGACTCGCTCATCGTTAGTCTAATAACAGCAACACACACACACACACACACACACACACACACACACACACACACGCACACAGCTGTTCCAAGATCTCCTTACTTTATAATTCTCGAGAGATAGAGAGCAAGAAAGAAAGAGAGAGAGTCTCTATTACTGAATAGTGCTATGTTATTAAAAAAAACACAGTCATGTTGTTCTTACCTTTCTGATAACTCTCCCAACTCTCTGTATGTTCTTGTCCGGTGGATCACAAGACTCCAAGGATAAGAGCCAGTAGTCTGTACCGAGAGAAAGCAGAAAAAACAAAAATCCCAGACTTCCACAGAAGCCAGACATGAACTGGAGCACTGCTAACCGCATAGCGTACGAACTCAGACACCTACTACAGTTAGACCTCTCTCTGCCTTCCAACACCAGTTTGTCTGTCCATCTCTCATATCTACAGAGTGCAGTAACGGCTTGTCGTAAAGTTTGCTTGTTATTTTTAGTGCCTTCTTTGCATGCCGGTCATAAATCCCACCCCCGATTTAAAATTCGAAAATAACCACTAAAGAAAGGAAACAGTAGACACACGTGACATGGTGAGGGTTATATAAGGATACTGTTTTAGAGATAAGGAAATGTCAATCATTTTGGAGTTTCTTAGTTTTACCACATTAGGTTTTTATTAATATTGGTTTTCATCCACATGCAAGAGCTTCTAAAGCATTATCAGGATCTTAATGAAAGGTTTCAAGATTTCATCCAATGCATTCAATGGACCAGTGTGACATTATGAAGGCAATCACACAGGGATGAAGAAAGTGGCCCACCACTCTGACATTCACAAGTATAGAACATCCATAAATTCCGAATGCCCGTAAATTAAACTGATTTTAGGACATATTCAGAAGTATACTGGTCAGAAATTACAAATGTTTAAGATAAAATAAGATTTTTTAATTTTACATTTTTTTTATTTAGTAATCCCGAAGGAAATTCTTCTACTAGAGATTGCTCCAGGTAAAGTAGAATACAACATGTAATAGTATAACATCTAATAGTTTTAGCTGGTAGAATTATACATTATGATTCTAAAACAAATTGTACATGATAGTTTAAGAGAAACCGTCCATGATATAGTTAAATCATATTGCACAGGATAATGTTAGATTGTTGAATTAGATTAAATTAATTATATTGCACATGAAATGGTCTAACAAAGGTAAACAATTACAGCGGTAGCCCTAGTGCAGGTTGTGACTCTATAACAGGGGTGGGCAAACTACGACCCGTGGGCCACAACCGGCCCCTCCAGCTTCAGTAATAGAGACAGATTTCCGGATCAGCTTATTGAGTCTCTCTTAGTTTATTGGCATCAGCTATCTTTGCTTTGCTACCCAAGCAGGCTACAATGTTATTTTTAATCCCCTCGCTAAATATTTATATTTAATATTACCCTTCAGTAACATACTGACCCAAAGCACAAAAAGACACACAATGTGTGTTCACACTTATGCAACCATGTTCTGTTCATTTTTTTTGTTATGTTTTGTATTTTCTACCATCCTGTGTAAACTCTTGACATTCAGGGAAATGATTTGCTCATAGGACGCCTGATTTGCATGAATTAGCAGGCATGTGTCTTTCCTTATTAAAGTTCTTATTGCATCTCAGAAAAAAAGTGCACAGGATCTTCTTACTTTTCAAGACCTTAACCAATCAAATTAGAGAATTCAATAGTCATGTAACAAATATGAAAATAAGGTAGATACATCGTAACACATGACTATGACTACAACACATTAATGTTATAATACCACTATTATTGTAGTGCTTTATATTTTGGAAACCCTCATCAGTGAGATGATCCTTCTCCACAGACACCTGAATCTAAGAGACAGATGGCACCCAAACCCATCCCTATGCTGTTCTGCAGGGTTCCCACCACACTTCTCACATTTGACGCATGCAGCATAATGCCTACCACGATCGGGCCTATGATAAGCAGATATGACTCAGGGAGCCAGATGGTGATTTTTATATGCATCTAAATTCCTTTCAACTATATTGCATGGGATTTTTGGAGAAAATAATGTCCAGGGTCTCTATTTGTGAGCTTAGGTTTCTTACATGTTTTGTGTGTTTTCCTGTTTGCATGGGTATCCTGCAAATGTCCAGAAACATGCAGGTACATGGAGTATCTATAGTATTTTCTGGAGGTTTAATGACTGAATGAGTTGGTTTTTCAGCTTGCAATGCAAAAGTGTTGCTCAGTAGAGAAAAAGGTTGCATCAGATCCTGAAGTTAATTAGAGTAATACTGTAATGAAGATTAAGAATGTTCCTCATGGCGAATGCTTGTTCCTGTGTACAGTGGCTTTTGAATGATAACATTTCCTACGGATGGTTGTTCTGACTCTTATTGACTTACAGCACATTTTATGAAATTAATTTTATAAATGAATTTAGAAAAAAACAGTTATTATTGTGTATGCTGGAACCATCGTGAGAATCTGATGCAACTTATTTCTCTACTGTGTAACATTGCAAAATAATCTGTGCAAGCCTTTTGCATTACATACACAAAAAAAGAATCGTGTACACCAGATGTGTTGTGTCAGCATTTAGTATCGCAAAGCGCTAACCACAAGGCACTACTTGTCAAACTGAATTGCAGATGTATGTCTATATATGTATGTTTGTCTCTCTCTCTCTCTCTATCTCTCTCTATATATATATATATATATATATATATATATATATATATATATATATATATATGTCTATGCTTGACATTTATGCCAGCTTGACATTTATGTTTGCTCATGGGTAAATGGTAAATGAAACTAATTGTATCACATAAGTATTACAATATAGGAGAAGAGTAGTGAAAAGGAATTATATCAATTTAAAACTGGGCCTCACAAAAACACAATTATCAAAGTAAACTAGCAAAATAAATATTAAAATAGCTTCCATGGCAATAGAGATCTTTGTTATATTTTTGAGAATATTAAGCATAGTCAGATCGATAGATTTGAATTGCATTAATACATTGCTGGGACGTGCAGCTTATTATGTTTTATTTTTATCGCAGGACTGCCCATCTTGGGTGCATTTGTAATTGGCAGCCACTAATTCTTGCCTTCAAATGTGTGATTATATTCATCAGAGTTAAAAGATCTTAAAAATATTTTTACAGTCCTATACTCAGAAATATGATTGCGGTATGGTTAGAGGTGAAAAAATATTGAGGAGACTTATACCTTTTATCTTGTTTTAGTCCCATTTGGTGTTACTACCTTTTGAAGAACAAGAAATAAAGGAAGTGATGGCACGACCCCCACAGAGCCCTGGTCTCAACATCATCTATGGGAGTGTGTATGGGATTCCATGATGAGGATGTGAGAAGGTTTACATCCACAGAAGATCTGTGTTTACAGTATTATGCACTAAATAGTCCCTAAATAGTGTTACATAAGTCTCACCCACATTAACAATCGGTACATAATTGTTGCCTCGACTCACTCGCATCAATGTACCTGACACTAAAGGTCCAGCAGGGAGCCAGTCTCTGGTGGTTCAAATAGCATAGTTTCTTCCAGCCCAGAGCCCAGAACACATGGAAGACAACACCTGGTGCTCCCTATAATACGATATGAAGCATGACCTCGTAATCACACTTTACCTATGCAGCTACTCCGAGCAGCGTCAGATACTTGGCAACAATATTGCAATGCATGAACCACGGTGTTAGAAGCCCTTACCACAGGTGGTTTATCAAAATGAGCAGCACCATGCTATCCAAAGAGCTCCTTCTCAACACATTCATCCCCAAAACTTGGGCACCAGTGCCCCCAGTAGAATCTCTGACAACCAGCACACCACGTCCTGGAATGATCTGACATAGAGCTCAACATCCAACCAACATAGGGGGATCAACAGACAAAATGTCCTATCTTTAACCTGTACATCACAATGAAAAAGGCTGATGGGCACATTAAGGTACCTGCATCGCAGCAACAATTATAGTAAGTTGATCCAACTACTGCTGCTGTGAGGTTATGATCTTCCAGAGGCTCCTTAAAATCAGATTGAGAATGCTCTTGCACCCCATACTGGACACCACACACTAGTAGGACTGACTCATTTCCACTCGCACCTCTTGGCATTCCCACATAAAGACCTCCAATGAAGAAGAAGCAGACTGATGGCGAACGAGTTGCTTCAATTCCTTATGATCAGCAACCAATCAGCAACATACTCAACAAACTGATCACGTACCACAACATCCGAATTAGAAATAGCATTGTGACTGCTGTTTAAGCCTCTCCAGGAGGCAAATGAAGAAAGCGAATCATACTTGATTTTGTCAAACACACACACACACAAATTTTTTTGAAATGGCACACATTATGAAAAAAAAACATAATGCTACCCCACTTCAGGACAGCACGCCAGGTTTTATGTAACCTGCGAACAGTGTTTCTACATAAACGGTCAGCTAGAATAAAAATGTAAAAGCTGTGTGTTTGTTTGCACATGGACAGTGATCATGTGTAGGACGGATTCACAGATAGGATGAATTTATAGAACACAGGCATTCCCAATGAAGCAGTCACCCAGCAGTCACCCAGGACCCAACAGGTTGCAAATATCCAGCAGGAACGTCACTACCCTCCAAAACAACGGACTTGAAATAATTATTGCTTTTTCCCCACTGGGTAGCCAATTACTTCCCCCCAAGCCACCCTTTTCTCTGCTACCCTGCATCATACAGACAAGGGAGTGTTGCCCCACCGTAGTGCCACTACACCCCATTTGATGTGCAAGCGATAGCTGCTTAAAATGACCTTAACTATCGAAAAAGATTTCCCACTATCGATAAGGTCCTGTAAGAAGCTCAACATTAAAGAATGCAAATGTTGTTCCACCACCTTTCATGCTCAAATTCTTTTTTTACAGAAAGAAACAGCCAAATCCTGCATGCACAAACTACAAGCTTTAAAATGTCAAATTTAAATATTGCTAAACTCAATATGTGGTTTTGTATTTATTTAAAGTACACTTTTATACACAAATTCCCTGAATTAGTGTTTTATATACTTGTAATTCAGTGGTTTAAGGCGCTGTGAAGGTTGGGGTTCAAGGCCTGGTATCACCAAACTGCCGCCCTTGGGTCCTTGACCAAGGCCCTTAATTCTTTGTGCTCCAAGGGCATATAGCTTTCATAGCTGACCCTGCGCTTCCAAACTAGCTGGGATGTGTGAAGAAAGAATTTGACTCTGCTGTAATGTGTATGTTACAAATAAAGGCTATTCTATTCTATTCTATAAACCATCTAATTAAAAATAAAATATATATATATATATATATATATTTGTTGTTTTTTTTTTACCCAATTTGTTTAATCTAAAGCGACTAAACTGAAACAGGATAAAGCTGTGGGCCTTGCTTAATATAATACATTACATTTACGGCATTAGGTAGAGCGACTTACAGCTGAGCAGTTGAGGGTTAAGGGCCTTGCTCAAGGGCCCAGTAGTGGCAGCTTGGTGGTGGTGGTAGTGGGATTTGAACCTGCAATCTTTTGGTCCAGAGGCCAATGCCTTAAGCTTCCACCTCCCTACCACAATAGCAGTTTGCTGATTAGGATTTTTAAATCCTATTTTAAATCCTATTTATCCTATTTGCTGATTAGGATTTTTAAGACTTTTAAAGATTTTTCTAATTACTAGCAAAATGCCCCTCCAACCTGACCATGTCAGGCAATCGACTGTATATACTGAGAGGATGGGAAAGGAGATCATTTCTTGGAATAATATAACACAGCCACCTAAAACCAAAGATCACATGATGGCAGCAGAGTCCCAACTCAAGCAGAGTTAGTGCTGTTCAAGTTACAAGACTGTTAAGCTTTATCCAGTTGATGTATATTATTAAATACAACCCAAAATCCAGAAATGTTGGTGATTTTATTCAATTTCTTAAAAAGAAAATGTCCGAACATTTCCAGAATTCGGGTTTATTATATTAGAGGTGTAATATAGAATGAGAATAACATCTGTTCATGTTAGCAGAATGCTAATAGAATGAGGAAAGATACGATAGTAGTGATATGGAGAAGTGAGAAAAACATATGCAGAAGTAGTGTGGTGAAATATTTTCTGGGAAAACGGAGCAATAGCCCCATGAAGTCAGCCGTTTATCTTATAAAAATGACCACATTGATTATAATCATCATGATCATGACATATTACATGCAATACATGAAGAAAGATTTTTTTTCTAAAGACCAGTAGAATAAACTAGAATAGATCAAGTGACCATATAATCATATGTCCATGTGACCAAGTCCAATCATATGATCATATGATACCATGATGTCATAAAATCAATAATATGTTAATAATATGCAGCATTTTTGATTACAGTATAAAACATAAGCCAACTAAAAAGCTATTTTGTATTTCGCCAGAAGATGGCAGTATACCTGTGGCCACACTATAGCCGCCACAGCACAGCAGTGCTTTTTCCCAAATCTGTGAGTCCACAAAGGGAAGATAGGAGGTGGCGCTGGAGACTGGCAAGCACTACAAACCTTTAACTAAGAGTGCATTTACTAAAGACTGCGTGATAAAAATGATGGATACAATTTGTCCTGAGAAGAGGCAAGGGTTTGACAGAGTAATTTTGGTGAAAATTTGTTTAGATTTATTTGTGTTCTGTGTGAATAAATAAAGAGTATGCTATGTGAAATAGAAAATCATTATGAAGTTCATTTACATTTAACTTTAATACTTCACAGAAAAGTTTGGACACCCCTGATATAAACTTGATGGACATTTCAGATATGAGGTCAGTGTTCTGCACAGGTCACTGGAGTTCCTCCACACTGAATTGAACACAATTTGTGTTTATCTAGTTTACTTTATGCATGGGTGAACAATTGTGCTGAACAATTAACATGTTCTTACATTCAGTTGTCTTAATTGTCTGTTATTAACAATGCCAGAGATCAGAATTGCAGACTTGTGTTTTAATATATTATTTCCATGAATAGATATTACATTATCCCCATTCATACATACATATATGTATATATGTACTCCAGAGTGAAGGCAAAAGGGCCAACAAGTGCTTCAGGACTGCTGGAAAACAGGTTTCAGGTGCCTCATGAAACTTGTTGAGAGAATGCCAAGAGTGTGCAAGGTAGTAATCAAAGCAAAGGGTGGCTATTTTCAAGTTATTTCACATTTTTTGTTTACTATATAATTCCATATGTGCTAATAGATTTACATTTTCAGCATTTACACCCTTATCCAGAGTGACATACAAATAGTGCTTTAAGTCTCCATCTAAGAATAATTGAACTCTGGTATGATTGATTACAAACTTAAGATACAAACAACCTAGACTTAGTTGATTTTTTTTGCCAAGTTTTTCCTGTGATAAAGGAAGAAGTGTTAGGTTAAGTGTTGTTGGAAGAGATCTTCAGGTCTTCAGTCGTCACTTGAAGATAGCCAGTTACTCTGTTGTTCGGAAGTTCATTCCACCACCACGGTGCCAGAAAAGAGAAGCGCCTTGAACTAAACTTACCTCTTACTCTTAGAGAAGGTGGAACCAGTCGAGCAGGGTTAGATGCTCTCAGGCAGCGTGGTGCGGTACAGAGGATGATAAAGTTTCCAGATGGAAGGTCTCTAATTCATAGTTTTGATGCATTCACTGAGAATCTACAATGTAAATAGTAATGAGAACCATTAAATTATAATGTCCAAAACTTGTAGTGGTAGTATATATATATATAGTATATATATATATATATATATATATATATATATATATATATATATATATATATATATATATATATTGCCCAAGTTTTAGGCAGGTTTGAGAAAATGATGTAAACAAAGAATGCTTTCAAAAATGGAAGTGTTAATCATTTACTTTCATCAATGAACGAAATGCAGTGAATATACAAAAGAGAAATCAAATCAATATTTGGTGTGAACACACTTTGCCTTCAAAACAGCAGCAATTCCTCTAGGTACACTTGCACACAGTTTTTGAAGGAACTCGGCTGGTAGGTTGTTCCATCTTGGAGAAGTAAACACAGATCTTCTGTGGATGTAAACGTTCTCACATCCTTCTGTCTCTTCATGGAATCCCACACACACTCCATGATGTTGAGATCAGGGCTCTGTGGGGGTCGTGCCTTCACTTCCTTTATTTCTTGTTCTTCAAAAGGTAGTAACACCAAATATTCATTTGATTCTGATTTTTCTTTTGTTCGCACACTTTGCCTTTTCTAAATTGACAAAAAATAAACAATCAATATTCATAAAAGCAATCTTTGTTTACAGAATTTTCTTTCACACCTGGCTAAACGTGTGAAATGTGAAATGTGAAAATTTGTATTTACATTGTTTTGCAGGAAAAAATGCCTCTAGGGGGCACGCGTGTAGTCGCAGGCCGCACGTGTCCAGGGGTGGAGCCATCCAGAAGACACGTCACGCGAAAGGGCGGGGTTAGGTTCTGCGGCGGCGCAGGCGGCAGAGCGGTGTGTATGGTGTGTGATGTCTTCAAGGAAATGATCAGAGCGTGGACCATTTTGGATTGAACCATGGAGTGATAATGTTGTCGCCGCTAAAATGTGAGTACGCAGAGTTCGCTTTGTGTGTGTGTGTGTTGTGTTTGTTTGTGTGTGTGTGTATGTGTACGTTAAAGGTCAGCGTGTGGGAACGCCCTCTGCGTCACCGGACTTTTACTTGGATGGTTGGAACGGAGGGAGATGTGCGCAGCGCGGCTAAACTTAGTGCACAAGTCAACATGCAGGCGGATCAGATGATGCTCGATTGGATGCTCATATTTCAGTGGATTGGGACAAGTGCAACTTTTGTTGCTCGATTGAAGCGCGACTGTGTTTGTGTTGTGCAGCGTGTGTCGATAAATAAACAGATGGCTGTCGTTAAAGGTCACGTGACCATCCCCCCCCCCACCCCCCCCAAAAAAAATAAATTAAATACTCACCTATGGTACAGGATGCATACATTATAACACTGTTGCACCACTCCAATTTGAGCATATTTTCATTCTTGAATCATATGATCCTTAGTGCACCTCAAGAAACAGATCCCATGCATGATTATTCTGAACAAGTGGGAGACATCCTGTAGCTGGTAGCTGTCCAAGGGTTGTGGAAGGTATTAATAAAGATCAGGAACAGGAGGCCATTAAAACTGGGTTTCGGGGGAATTTCCGCTGTTCCAAGATCCATATCCTATAATTCTCATTATACTGCAACAAGTGTGTTTACAAGTGTGTTAAGTCCTGAGCGCTAAATAAAAAACATAGATAGATAGATACAACTTGATTGTCAGCTAAGTATGTGTATATGTATGCAAAGTTTTATATAAGAGAATGTATCAGCATATATAACAGTATTGTTGAAAGCCAGGTAAGCCTACATGTTAAGTCATAAAACCACAAAGACTCCAGGCTTTAAAAATGTTCAAAATTCTGGGGGAGTGAATGTGTTTTGAATCTGGTTTTTGCAGATTCTTTATAAGGCTTCATGGAATTGCACAGATGTTTCTATAAAGTTGCAGCAGGAATCACTTCATTTCACTGTAAATCACGTTAGAACAGGGGTCACCAACGTGGTGCCCGTGGGCACCAGGTAGCCCCCAAGGAGCACATGAGTAGCTCTCAGGCTTGCTATAAAAAGTGCACAACTCATCAGTGAGATGCGTCTATAATGTAAAATGTAGTTAATTCGTTGTTGATAGTCACTGTCAAGTGTATTTACATAGATAAATGAGTATCATTAATAATAATAATAATAATAATAATATATAACTAAAGGTAAATTTGTTATTTCAGAGGAGTATTTCAAACTGGTAGCCCTTTATATGACTCGGTGTCCATGTAGTAGCTCTCAGTTACAAAAAGGTTGGTGATCCCTGCGTTAGAAGATCTTGAAGAATTTGATGAAAAACAGAACAGCTCAGAGATAAATCTCAGTGTTGTGTCCTGTGGAGTTTTAAACACTTTGTAGACCCGGTTTAAATGTAAATGTTTTTATATGTAAAAGCAGCCCTGAGAACATCAAATGCACCTTATTTACCTTTCCCTCCCCACACTTGATTGATTCAATACTAATATAAGGACTAGGAGTAATCAAATGTTGGCATTTGCTCACTAATCAGCATGCGGTTATGCGCAGGTGTCTTTCCCCCCACCCCCCCCCCCCCCCACCCCCCCCCCCCCCCCCCCCCCCCCCCCTGTGTTTTGCAAAATATACTGTAAATGACGGGCATTAACTGATCATTTTTGGTCTTTGTTCTGAAGATCTGTGATTCTTCAGTCCACACACTTGCACACTTGTAGGTGAATTGATTTTTAAACAGGGCTGCTGAAGTTTACAAAATACTTCAGGATGTTGCACAAACTCCAGATGAGAAATGTAGTTTGAGAAATGTGGTACGTTTGTGGTAAACTGGTCCGCTAAAGCAGAATTCTGGACTTAAGTGCTAACAAAATACTTAGGAAAATTGCATTTATGCAGAAACTATTTTGTATTATTATGTACTGTTAATGGTAAGACGCAGGGAATATGATCAGGCTTCTTTCAGTAGTGTGTGATTTTATTCTCTGCTTCATATTCATCACAGATGTCTGTTCAGGGACTGGCGCTAGCCAAAAGCCATAATATGATACAAAGCAGTTAAATTCGAGACAAAAACAGTTTCACATTTTAATATTTTTATGTTTATAAAAAAATCTGTTGTTTTATTTATACTAATCACAAATGGTTAAGCAATTTTGATGCCATTCAGTTGTTCCAGTTGCTTAGAAGTTTTTACGTAGATAGACTTCCAAAATCCAAAATCATTACAAACCTGCCATCACAATCCGAAACTAGAGGGGAAGACCCCTGTAACTCTTCCAGACGGCTAAGCCTCAGCTGTCATGGATAGATAGATTTGCTAATGGACGCCATGAAAGTATGTGCTGCTAAATGTAATGACAGAGAGCTATATTTTTAAAAAACAATTACATCAACTGGTTTTGCGTGAGATCTGCACCATTTCCTTGCAGTATTTCCATCAGCCGAGGCGATTGCAAGTGTTCGTTCCAGAACCTGCTGTCCGAACAAATAGACATTCATCTTTCCCTTCGCTGTCTAACTCAATATCAACAGAAAGGCTGTTGTAGATCGTCCAGTTTTCAATTCGGGTCTGTCTTTATTTCTACAAAGCTTTTAACAATGGACATTGTTTCCAGTGATTGAGTGCCAATAAAAGATTCTTCCTTATAATTGTGCCAAGTGAGCGATCTAGTGGCAACTGTGGCAATGAAAAACTCGCTGGTATGGCATGAGAATGAAATCTTAAGAGGAACCAGAGACAATAGGGAACCCCTTGTCATCTGGGTGGCAGATAATATTCAGTTAATCCTTTAATCATGGTTACAGTGTGCAGGGAAAGTCAGTTAAATGCAACCTGTGATTGTGAGCCATTATAGTAGACTGTTGGGAGTAGGGAGGGGGTAACTCGGTGGTTAAGGCACTGGTGATACTGATCAGAAGGTCGGGGGGGTTGAGTCACGGTATTGGGTCCTTGAGCAAGGGCCCTTAACCCTCTGTACTCCAGGGGAACCGTATCATTGGTTTCCAAACATGCTAGGATATGCGAAGGAAGAATTTCACTGTACTGTAATGTGTATGTGACAAATAAAGCCTATTCTTTTTCTTCTTGACAATAACTACAATCCAAATTAATCTACAAAGCCCCAGTGTTGCTCAGTAATGATCATGGATCCTTAGGCCATCCATTCAGAACCATCCCCAGCTGCAATAGAGGCTCAAAAAGCGCGTTTCCGTTACCCTTCAAAATGCGCAAATTTAAATAGCGAATTGGAAATACGCCTAATGGAAATGCATCAAATTCGCAAAATCCATATATAACACATATCGCAAAAAATCCGTGAGGTGTTTTTTTTAGATTATGCGAAAAAGGAATAATTCGCAAAACTTTAATGGAAATGGTTGTCACATGATGTGCTTTGCCTTGCCTTGGGCGTAATGCTGCAGGTGCTACAAGAGGCCATATTCCACTGCACAGCTCAAAACAAGTGGACGCGTTCATCCGGAAATTCTGAATCCACAGGTCCTCCGTGAAATCATGTACTATTACCTCCCAGAACAAGCGTATACGTGGCCGCTCCCAAGTATATCGGGATTGCCTCGCCGTTAATGCTTGTATAACGTTCCTACGTCTCAGATTACCAATATAAACGGCTAATGCGCTGGCTGCGATATAAGTATATATCTGTCGCCATTTTCTTAATGACTTATCGCGAGAGGAAAAGTCGCATGGTATGGTAAATGGACACACAATCATTTCGCAACAGTTTTTTTTATCGACATTTGGAAAATATCACAAATTTGTAATGGAAACGCTCCTAAAGAGAAGGGCCAGGAAGACAAGTTGCTGGTATGTCTGGGGGGACAGAGCGGCCCACCTTTTTATTTGGAGTTTTTTAATTTTTAATTTCGTTATTTTCTCAGTGCACTAAATGATATGATTTCCATTTCAAATTCAAATGTATCCACTGGGGAGGTCGTGCGTGAATAAGTTTCCTTGGTTGGCTATAAAGCCCTAAATGCAAAGATGAGTGCATTTCACTGCTACAGCAACAAGGATGTTGGGGGGGGGGGTGATCTATTTCAGTGAGTCATGCTTCACCATATTCCAAACAAGTAGGCGAGGGACATGTTTACAGTATATGCTTGACCCCTACTGTGAGACCTACAGTGGCTTAGTTGTGCTTGTAGGAGGAATTTTGTTGACGTTTTCCACTCGTCCTCTTAGAAAAAGGCGTCACTGCATTTGAGTATTAAATGCTTGTGATTGTTTATCTTTATTTCTCTCCGGATGCGAGTGATCTGACCGCAGTACAAGAGGGCTCAAGGAATGGTATTTTAAGGATCAGCAGATTTCAACCAAAGTAACACTTATACAGGAACAATGTGTTAGACAGCACTTTTCCATGATTATCAGGCCACCATTTTAGGGAATATCTTGTGTTAGAATGCTACTTCTTTATCCAAAACTGTTCCCGGAAATGTATACTATTTATGTGAAAGCCGTTCTGTTTGGTGGTTGGCCTAAAACACCCCAATTTAAAAGGAATAAGATGGAATTTAGATGCTTTGCATCTAAAAAAGCATTCCATTGCCAGCTCTGCAAGTTGTCCATGCTTCTTGTAGGTGATTGGATTGGAAAAATCTAGCCCAGGAAGCCAGAGGCGTTTTGCAAATGCAAATGATTTTGCAAATAAAATTGTCCGACTGATGCCTTGGCGGACATAAAATGTAAAGCTTATGAAATGACTTTCCTCTGTTTATAAAATCTTAATTTTATTACTCTTGCTTGTTTGTACAGTATGTAAAAGTATGTTTTATGTTTATCAGATCTTTTTTAAATAACTTTCTCTGATCAAGGTTAGATCTTGTATATTATTTGGGAGCACTTTCTGCCTTAAGCCTCAAATAAGTGTCTTCACAATATACATTATTGTCTAATTAAAGTTATATTTAATTTTTTTTATTTTATTGTACCTGCTTTGCCTGTATATTGATAGCTTTTCAAAAAACTAAATAAATTCTCCACAGCAGGTTTTTTTGTGGATGTTCATCCTGATGCTTTCCATGGACAGGAATCAATATCCAGGCATGTAGTAATTGAGATCTTGAAAATGGTGTCATGTGATTAAAGGAGAAATATTTATAAGAATATAGACTCGGCAATAGATCAAGTTGTTTTTAGTAGGATTGGGTATCATTGATCATCGATTCTGATTCCGCTTATTGATTCCACTTCTTATTGATTCTCAGTTTCGATTCCAAACGCAGATGCTTAGTCATGTTGTTCGGAATACCTTGTTTGCCATATATTATTTTATTACAATAATTACACTTAGATTTGTCTTCTGTTTTTACTAGGTGTAGCCACGCTTTTGAGCGCTTTTGATCTTGTAAACTGATGATAGATTACCACATAAGGTCCTGACAGATTGGATGTGTGGAAGGTCCTGGCAGATTGCCGAGTAAAAAAAGAAAATGCACCCAGGAATGGATAATAGGAATCAACATTACATTTTTATAACAAGTATCCGATTCCCGAATCAGAATCCATTTTCATCCCGGGTTTTGAGCAGAATATTCTGATTCTCATATAGAATGTGGAGAGCATGTTTTCTGTTTCATGTTTTACTTAAAAGAGCTATTCCAAAACCAGCATCACACAATTAACTACGAGTAGCATAAATCATGCTTATGTTTATTAATAAGAAAAGCTATCAATGCCATATACGATTGTGTTTAAATACATCCCTCTTGCCTTGTATTTCCAGCAGTTCTCCACTGTTTTTCAACTGTTTAATGGCACAGGCCATTATTTTTGCATCAGCTGTGTTTAGCTCCTGCTTTACATGTCTCTTTCATATCCGTCATGTTTGCATGGGTGGAAAAAAACAATTGACCAATACTGAAATAATGAATAGTGAATATCGACATGCTGGTGTGTTGGTCTACACTCCTCTGTGAAATACGAATCTATGGTTTTAGCCGAATCGTAGTGTAAATAATAAACCCTGCCTTTTAAACTACTGTCCCTTGGTAACTATTTGGGATTGTTGATAAGATTAAGATCTTATGCTATATCCTTATGAGTTTCATAAAGCTATTATAGCCCGTCTTCCATTGAACCCTTAATTTAAAGCTGAAGATGTTCTGGTTTTCTGATTTCTAAAGAAAGGGCTCATCACCACACACAGACACACGCAGTCTGTAAATTGGGTTCTGGCCACTCATTAATAATAAGTAGAAGCTAGAAGCCAAAATACCATTTCCTGTTGTGGCTTAGCCAAATGAGTGCCCTTATATTGAAATACATCCCAGTGACTTAATTCTGTCCTCAAAATAAAATAATGTCAGGCATTTATTAGTGAAATAAAATCATTTACTTTGGCATCAAGATAGTTTTGAAGGTTTACTTATTCCATGTTATTTATTATATTTGTCTTATATCTATCTGTTTTATGACTATATTGCCAAATAGATACATGTGAGAGTTTAAAGGAAGGTAGAAAGACTACACTATATGAACAAACACGTATTCAAAACACCTGAATATATATTTCATATGAGAGAGTTGAGGGAGGTTCGTATCTCTGAGTGTATGTGAAGGTAAATGTAAATCTTATCAAATTCAAAGAATATTGCGTCGCTAACTGTTGTGGCAAGAGATTCTGAAACTGTCACATATGGCTGAAAAGTCTGGCCTTCCTATTCTTTTGTTTATATCATGTATGAAATGAAGACTATTTAGTATGGTCAAATTAAAAGACCACAAAGAGCCTGAGCTCAGGATCAAACTTTGAGCTGTAGGAACCACACCCTTCTCGAGATGAAACGCACAACCACCACAACTTTCACTTCCAAGCCGTACGAGAAAAGCGCGTTAACAAAAACGCTAGCCAACTTTCAGATGAAAGATCTCACCATCTCTTTGCTACGTCTTGCGGAATTTTATGTCTGACCTTAATTCATTTTATGCATCTAGATTTCAATTGGATGATATTTTCAATTGCCGCTATAGCGTTAGAATGAGAAACGCTCACTGCTGCTAGTATAATAGTGCATTTCCAATGAAGCAAAACTTCCTGTTATTCTCAGAGAGACCTGAAGTGGTGAAGTGGCCTCCTCCTTTTGTCTGTCTACCGCTTCACAGGAAAAAAGAAAACAAACGGGTTACTCATTGATGTCACTTTTGTGTTTCCCGGATTGCCTGTGCTTTGAGTCACCAATCGATTAACACGGCTCCTCTATTCCCAGCTATTATCGGACATGTGTGTATTGTAGTGCTTTTTTGTCGAGCACACAAAATGAGTTTGTCGATTATGTGGCTGAAGAGGTTTTGTCTATAAATTGATTGCGGTGTGACATTACAGGTGATGTGATTAATGCAGGATCTCGGCTGGTCAGAGGGATTAGCTGTTGAACATGTATGTGTGTATGTTAAGCAGGACATATTAGAGGTCGATCGATAAGGGTTTTCCTCCGGCTGATGTTTGGAAATCAGGGAAGCCCCCTGTACCTACCTGTAGCCTAAACTACTGCTGCTTGAAGGCTCAGAATCAATACAGTTCCAAAGATTTACTCTGTTCTCTATCCAAATCGTATTCTCAGTCTCTTTCCAAAGGTGCCATCGTATTTAACCAATAAAATACATATAAGGCTAGATTAAGGACGAAATTAAAACCCAGGGCCCATCAAGTTTACGATTGGCTGTTGGGCAGTGTCAGTCGGTTTCAAGTTTTCTCAGTATGTTCCACATCGCTAGCTCTAGTTGGACGGCGTTAGGTTTTTTATTTGGAGAGTAATTGGTGCTGGAGCAAGTAAACTCATGGCTGTCTAACTTATCAAATAAAAAAATAGACAAACTGCGCTATTTACCACGATTGCAAAAGTTACACGAATCCCTTAGTAATGATTGTGTCGGATATAAACACTGCTTCACATATTCACAGCTTCTGATTTCCCTGTCCAGATGTTCAACACATTCTACTGACTCCTGCTTATATGGGAGAGTTAATCAGCCAACTCCGATTAATATATATGTAAAAAAAGAAAAAAAACAAATAAAGGCTGGATGATCAATCAGTCGACCTCCAATGCATATGCCTCCATACAAACATATGTCTCTATACCAATGTTTCAGGGCGCATAAGTGTTCGTTAAACACACGGAACACATGGAGGATGACCGACGCTCATTTTAATGTGAAAAGGTTGCCTCTTTAGAGGCCTTCTAAAGAAATTATGCACGTCCTACTTTGAATAACAGGCCCTGTGTTTTTTTTTCTCTTTTTGATGCTGCCTTCACGACACATACACAAAAGCTCGAGGGGTCCGGGATGCGTTTATAGCACCAGCCCATGATCAATGTCAGCCATCTGGAGAGTCTTCATGTTGGAGAAACAAAGGCTTAACAAAAGCAAGCTGCAGGCTAAAGGCTACGCGTTCTGTGTTAGCCGCCGTGCCTTCAGCATTAATCCACGCCTTGAGAAGAAACATGCAGATAATAATGATGATGGTGGTGATGATGTAATGAGCCAATCTAAATTTATGGCTTTCTGTCTTTCTGTTGTTTTGGGTTTTTTTCAGTTGCCGAGAAACTGAAATATGGAACATAAAGTAATGTAATTACATACGACAAGTATACACACTATGGATAAAGAATATGTATGTATTTGCTTCTTTTCCCCTAACAGAGTGTCTTTAGTTTGTGTCTCGATATTTTCCAATTTGCGCTGAGAGATGAAGGGTCACCTGTGATTCTCTTCGGTAGCACAAACAGTACTTGCCGCCTTGCATCTGTTTTCTTGCAAAGGAAGTAGCTGAAATAGATCAGCACATATGTGCTCCATGTGACGCCTTTTGAAAAACCCCAGGGCGTGTGGAGTTAAAACAGTTGTACCAGGTTTCATTTGTGGTCTGACGCCAGTAGAGGCAAAACCTCTGTGTGATATGTTTTTTAGTGCATTTAGGCAAGGCAAAGAAATTTTATTTACATTTCATACACAATGGTCATTCAAAGTGCTTTACATGAAAGGAAATCAAATAATAATGACAAAATAATTATAAAAAAAAAATAATGACAAAAAAGTAATAATCGACAATAAAAACATTTTAAATGATTTTAAAAAATGATTTAAAATGAATTAAAACAGAAAAAAAAATGCTTATGTAAATGTAAATCTCTTCTGGAAGCCGATTTCAACCGTGGGGTAGAAATTAAAGGCAGATTCTCTTTGTTTTATGTGAACGCTGGTATTTGGTATGATGGTACTGACTCAATCCCATACCCTGTTGGGTATCTTTTCAGTGAGCACAATGTATTTAGGTTCTAGGCCATTGAGTGATTTATACACGAGTAAAAGTACTTTTAAATTAATCCTAAATGTAACTGCGTTTATTATACAGTAGTGTATTACCTTACCTTAGCGAAGGTGGTATCCCCTCTAGACCGAAACCTCACAGGTTTGAGTCTCAGCTGAGCTACCACTAGTGGTAACTCTTAACCCCCAATTGCTCAATCCTCCCCAGCCGTTAGGGTTGCACAAGCCAGTGCATTCATTCCATGGCACCTAACGCAGGTTGCTTACGAAGTGCATCCAGTTCAAAGCATGCGCCAGTCGAAGATTCCGACCATCTTCAGTGGCGAACTCGCGATAACGGGTGAAGCCAAAAGAAGAAAAAAAATTTATTAACTTACCTTGTTTTAAGTCAGTTGTGGTGTGTAAGGTGTGCTGTTCTAACAAAAGTAAAGGAGAGTTTATTTTATTTATTATTCATCTTCTACCGCTTTATCCGATCTTCCCTCGGGTCACGTGGAGCCTGTGCCTATCTCAGGCATCTCTGGGCATTAAGGCAGGATGCACCCTGAATGTAATGCCAACCCATCGCAGGGCACACACACTCACACATTCATACACTAGGGACAATTTCAAATTCCAAGGTGCCAGTCAACCTACCCGGAGAAAACCCCCTCCGAGGCACAGGGAGAACATGCAAACTCCACACACACATGGCCGAGACAGGAATCGAACCAGGACCCTGGCGTTGTGAGGCAAACGTGCTAACCACTAAGCCACTGTGCCTGAAGGGGAGTTTATTTTTCAATAACAGTATGGTCTTGAGGGATTTTTTTTTTTATACAATTTTTTTATACCATAAATTTGCTAGCACTAACTTAACTTACTATCTGTTAACGAATAACACATAGTGCATGTTCATTGATTGCTGTGTTTAATGTCATGGAATGAGTCTATTTAAATACTTATAGCATGATGAAACAATCTTTTTCTTAACAGATTATCTGTAAAAGATAAGAAACAATAAATAAAATGCAGTTTGTCATTCCGGAGAAACAGAAAGTCTGTCGCTGTGGAGACTCCTTAAAAATATCTGAAACACTCACAGTTACCGTTAAGGTCAGGTGTTTGGTCAGCTATCAGGTTTATGGTCAAATGTTTGTATACATGGTGTACAGATTATTGAAAAATTATAGTATAAAGTATAAAATGTATGTTACAACTAGAGCTAGCAGTGTCATATTAATGGACTCTTTTGATTTTAGATGCAGAGGGAAAATGGGTCCGCTATTTTAACCTGTTTTTAACCTACCCGTGTTTTGGGGCTTCTGCTGTGTTTGGCTCGCAGCGCCACACACACATACCTCCCCATTCAACGCCACACACACATACCTCCCCATTCAACAATGTGATTCAACAACTGTCTGTGAGGTGAGGTGCTGCAATAAATTAGTCGTGCTGCTTCCTTTAGTTGCCAGATACTTTAGACAAATTTTACAGCGGGCTTTGGCGTGTTGAACGTCTGAAGTTGCAAATAATAATAATAATAATAATAATAAATTCCTTTGGGAACTTTAACTTGACTACAAATAACTTTAACTTGACTACATTTAAATAAGAAATATCTTACTTTTTATTGTACATTTCAGATAAGCACACATTTCCATGCTACTTGATTAATTTCTATATAGCAAACAAACGAAAAGCTACTTTTTACTTGTCATAATTTTTGGCAAACATAAACGTAAAGCTGCTTTTTACTTGTCATATGTACATTACAGCACAGTGATGCTGTAAGGAAGCTGAGGTCAGCCATGATGCAGTGCCCCAAGAGGGTTATGAGCCTTGTTTGCAACCCAAGACTGGCAGCTTGGCAATACTATGACTTGAACCACCAACCTTCTAATCAGAGATATGGAGCTACGATCATAATTCAGGAAAATATTATATTGATATTATTGAGATTGTGATTTAAATTATATTGATTTAAATCTATACTGTGAAAAAAAAAAAAAAAAAAAAAAAACTGTGAAAAAAAAAAAAAAAAAAAAAAAAAAAAAAAAAATATATATATATATATATATATATATATATATATATACACACGCACACATACAGACAGGTCCATAAATATTGGGACATCTCCACAGTTCTAACATTTTTGGCTCTATACACCACCTGCAATGGATTTCAAATTAAACGAACAAGATGTGCTTTTACTGCAGACTCTCAGCTTTAATAAGGTGATTGGTGTAGGAATCTTTATGGTTACACTTTATTTGTTTTTTTACTTGAATAGCTCTAGAACAGGCATTAAGTTTCTCCCACTATGTCAGCTGTATGTATCTTGAATATTTTTTATTTGTTTAGGTTTTAGAAGGAAAGGTTTGTGTGTGTGTGTATGTGTATGTCTGTTCTCTTACAGACTTGACTGTGCAATATGTGGGCAGACGAAAAGACTTGCAGCAAAGAAAAGCCTGTTGAATTTAGTGCTGCATTCCTAGTATTCAATGTGGGAGTGTTGGATAAGCAATAAAATGTCATTTCTGAGGGTGGTTCAGGTCTCTTCACCGTCCTCATTGTTGACACGTTTGCATGTACGTAATTTTAAAGTTTGGCTCGCAGACAGAAACAAAAGTAGGGTTTGCCCTTTTATGGTTGCCGGGCTCCACTCTCAGTTTAGCAGCCCGGGGAAAATGAAACAAAGATTTTTTTTCAATCTTTGTCAGTCGATGTATGATAAACAGAAAGGCGTGTTAACGAGTCCGAATTTAGAATTTGCATTTTGTCTGAATGACACACATTAAAGTGGACAAAGGCTCATGAAATTGGCCATACGATTTGTGTGTGCTTTTTTCTGTGCACTGTGATAATAAATTCCACTGTTCTGGGAAGATGTTCCACTGCATGTAGGAGTTTTTCGTGTAGATTTGTGTCCCATAAATCTCACATTAGAAGTGCCAATGTACCGATGTATGGTCAACCAAAATCAACCAAATAAACATATTCAGGAGGGTTGAGGTCTGAGCTCTATAGCAGGACATTGAACCCATGTAAAGTATACCTTCATAGAGCTGGCTTTTTGCACAGAATCACTGGACGACAATTCTATGGAAAGATGAGATCAAATTTGACATTTTTGGCACTAACAAGAATTATTAACAAAGAATATTTCATAGAAAATAAATTGCAACATTTTAAGTTTGTATATTTATATATTTGTTGGGTAAAAAAAAAATCTTGATAACTTTAATTTGCCTACTTTGTTTTGTTTAAACAAAGCGAACATGTAAGTGTCAAAAATGCTAAAAGACTAGGTTTTGAGAAATTAATAAATAGTCTCAGTAAGATTGTACACGTTTAGAAATAATTCTAATACCTGAATATATATGTATAATATATGTTTATTGAGGGTTTTTAGAAGGTTCCCCTTAGCAAAAGGTTACCATCACCCGCAAACATGTATCGGATCAGATTTTATCTGTTAATTGCTTAACATTGTGAGAAATCCCTGATCAGATTTTACAGTTGTTTTCATTATCGCCGGAGATTTCAACCATGCAAATCTCAAGTCAGTTCTCCCTAAATTCCACCAGCATGTGGACTTTGCGACGAGAGGGAAAAACACGCTGGATGTTGTTTATACCAACGTTCCCGGCGCGTACCGTGCGGAGCCCCGCCCCCATCTCGGATACTCAGACCACATCACTGTTATGCTAATGCCAGCATACAGACCCATCGTCAGACGCTCTAAAGCTGTCCCAAAGCAGGTGAAAACCTGGCCTGCTGGAGCCATGTCAGCTCTACAGGACTGTTTTGAGTGCACTGACTGGAACATGTTTAAGGAGGCTGCAACCAACGGCGACTCGGTAGACTTGGAGGAGTATACGTCATCAGTGACCAGCTACATCGGCAAGTGCATTGATGATGTTACCGTCTCCAAGACCATCACCACACGCTCCAACCAGAAGCCGTGGATGACGGCGGATGTGCGTGCGCTGCTGAAGAACAGAGACACCGCCTTCAGAGCAGGGGACATGACGGCCTTAAAAACAGCCAGGGCCAAACTGTCCCGAGCCATCAGAGAGGCAAAGCGCGCACACGCCCAGAGAATCCACAGCAACTTCCAGGACACCGGAGACACTCGGCGCATGTGGAAGGGCATCCAGACGATCACAAACTACAAGACGACCTCATCTGTCTAGCAGTGACGACTCCCTCCCAGATGCGCTGAACGACTTCTACGCTCGGTTCGAGGCACAGAACAACGTGACAGCGAGGAAGACCATCCCTCCGCCCAACGACCAGGTGATCTGCCTAAGCACCGCTGATGTGAGGCGAACTCAGCGCAGAGTGAACCCACGGAAGTCTGCTGGACCAGACAACATTCCCTGGTAAAGTGCTCAGAGAATGTGCAGAACAGCTAGCAGATGTCTTCACGGATATCTTCAACATCTCTCTGAGCAGCGCCGTTGTTCCATCGTGCTTTAAAGCGACAACCATCGTCCCCGTGCCGAAGAAGTCCTCAGTGTCCTGCCTCAACGACTATCGTCCCGTCGCACTCACACCCATCGTGATGAAATGCTTCGAGAGGCTTGTCATGAGGCACATCAAGACCCAGCTACCACCCACACTGGACCCGCTACAGTTTGCATATCGTCCGAACCGCTCAACGGACGACGCGATCTCCACAGCCATTCATCTGTCCCTCACACACCTGGACAATAAAGATACTTACGTTCGAATGCTGTTCATCGACTTCAGTTCAGCATTCAACACCATCATCCCTCAGCACCTCATCGGAAAGTTAAGCCTGCTTGGACTAAACACTTCCCTCTGTAACTGGATTCTGGACTTTTTGACTGGGAGACCACAATCAGTCCGAATCGGGAACAGCGTTTCCAGCACCACCACACTGAGTACCGGAGCCCCTCAAGGCTGCGTTCTCAGTCCCCTGCTGTTCACCCTGCTGACTCACGACTGTGTAGCGATGCACAGCTCGAACCACATCATCAAGTTCGCCGATGACACGACCGTGGTGGGTCTCATCAGCAAGAACGACGAGTCAGCATACAGAGAGGAAGTGGCACAGCTAACGGCATGGTGTGAAGCCAACAACCTGTCTCTGAACGTCGACAAGACAAAGGAGATGATCGTTGACTTCAGGAGAGCACCGAGTGAACATCCTCCACTCACCATCGACGGCTCTACCGTGGAGATCGTCAAGAACACCAAGTTCCTTGGTGTTCATCTGGAGGAGAACCTCACCTGGTCTCTCAACACCCGCCAGATCAGCAGGAAAGCCCAGCAGCGCCTTTACTTTCTGCGAAGGCTGATGAAAGCACATCTTCCTCCCCCGATCCTCACCACGTTCTACAGAGGGACTATTGAGAGCATCCTGAGCAGCTGCATCACCGTCTGGTTTGGGAACTGCACCGTCGCGGACCGCAAGACCCTACAGCGGATAGTGAGGACAGCTGAAAAGATCATCGGTGTCTCTTTACCCCCTCTCACGGACATTTACACCACACGTTGCACACGAAGAGCCACCAGCATTGTGGCTGACCCCACACACCCCTCACACACACTCTTCACCCTCCTGCCTTCTGGTAAACGGTACCGAAGCATTCGGGCCCGCACCACCAGACTGATAAACAGTTTCTACCCGCAAACCATCAGGCTTCTTAACACTAGAGACTGAACCACTGCCACACACACACTCCGGTTTTACACACCACCGCTGTCTAACATTATTTATTCTGCTGCTAAAAACATGGTTATAGTTTTGAAGGTTGGCACACGTCACTTTGCTGCCTTAAATACTTGAATGTTTATTTACTGTATTTATAACTACGTATGTTTACAATCTGCACTGCCACTTTATCTACCTTTGCACAATCCATATTTTTGCACAATATAACTGCACTGTCGGCGCTTTAGTTTATGTACCTGTCCTGTGGCGTGACTATGTAATGTCTGTCTTGTCGTCGTTGTTGTTGTTTGTGGCTCTATGTCGTCCCGTGTATGTAGCTCTTGTTTGTCTATCGTGCCTTTATGTTGTTTTATGTAGCACTGTAGTCTTGGAGGAACGTTGTTTCGTTTTAATGTATATTGCATCAGCTGTATGTGTTAAAATGACAATAAAGCTCACTTGACTTGACTTGACTTGACCAACAAAATCTTGGCTAGTATTATGATTTACAACACCTAAGTCTCAGATTGTTCATCATTATCACTAGAGGCTCTAATAGATGTAAGGGTGTCGCTAGAAGTGAGATCTTAGTGAGCGTTCTCTTATCAGAGATTCCCACGTAGACTAATATAAAGGAGAGTACATTCACACCATCTCTCCCACGAGTGTATAAGTCTACTCCAGAACGCCTGCTACTCATGCCAACTCTTAGCAGGCTTTCATAGTAAATTTAATGATGTTACAGCCCTTATTTCCTAATCCTCACCCTGCAGTTATGGTCTACAGGTCGCATATGTGTGCCACTTTCAGCAGGTCATATCATAAGAAAAGTGTGTTAGGCACTCGCTGGGGGATTAGCTTTAAAAAAAGCTTTCCCCAGATCCTTGTTCTAGTTCACAGATCTCTATAAATGGAACTTAAAATTATTTCTATTTTTTTCCCTCATAAGTCTTTTTTTTTTATCAAGAAACCACGATCAGTGCAACGATCAGGATTCAGGTTCGAAATTAAAAATAAACCCTGTGTTGGCTGAAATCTGACCATGGGAGTGTGTACTCTCACTCGGCAAAGTGCTGCTAAATTTGAATCTTTAGATATGATTTGTGTTGATTTATTGGTGCTTGTGCTTTTATTCACAGCAGCCACACAAGCAATAAGAACCAAAGGTTTATATATTACAAATATATAAAACCTAATTTATAGATACATGTAGCGGAACAAGAAATCGTTATTAATCACATCATTTTTTTCCCCCACCAATAGTGAGGCAAGTACTTGATGGCTTAGAAGTCGCAAGACTGGAAAACAAAGCATATTTTATTTTAATAGAAGATATATTGCACATTGAAGTGTAAAGATCATTTTAAGATCAAGTTTAACGCATTTTTGCTATTTAAAGAAAAGTTAAGCGCTTAAGACATTTTGCTTTAAAGCTAAATAACGTCTAAAACCAGTGCTTGTGTCTGAAAAAGCCACAGGTGGTGAAGCCAGTGCAAATGTGTGAAAGAGCTTTCACATAGCTTTCACAGCACGATTGCTTTCGGGTTCACACTGGTTTGAAAAGGTTGATCTCGACTGGTTTTCAGACACTACTGAATCCGTGATCGAACATGGCATCATTATCAACCTGGAAAAGCTTAGAAACTATTGTTATGCTTTCTACAATAGTTCAAGAGTTACCCAGTATGTCAGAGCATTATTGCACAGTGGGTTATTGAATGCTTGGGGTCATCAGGTACAGCATGACATGGTAAAAGTTTTTGGTCTGGGACTTTGTGATGGTATTAGCTCATATTTGACTTGTTAACCAGCAGACGGTAAAGAAAGTGGACAAAATGTACTTTCAAGATGTTTGACAGGATTTCAGGCAATTATTGTAAAGGATTCATTGGTCCGAGCTGGAAGGAATAGAGACGAACAACAGTTCACTTTCACACATCCGTTCAGTATCTCACTGTGGGAATCGCCTCGGGTCTGACCGATCCAGGAAGCACCAATCACACGCCTGTCGGAATCACAGACCAATCACAACAGTGATGCGAGAGTCCTGCTTCCCTATTCAATATGTGCTCTGGCGCTTTCCTTCTCTCATACTAGTTTTTTAACTATTTTTTCATACTCGATTTTTCCGTCCCGCTCCCGCAAGGTTCTGTCCTGCCTCCGCCCACTCTCACATGTTATTTTGTTCCGCCCACAATATTTAAGTTTTTTCCCGCTCAAGCCTGCATAAATTATTATAAATTATGCATAAATATTTGACCATTTACCAATATTAAGACCATTTTGCGAGAGTCCCGCGAATAACTGTATTCTCCCGCAACCCGCACACACTTGAATATATTCCCACCTGCACCGGCAATCAACCAACAAATCTTGTCCACTTGCCACACTCATTTGTGTTGTGTCTCACTGGATGCCGACGCCCACCTTTTCATGCATGAAACTGATAAACTCTGATGAGATCAAGACTCACTGATGAATATTTGCATCAGTCTTTGAGACTATGACAGGAATGGAACCTGACATTGTACTTTTCACCAGTCAGAAACAGGCCCACAGTTTACAATAATTAATATGCAAGTAAATGTTTTGATTTTGAATAGTACTGAATATAAAAAAGTCATTATAATGGTAATAAAGTGCACAAATATATTGCTTGAAAAGAAATGATCATTTGTCTGTGTGGTGAATAACAAAGTAATAAACTATTCTTATATAAGAAGGTGTAATACATAGTTAAAATCCTAATACTAGTAGTCACTCCGGACCTGGTCATTTTCTTTTATAAACTGACCCGGCCCCCCATTAAAGTAAGGAAAAATTATGTGGCCCTCTGAGAAAAAAGTTTGGGGACCCCTGCTTTAATGGAAATGAATGTGTGAAGATGCATGATGGTTTCTGGAGGAATGTTAAGTAGTTGTTCACATTTTTAAACTAAATAAACAAATAGGTGCAAATGTCTGAAAGAGCCACAGGCATCACAGCAATATCCGATCGCTGTCAAAGAGATCAGAATGGCAGATGCAAGCTTGTGGAGGTCGATCCAGACTCGTTTTTTTTTTTAGCCAGGATTGAACATGGCAGTTCAATATCATTCCCAGGCAGGAAAAAAAAACATCTCAGACACTGCAGTAGACGGAGCATCCTTCATTCGTGAAAGGCTGTTTACTCAGCTATAAGCAAAGACCTGTCTAGAGACACTAGCTTGTCTGCGTTCTTAGTTTCAGAATAAAAAAATTGGGTTTATTTAATAAATGATTGCTGCTATTTAAAATATACAGTCTGATGCAGTATGTTGATATTGGTGTTTTTCTTTTTATTATAAGAGTAAGGAATAGATGTAATATGGCTGGTAATTAACCTGTGATTTAGGATTACAGTAATTGTGTTTATCTGCATTTAATTTCACCAGTACAATGGGGAAAAAGAATCTGATCATTTTAATCCTTGCAAAGATAAACTTGCATTTATACAAGTGAGCAGAGTTCAGGACCTTTCTCAAGTCATTAACTGCATTAACCCCTGAGCTACCATGTCCTGCTTGTGTTTTAAAAGTTGGTGTGATTGGAAAGTGAAATGAATATATTGTGTAAGGCAGCTTGAAAGTTATGTTAGTTTGCGTTTTTCTTTCATGTGCTGACTCACTAATCTGAACAGCCAATCAGAAACCTTGCCCATTTAAAATGCTGAGTCAATTCTTTTACAGGGTCAGCTAACAAACCAGTCTACGACACAAATTACAGATAGACTCTTGTAGCACAGAGGTCACAACCTTTTGTCTTTCCATGAACTGGTGGGAAGAGGGAAACCCACAATGCTAAACACAATAACGTGCATATACTTTTACTAGTATAGATGCTCTCTGATTTGAATTATTGATTTACATAGAGAATTGAAATGTAATGCAACACACCATAATGGGGTTTCTGTTCAATGTTCGATGCATAGAAATAAATGTGACTGGAAGAAGTGCGGAAATCTGGCATAGGCATAAGAGCAAGACAATGAAATAGAGTGGGGGAAAAATAATTAACCATTAAAAATGTGCTGGTACCAGTCTAAAAATGTACTGGCCTGGTGCCAGTACCACGATCAATTAATTAGAAAATAGGAGTGCAAAAACAGGAGTTCCTTTTCTCTCTGCATGAGGAAGAAATGTATTGTGTAGACAAGGATTAACATCGGTGGAAAAACAGTGAGATCTTTCTTTTCATTTCACTGATTACTACACTATAATCACTCGCCTGATGCAGTTAGGGTAAGAACTTGCCATACAGGAAATCCATGCATACCTTAACCTCATTCGAAGCAAAAGAAAAATACATGGTATGTGACTAAGAGACATGCATTTGTTGCATGTGGGGGAGCACATGGTGTATTTGTGCATGACTAATTGTTGAGTGTTGTAATCGTTCTGTACTGCTCTTGTCTGACTCACCCAAGAATACAGACTGAGTAATAAAGATAGATCTAGCTAGGGAAGTAGTAGCTCAGTGGATAATCCTCCACATTTTCTTTTTTAGCATAAGTTAAATGGAAGTCACTGTGGAGAAGCGTGTCGGCCAATTGCCATAAATTGCTGTTCCATTTAAGGCTTTTTTGTGTGGTGGCCAAAAATATCCAGTGCTTTAGACACTGCCATTTATAATAATGCAGCGCGCTCTCTTTGTTTGGACAGAATTTGTGGATGGTTTTTAAAGGACTACAGGCACAGATTTCTTTTGAGCAAGCTGACATTCATTTTTTTTAAACTTGAAGACAGCAGTAATGTTTTCATGACTCATGTAATCAGTCAAACAGGACTGTTTGATTTATCTCTGATAAGGACTATCAGTATGGACTAATAATACATGTTGAAGTCCATCTTGCTGTGCAATTAAATGTCCCAGCATGAAAAAGATTATTAATTTAACCAAGTATAGTGAGCTAGTTTTAAGTGGTGTACTGAAGCCTGGAAAAGCTTTACCAAAAGAAGAATGCAGCATTTTGGTGTCAATGTCAATGGGTTGTCTTGATGCAGCTATTGAAAATGATCAAATATGTAACCAAATAATGGTTAAGAATGCAAAATGTACATGAAGATTTGCTGCTCATGTCTTACCCCTCCCTGAAAGAATTATTCAGCTCTCACGCGACAGCATACCAAACAACACCCTGAAAGACCCAAACAACACCCCAAAAGACGGCATCCCGAAAGACCCAGACAAAATCCCGAAATACAAAAACATCCTCCCGAAATACAAAAACAACCTCCCGAAAGACCCAAACAACCTCCCGAAAGACCCAAACAACACCCCAAAAGACATAAACGACACTTCGAAAGACCCAAACAACATACCAAAAGACACCATCTGTTTAACCTTCTAGACAACCCTAGAAACCATCTGTTTGACCTTCTACCGTCAGGTAGGCACTTCAGGTCCATCACATTATGAACGGATTCAGGACTAGCTTTAACTCTGGAGCTATTTGAGAGCTGAACCTATTGTCCTCTAAAGAATCTAACATTGTTCCAATCAGTTTTAAAGGACAATGTATGTACTTTTCATACATTTTATTAACTACATAAAGCACATGCTTCATAGTGAGAAGTGAGAATGTTCTGTTAGAAAATAGTTATTTTAGGATGATCATTTTTGATCCGTTTAGGTTGCCATACAAATTGTTGATTTTTTTCAAGACTATTTTTTTTTAGCATAGTCATAGCATCTCATTTTCTGTGTTGGTTACATGTGATGACACAAACTACGCACGTTCACATAATGTATTCATAACACTGTTTTTCACAAGAATGTTTTTGTAAGACAGCATCTGTTACAAACACTTAAATGAATGACAGCATAGAGTGATAAATGGCATAAATGATCATTTATTGCCTAGTCATGGTTATAGGGATTACTCATTTCCAGAGATGTGAATGAATGTAGTATTACATTTGTCATGTGAAAGTGACAATAAATTTAACCCAAACCTAATATTGTATGGGCACATGGAAATAACAACTAACACTCTCTATACAACATTGAATGATTATTCTATGTTAACAGTAATGGGCGTTTATTGGCTCAAGTTCCTTCCACACTGTCATTAATAAATCAAGGCAGGTGTGGTGGAGCAGCGGGTAGTGTTGCCACCTCACAGCTTCAGGGTTCCACGTTTGATTTCGTGTTTGGGTAACTGTGTGGCATTTGCGCTTTCTCTGTGCGGGGCTTTTCTCAGGTTCTCAGGTTTTCTTCAATTCCAATCCAATCAATCAGTTAGATATCATGTTGGGAAACACTGGGCATTAAACTAAAATTCATCCTCTGTGACATATGTTTGTGACACATATAAATAAAACAAAGGTGCAAATGGTTGTGTGAATAGAACAGGCAGGTGACATTCTGTTCAGGATGGATTTTGGTTTAATGCCCAGTGTTTCCCAACCCTAAACAGGATAAAGCACACTCCAGATATAAATATACAAGTTCTTACCTTTCCATCTCCATTTTCCATTTCAGACGACTGAGAAGTACGCTGCCCCAAGGCTACCCTTGGAGGTGTGCGCTTCTTCATTGCTACTTCACAAGCCTGAACACGCATCCTCAGCAGGATGTCGGTCAGAGAACGACAGCGACCATGGTCTGTGTACCGGGCTTCTACACTGGACATCTCCTCCGAGATGCTTGGCCTGGCCCTCGCAGGTTAGACACCTCTTTTGCAATAGATTTTATCCTAAATATCAGATAGAATAGCTTGAAGTACTCTCGTGATCTTTGACAAACTTTTGAATCAGAGTTGTTTTGTATTTTGAAAATCATTTAGGGTGTTATTATTCTTGTAAAAACTTTATATTTGAATGCCTTCAAAGAGTCAGAGTCACTAGTTACTACTGGGTCACAAATACATTCTGGAGGAATTGTCTGTTTATAGATATGACATTGTATTTATCTATTATCTATTGCCAATATCAAAATATAATTTGATCAGATTTGGGTAAATATTAACACAAGTGTCAAACAAGCATCTGTCGAAAATTTCTTCCACAGATGAGGTAAGAAATGACCACGTGATGGTGATAAACGAGGGGCAGCGACTGATGAAAATTAAAAATGAAAAAAAAGACAAAAAAACGGCCATGAAGTGATGGGTCATTTTTAAAATATGCTTTCCTCTGTACTGTTAGTTCACAAGCTATATACCATTGATGTTTATTTTGTGGGGAAACAATATAATTATACCTTTTGTTTATAAGTATTATAGTATTAACATTGATTGTGTTAGCTTGTGTCAGCTACTGGAATCCATGCTAGTCTTGGCTTTGGAAAAGATAACAGACTATTTTAAAGCTAATTTTAATTAAAGCTTGATAATGTTCACATCTTAGCAGATTTTACCTCAAAATACATATTAGATTCACGCCTGTCGGGCCTGTTTGCTTAATCCATCATTGTTCGCAAACCGGAAAGGATTAGATGCTAAAGCAACTATAGCTCATTCATTTGACATAAGAGAATATTGTTAAGCACCAAATGAAAGCGGATGCTTTTACGTGAAGTTTTAAATATGCCAAAATAGTACTTTTTTCATGACTAAGAATTGAAATACAGTTACACATTTTCACCAGATTTCCTAAACACTCATCTACTGTGTTATATAATATATAAATAATATTATATAATATAATATTTTGAATGTGATATATATTATAGTTTTCTTAAAATACCATTTAGTCGACTAATACTTCCTAATGGAACAGGAATTCCATTATTATTCTTTTTTTCCCCATGATATAATCCTTTTATTCTTCTTTTAAGGAAACAGCCAGGACCCAGACGAGCCTGTGTTGGAGTTCAGCCTTGGTAGGTACACAATGTCTGCAACTTTTTTTATGAAATTATAGCCTCTTTTGCATCCCACCCACAAGGTAACACCCATTCGGGTATTAGTTTAACCATTACTCTTGAGCGCTGGCTTCAGTTTCCATGGTGTGTGTTGTTCTGGTGTCACCGTGATGGCTTAATGGAGACACAAGTGCACAGAAATGTTTTCAAAGCCCAGTCTGTGTGAGCTTGTCCAGAAGGGAATATTGGAGGTGCATGTATACAGTATATATAAGAGGTCAATGACATGCCTGGCTAAAAGCTTATGTTGTTGAGACGTTATGCTCTGATCCATGCCTTGGTAAATACAGTCCAGTATTCTGTGAGGAGTCATTTTTGTAACCATGTCTGTTTCGTATATATATACAGGATGCTTTATGGAAAATTTCACCCTGTAGTGACTTTGGTGTGTGTGTGTGTGTGTGTGTGTGTGTGTGTGTGTGTGTGTGTGTGTGTGTGTGCGTGAAGCCTGCACTGAGCTGACTACACCGTGTTTGGACCGAAAACCCAACAGCTTTGTATCTGTGAGTTGTACAACTCCACCTCAAGCCTTCTGGACCAAACATGCTCAGTCGGAGATCATCGAGGTAATTAAAATGGTCTCAGAATCACTCAGTTTAATATAAAGGATTAGCATTCCCAGCCACACAATTCCCAGATGTATTTTTCCCCAGCAATACACAATTTATTGTTATAAATATGAACATAATAAATATGTATAGTCTGGCCAAAGGGGTGTGAATGCTTCTCCATGATTCCGTAAAAAACTGTGTATAGGATTTTTTTTTTTTTACACCAAGGGATTACAATTTCCATTCACTGGAAATAAGGAGCATAAAATGACTGACCCCTGGATTGGATATTTTTTCATGCTAAAAAATATTTAATGTAACTTTCCTAGAAATGGAAAAAATATACTTTATAAAGAAGAATAAAGTGCCCTGGATCTAAAAACAGAGAACTTTTTCACATCGACATAATGCTTTGCAGTGGCTGGTTGCCATTTAATGTACTATATTTGTATTTATATTTGCTCAAGTGGAATCTCTTCTTCTAGCTATGAGTCGTTAGAGACTACCCCAAACGCAATCCATAATTTGCTAAAATCCGCTCTTCTGGGAACTATCCATTCATTCCTCACTAGTCAGTCAGTGTAAAATCGCTGTTAAACCCTCCGTCCCCAATGAGTTTTTCACCAGTTGTAGTATTTTACTTGGATGTGTACCCAAAAACCCAAAAAGCTTGTTGACAAGCAAGTTTTTGATATTATGTTACATTTTTTACTATATAGATCATGTTCTCTTTATTTCTTTTTTTTATATATAAATATTAGTTTCTGAGAATGTTACATTCAATTGCTTTTTTTTTTTTATTTCTATGCTCTTTCTGACAAAATAATGCATTTTTGATTTTGCATACCTGTATCTGATTGGTTCCTTTATTCTATGACACAGTAACATTCTGTCCTGTGTTGAGTAGATAATCAGACACATTTTTATGTGACATTTACAAAAATTCCTTTTATAAATCTCTTTCCGGTATATAAGCGGATACAAAACAATTCTTTCTATGAACTGATGCACCTTCCATTTGCAGTGTTAAAAAATATATATATTGTATATATAAAGTTGAAACGATCATCTTATGCCATGTTAGGGTTTTCTATAATAAACATTTTGAATTGTTGTTTCGATGCAGAGAGATATTTTTGAAGGCATCTTAATGTAACCATTTGAAGTGGGCTTAAGGAGGAAAACAAAATTTTTTGCAGTGTAAGAGAAATAAAACATTTCAGAACAACCCTTTTTTAATTATCTTAAAAACTTTTTTTTTGTTTCCACTTATACAAAAAATACTTTCAAATCAACCTATTGGTATCAAGTGCTAAGCTCTTTTACCTTCGTTATGATGCAGATTAGGTCGGATTTAGTTAGTTTCAAAGTGAGTGAAATTCCCTTTGATGGCTGTGTGTGTGTGTGTGTGTGTGTGTGTGTGTGTGTGTGTGTGTGTGTGTGTGTGTGTGTGTGTGTGTGTGTGTGTGTGTGTTTCCAGTTTTAGACTGTATTTTAAGGTATGAAGCTGTTCATGTAGTACAATACTGCATGTTTTAATATGATTTTTCACTTGTAATAAATGTTCAGGCACGTCAGTTCAACATTGATTTCTTTTTTTTTTTAGATATTAGGTCATCTCATCTTTTGATTATTTAGTCAACCTTGTTAAATCTTCTAAAAACATATTTAAGCAAGATTCAAACTAAAAGTAACACGATAAGAAGGATACAAACAAAATTAAAGCCATTTCTGCGTCTAATTCAAATGAACTAAAATGAAAAACCAAACTACAAATGGAAATAAATTTGGACTTCCAGTCGAGTTCAAGTCCCAGCATGACCAAGCTTGGAGGTCTTGAGAACTCTCTACTGCTCAGTGGTATAAAAGTCAGTCACTCTGAATAAGGGTTTCCGGCTAATCGCTGTAATTGTAAATGTTTGTTTTTTCAGGGCACAATGAACCCCATCTTTTTAAGCAGCGTGGCCTTCTTCCAGGATTCCTTCATCAATCAGCAGACGCAGATCAAACTCTCCGTGTACGACGTGAAAGACCGCTCGCAGGGAACGGTGAGAGTTAACACGTACACACGAGCTGTAAGCAGTCCACTTTCCAAGCACGTGTTTGAATTAGCACGTGATAAATGAAGATGGCAGAAATATATTTTTTTAAGTACATGAGAGAGACTGTTGGACTGTTAAACAGCGGCAGCCGTGATAACGGCAGTAATTTACAACAAGGGATTCTGATTTGGTTTTATGTCATTAAAGTAGACGGATCTGTAGTGAGTAAAGCCAGACAAACACTACTTTTAGGAGCAACTTGGCTAATGCTACAAATTCTGCAAAGAGAAGCAATTGGCTGGCCGGGAGGTGAGCAGATAGTTCACGTGTAACTTGTTCAACAAGCACCAGGTCTGTTCTCTATGTGACCTCTTTCTGTTTCTCCTTCTCTATGGACCTCTCCTCATAACCTCATATGGTAACGATGTTTGGCATTTAGAGGAATTATAAGGTGCCCAAGGCTGCGGTGTGATAAAAGATGATGTATCTGTGATGATGTATGAGTCCCAAGGCTTAAATACAACCCACATCCTCTGAAATATTTCCGTGTTTTATTTATTTATTTACATGTTTATTTTATGCTGACTCACAGAAGTGCACGAACAGCACTTTTTAGACTCGCTCTTAATGAAATAGGATTAAATGTAGAAACCTGAAGGATTTTTAGTGGCCCAGCTGTTGAGGTGTTGGTGTTTGATTAACCTCTATTTCTTTGAGTGAATATTGCTCTCATGCACTCTCTTTTCCGCAGATGTATTTATTAGGCTCGGCGATGTTCACGGTAAAAGAACTGCTTCAGGACAAGAACTACACCCTCCACCTGCCACTCAGGTACAGTGCTCGACTTAATCTATTCTAAATCTATTTTAAATTTCAAACATCAATTTTAAACCACAAATGGAGGTGTAACTACCTTTTGTATAGTCATTTCAACTATGAACAGTACATTACACAATGAAATGATTCAGCATTCCTGCATGAACAATCCTGCATTTAATGTCCCATCACTGAACAGCACAATAATTTTCCCTTTTGGTCTGGTTCCTCTCAAGGATTCTTACTCAAACCATATCAGGGAGTATTATTATAACCCTATTAGAGATGGGCTTATAGGCAATAATATATGAATGTAAATAAACTGTTTATCTCTGTGCAGCTACTTTGGGACAATGTTCACTGTTAAATTTGTTGTACAAATAAACCTGAATTGAATTGGACCAGAATGCTACATAAAGTGTCATATATGATTGCTATTTTTATTTTATACATAGTTCCAGTGTCTACAAATGCAAAGATCCATTGGTAACCATAAAAACATACTGCCTAGTCAGTTGTTTGTCTCTAGATGTTTATATTTGCATTAAGAGACTAAGTCATTTTCTAATTTCGATGCCTTTTTCTTGCCTGGTTCAATACTTTCTTTTATAAGTGAGGTTTAGGAAGTGTGAGTGGATGCACTTGTTTTGCTGGGTGTTTTAACCGGATATTTATCAACTCTTATAATCCTCGTTCATTTGCGACATGGCGCAGAGTCAAGGAGCAGATCACTCGTGTAGAAATGCGAGCTGTGTTAATCGTGCGTTAATATAATGAGTGCCATTAAAGCAAATTTGCATTAACGTCATTAAAAAAAAGGCATTATTAATGTGTTAACTTTGACAGCCTCAAATATTAGATATACATGTGTATATATACTGTATGGTACCATATACGACTATGAAGTATATATACACCAACCTGCCCTTATAACATTTAATACATGGTAGAATGAGTTAATAGCACACAGACCGAGGGAAATGTGTGATTGTGCAAAGAACTTACTGTAAAAAATGTTGAACATGTGAATGAATATAGTATCTGTTTAAATAATAATAATTTATATTGATTTCTGACCAAATTTTTTGATTGATTTATGAACCCAATGTTTTTTTATTATGTCTCAGTTCGGCGGAGAACAAACGCGTGGGGAATGTCACCGTTATCGCCTGGCAGCTGGAAGAAAAGAGGGAGCAGCGGACACAACTCACTCATCTACCAGACACCATCAATGGCAAGGTTAGTAATAATAATACTCACACTTGCTAGCCTTATCTAGCTATAGCCATTCAAAGTCCGATCCAGGATTATATAACACGATAATACTAGGGGTAGAGTGTGACTCCAACTTGAGTAACTTGATTAATTTAAATACAAAAATGCATCAAGGAAATTACTTTTCCTTCGTTTATTCCGTTGAAGTACAAACAGAGCATCGCGTTTCCCCACGGACCTAAATTACTGATTACGCCAAACGCTTAACTCTAGAGCGCACTGAAGAATGAAAAAACTGAGGAATCTGCAGAAAGTTTGGGATCATTTCAAACTAAAAGATAAAGAAACCACCATGTAGTGCACTGACCTTATTCAATTCATGGTAATTACAATCTTTAAATGGGTTTAGCTCTCATAGATATTCTTGTATGCATTTAGTTATTAAGTAGATTTAATACTTTAATGTCTTTTGTATATGTAGTATCATATACTAAATATCCAATATTAATACCATCATATTTTTCTTATCTACTTTTTCTTAAGTACTTCTTATCTGCTAACCCAATTAATCGATGGAATAATTGGAATCCTCCATTAATGAATAGGTGTTGTCTTATTCAATACTTGGAGAATTCTTTTGAAAATCAACTTGGACATGTAGTGTAGCATAATATCATATATTTTTGAATGATGATATGGAGAAGGATTGTGTTAGAGTAGAGTTCTGATCAAATCACTGTTCTATTTTGTTTATACGTGCACACACACACACACACACACACACACACACACACACTCTTGTATGTGTGTATATATATAATGGAATAAATATAAATAGTAATTAATAGTTACTGACAATGATTAAGTCGCTCACTTTTAAATTAGACTTTTGGCGCAAATTGCTGCCTTTTAAATCAGTGTATTGATCTTTGCCCTGCTAATGAGTTATACTTGATAGCAAGCTTTTAAGACACGCGTTGCTTGATGGTGGTTTATAGCGCTGTAGATTTGCAGAGAAAATATTTTGTTATTGGATATGCACTTTCTGTCTCAAATGAATGTAGACTCCAGACTATCCAATTGGCTTTCAGATTCCCCTTCACTAGAATGTATAAAACACAAATGTCAATCGCTGTGTTCAAGGTTAGTATAAAGGAACTCGCATGTCTTACACAAAGCCTGCTTCTCAACCTAATGAACACCTTTGGGATGAAATGGAATGCCAAATGCTCCTCACTAATGACCTTCTGGATATATGAGAAATTCTCATAAGCACATTTATAAAATCTAGTAGGTTGAACGGAGGTTATTGTAACAGCAATTGGGGACTAAATGTGAAATTGGAGGTTCAAAAAGGCTCCTTCAAATGCTATGGTCAGGTGTCCATAAACTTTTGGAGGCTCTGAAATACAGTCATCGCTACTGTCAAAAACACTTTCTCGGCCAATCAAAATTGTGAATTTTAACACCTCTGTGATGTAATCACAAACCACTAAACGTTTGTGTACGGTTTGTTTCTTTCTCCACAGACGGTCCTTGCTGTTGATGAGAGTCTGACAGAATCAATAGGAATTCGAGCCAAATACGCCTCTTTGAGTAAAGACACACTCCTAAGAACAGGTACAAGGTTTTTTTGGTAGTTGTTTGTTTGTTTTTTAATTCAGGTAAATTTCTGATAATGAAATGTCCTTTAGACCTTGACTGGGAAAAGGAATAATAAGAAGAACTCTATAAAGACATCTCAAAAAATCGATGTTGAGACTATATTAGAATTCAATTCTTAATTGACTTGGTCTATGTTTAATAAATGTATGAACTAATATGACCAGATTCCAAAGAATCGAGTATTCAGACTGACTATTGTATAAATGATGATGTGTGAATATGTGTTCGATTGATTGCATTAATAAAAGCCTACGATTTACATTGCACCTGGTACTGTCTGTTAGCTGCTTTAACACCTGCCGACGAATCAGAGTTGAGAATCTGAGAGTGTGCCCTCCTTACTCACTCTTTGACTGTTGAAAAAGTACACCTATATAAAACCAAGTTCATGCTATTATGCTTCATAGTATTTGGGGGAACCATGTGTCGAATGTACCGCTTCCCCACCACTGACGGGAATCACTTGCGTATCCTGGAGCAGATGGCAGAGAGCGTGCTGTCGGTCAATGTCCCGAGGCAGTTTGCTAAATTGTTGCTGGAAGAGGACTCAGCCAGGTAAACATGAACGTGCATACTCATGCTGATAAACAGTTATAAGACATAGTAATTATATATATTCGATCTTAGCCATGTCCTCATAACTTGCTTTACCAAACTATAAATATAAAGGTGTATCAAAGAGTCCAGGATCACATTAATGTAGTGTAAAAGTGAAATTGATTCTGCATTTGCTACTGCTAGCTTTTAAGGATTTCTTCATGAGCAATGATCCATTTTTAGATCCAGTCAGAGTGTTGCATAAACACATTCCTCTTCAGCTGAAGAGGTTAAACCCGAGGAAAATCAGACATCAATGTATTATTCTGAAAATTTGTGTTAACTGCACTTTATTTACTTTTTTTAATCTGCCTTTTTTATGCAGCAATACTCATAGGAGGGTCGCTCATGTATCCAATATAATTTTTATTTGGCACACCATATACATGCAATGAAAAACTGATTACGTCTGGAACCAGTATACAAAGAAAACAAATAGAACAATGGAAATATAATAGCATTTACAAAGTATTAAAATTATTAGTTTATGCAATACTTATACACAAATATATATATAAACAAAAACAGAATGCAATGATATCCGGATCTTATCTCCTACACCAAAAAAAGTATACGATTTTTAAAAAGTTTGAGAAACTTTGTGCAACTAATTAGGTTTATTGACAACAGGTTTGTACAGTAGGACATATAGTCAAACATATAGTCAAATAAATATAGCACAAATAGTCTAAACAAGGGGCCACACTGACTTTGGGTTTGGCCCACGGGCAGTAGTTTCCCCATGTCTGGACTAAACCTTAGAAAGTCTGTGCCTATCATACGGTAAAACAGGCAGAGCTAACGATGTAAAAATAAAAGTTTCATTAAAAGTCATTAAAAGTTTCAAAGGGCCTGGAGAAACCAGGGACTAGGGGTGAAAAATCCACGTTGGTTGCCCGTGATGTTCAGGTCTACCTGTGACACTGTGTTTTAAAGTCATGATTCTGTAACAGAAATTGCTGTACAGACTCATTAACACGTTCAGAAAACTGCTGACTATTGCTAGTTAAACGATCCTTTGCCAGTTTGCACTTTTTCACGTTTTTCCACTTTGCCTCAGTATATTTTAAATGATCTTTGGTCCAGAAATAAGGGTGGCATTTCCGGTTCATGTTCACTTCTGCCTTCTTCTTTGCATCATATTAATTCAACCTGTATTTGTGGGATGACATGGCAAACTGACGAACAAATTACAACACAGAATTGTTAAGAACAAAGCAAAAGAGAATTTGTTATGACCTGCTTAAATTACAGCTGCTTTCTTTCGATTAGGTATTCTCACGATTATTCTAACGAGTAATCAGATAAAAAGTCATTTTCTTTATTAATGACTAAATAAGAGAGATCAAATAAGACAGGTCTCTTGTTTATATAAAAATATAATGTTATATATATATATATATATATATATATATATATATAGATATATATATATATATATATATATATGGGATTCTCTTGTCTGTGGAAAAGCTGCTATATATCTACTAAACAAAACCAAGTAAAATGATTTAGACTACCAACCAATCAACCCGGTGACTACTAGAGCACAGCGAGGCAAAATGTCTGGATATTACTTTATTATTAAAGAAAGCAACATATAACTCTACGATCTGGACAAAACGCAGAAACAGGACTCCCGTGCAGGTCTCTACTCCAGAGCTAAGCGGTCAGTGTGTCGGAAATAATGGTCCATGAGAAAGCCGGTGCTCCGAGCTTTGTTCAGTTAATTTGCCCTGATGAATTTTTGTAATCCACTTACTTACGTTCCAGCCCTATCTCAGATTATAATCAACTAACCTACATTCAGTTAGTTAATGAGCATCTGTAGAGTTAGTGGGTTAGACTGGTATAGAGCTCTAAACTGCAACCCCATTGAACATGTAGGGAGTGAATAGAATATAATAGTCATTATTTGTTACATATACATTATCGCACAATGAAATTCTTTCTTCGCATGTCCCAGTTTGGAAGCTGGGGTCAGAGCGCAGGGTCAGATATGATACAGCAACCTTGGAGCACAGAGGGTTAAGGACCTTGCTCAAGGACCCAAGGGCGACAGCTTGGGGGGCTCGAACCCCGATCTTCCCATCAGTAGCCCAGTGCCTTAAATGCTGAGCTTCCCCCTTCCCCTTAGTGCACCCCAAGACCTGCACACCCTGCATCACTACCTGACCAAAACTCTTGTGGCTGAATGAGCACAAAATCTTTTTTTATAACAGCAGTTGGGGCCTAAATGTGGAATGGGATGTTCAACAAACGCACATTGACACAATGTTAATACAAGGGGGAAAAAAGTTAATATTTGATTGTGTCCACAGAGTGTGTGAGTTGGAAGAGTTGGGGGAATTGTCTCCGTGTTGGGAGAATCTCCGGCGGCAGATCGTAACACAGTACCAGAGCGTCATTCTCACGTATCAGGAGACATTGAAACACCTGCAGGAATACAAAGGTGTGTGGAGAAACTGTAAACAATGATGCAACCGATTTTATTTTTGTGTATAGTCAAACTTCAGAATTATTGGAAGGCAAGTGAAGTATGAATAAATAATAAATATGGTTAAAACTTGTGGTCAACACTTATACTAATGTGCTATGTAAAGATGAGAAATGAGAAGTTTGACCCAGACACACACACACACACACACACACACATACTGTTGTATGGACATACACATACTGTTGTTGTTCAAACAAGGCTGTTGGTGTTCTTTGCACATCATTGTTTGTCAATATTGTCTACATTACACTATTTTGCACATTGTTCTTTATACATATACAATTGGTTTAGCGGTCGTTGCTGTTTGGTGTTTTTGTGTACGTATTTCTCTTGTGTTGTCTGATTCACACAGTATTATCTTGCAAGACTGCGGCTAGGACAGCTAGTCTAGTCCTTAGCTCTGTGAGCGGGTATATGTATCTATGTTGTTTTATGTTTTACATTTTTTGCAGCACCAAGGTTCTGAAGAAATGTTGTCATTTCACTGCATATGGTTGGGATGACAATAAAACTTCTTGACTTGACTTGACCCACACAAAAGCAAACTAGTCAGTTTTTGACATTTGTGAGCTTAAGTATGTGAAAAACGACATTTTCCTCCAAGTATGTAATAATAAAACCCCTGATCAAAGGTGTGTGGAGAAACTGTAAACAATGATGCAACCGATTTATTTTTGTGTATTTGTACCAATAAAACTTCAGAAATATTGTAAGGCAGTTGAAGTATGAATAAAGTATACATACGGGTTAATCTTGGGTAAACACTTATACTATTGTGAGATGTGAAGGAAGAAAATGATCTTTTTGTATCTTCTACCATAATGGAGGATCTTGGTCCATTGTTCTTTTATTTATTTTAACTTTAATATTTATTTTAACTTCTTAAAATACTACTTGCAATGGAATCTTAAAATGTCTAAAACTGGAAAACCTAAATTTGAAAAAGTTTACATTTACAGCATTTGGCAGACGCCCTTATCCAGAGCGACTCAAAACTGAACAATTGAGTGTTAAGGGCCTTGATCAAGGGTTCACTAGTGGCAGCTTGGTGGTGGTGGGATTTGAACCTGCAACCTTCTGGCCCGAGGTGAATGCCTTGTCCACTGAGCTCCCACCTCCCAAATTTGCTGTTCAGTGTCTTAAAAATATTAAACAGGTCTAAATTTTTGATGTCCATGTAACGCCACCTCTAGAGTGTCTCATTGCATGCTCCTGCAGTACTTTATTACTCTAGTACTTAAATTTTTTTTAGATAATGCGAATCTTTATAGCATTGTAACACAGATGTAAACATTTCATTCTAAATGGTCTTAAAAAGGTTTTACAGGTCTGAAATTTGACTTAGTGAACCCTGTAGAAACCTTCTCTAGATTCTTTCATTTGTATATGTAGATTGGCATCTTTAGTTTAGTCGTTGCATATCGGGACTGAGATGAGCACGCTAAAATATATTTTGTAAGCATTTCTGTGTTGTTTTGGTAGTCACATTTTTGAATATGGTGATGCTGTTTAAAACTCTATTTTGGTCTCATCTGACCCCGAAATGAGAGTCTAGTTGCTTCAGAAGTATGGCTTTCTCCCAGGCAGGACTTTGTTTAAACTAGCCTCTAGTAAATTTCTTAAAATCTCTCTTTCCGTCTCTCGTTATTTCTTTCAGGCCCCTCTTTCAAAGCAAGCAACCTCAAAGCTGACAGGAAATTGGAGTTCATGTCTACGAACCTGCATGTGCAGAGAATGCGAGTGCAGGACGACTCTGGGTTTGGTGAGACTCCACCTAGCATATCCTTCTGTCAGAGCCCTCCTAGCAAAGTCTGTCCTGATCTTGGCAACACTCCCAGACTGTTATTTCTAGACCTATATGTCGACCTTTCTACTTGACTGCCGAGAAACCTGATAGAGACTAAAATAA